>CM052712.1:18507028-18523686 GCA_028551405.1 Uromys caudimaculatus | reverse complement strand
GTGCTCTCCATTGGTTGGTGTGCCCCGGGAGTGGGCGGTGATAGTCATGTACACCCATAATGCTCTTCGGGGGTTTTTCCCGCGCTAACAGCTGAGGTCAGCGCCATCTTGTAATGGCGAATACTCTAGCCGCTCCTTACAGTCCTCCATTGCCTGACAAGTGTTTCATGCAGAAGCAAACTCCGCTGTATTTTTTTTTAAATTTTACCATCATGAAAGTTATAGTTTTTGATATTTCTTTCCAAGTTCTTGCAGTTCACATTTTTTCTGCCCTGTGATCTTGTTGTCACATCACTAGGCTTTAACAACTCTCTGTCCAGTGGTTACCTTACTAAATACTTTAAAATAAATGAATCTGCCCGTGTGACCCGTTCCATGTTGCTAGGTTTATTTTTTTTCTTTCTTTCTTTTTTCTTTTTTGCATTCTTCTTTGTTCCCAATGTCTCTTTGATTCTTGGGTAGATGTTGTGTTCTATTTCTGTTGCTCTGATTGGTACTTAACTAGAAAAAAAAACCTGGGAATTTCTGAGTGGGCATCTGAAGGATATCCTTCTTGTTGATATGAGGAACAGATGACATTAGCTGTCACACAACTGGAAAACATTTTAATTTTGATGACTGTTTTGAGGACTCCTAACAAAGTTGTTTCTCGCCTCTTTCCTTTAAACAGGTCTTAGATGTTCCTTGGCTAATGCTATCGCCTTAGTGTTCAGCTTGGCACCCACTTATCATGCAATGCTGAACTTATTTTCCCTTGAGAGTATGTTCTTGAAGATGTACATCTGATCTTCAAAGGACGCACTTTGCTATTGAAATCTTTCTTATCTACTTAGTACAGATGAGTTCTATGTGAATGCCACTGTTTTAGCCTATTTTTCTAATACTTGAATGTTCCTTTCAAGCCTTTAACACAATTCAACATATGTTTTCCTCCTGCTCTTGTTGGTTTTTGGATTAATTCCCAGGAAAAGATAAAAAGCCATGTCTTACAATCTCCACTTTAAAAATCCTATCCTTTTCTGTTAAACAGTGTCGGTTAGCCACTGGAAGAGGTATTTCATATGCTGTAGAAGCCGAGAGAGTTACTCTAAGAGCTCAAGCTGCTGGGACACTGAGTCTCTCTTGGATTCTTTGTAACAAAAATTCAGTGGTTCAAATGATGCAGAGCATGGAATCCTGACCAATATGACTTTATGGGGTTAACTGAGTATTCTTGATTAATATTTGGGCTCAGTACTCATGAGGGCAGAGTTCAGATGTCACCGCCTTCAATGCCTCAGGCAAAGATGAGGTTTATGAGCAAAGAACCATTTTTAATCCCTTCCCCATCAAATAAATTCAGAATTGGTGACTTTCTACTTTTAGGTCCTAGAAGCATCTTCTTTGTGCAAGATTGTGTTACTCCTGGAGAACAGATAATGGTTGTTGACTACATAGGTAGATATATACTTAGGTAGATGGCAAATGCCTAATTGCCTGGTCTAAATGCTTCAAAATAATAAATACCTTCACCACAAAGATCATGAAACAGGCATCTGAAGCCTTCTGTTCTCTGCAGCCAAATGCTGTATCATTGGGTGTAACCTGACTGCTCATACACAGTGCACACTTGCTGTTCAGCATGCAGATCACCAGGTCTAATATAAAAATGTCACCTGACTCATGATGGCAGCATCTCAGAGAAGTTGTTTTATGTTGCCAAGTGAATAGAAACAGAGATTAATTCCCTCTCTTTTATGTTCAATTGTACATTCAT
This sequence comes from Uromys caudimaculatus, assembly GCA_028551405.1. Classification (NCBI taxonomy): domain Eukaryota; kingdom Metazoa; phylum Chordata; class Mammalia; order Rodentia; family Muridae; genus Uromys; species Uromys caudimaculatus. Next base: position 18,521,930 of record CM052712.1, on the reverse strand, counting down.
TAGCAAGTATGTGACTTTTCATGAGCAAAGGCCCAGTCCCTTAAGGCCACATTCTCCTGTGTAAGGAAATAAGACCTTCTTGGCTCACACATGACTAGTGCAGAGCAAGCTCCACAAGAAGTCCAGGACTTGGAAGAAGAAGCCAGAGTCAGGCTTAGGAGGCCACCACAGCAGGAGCCCAGTAGACATTTGTGTTCAGGATCGACATCTTTTTTTGTTTGTCTGTTTGTTTTGTTTTGCTTGTTTTGTTTGCTTTGTTTTTTTTGAGACAGAGTTTCTCTGTGTAGCCTTGGCTGTCCTGGAATTCACTGTAGACTAGGCTGGCCTCAAACTCACAGAGATCTGCCTCTGCCTCCTGAGTGCTGAGATTAAAGGTACGTGCCACCTCCACTTGGCCAGGATCAACATCTTTAGTGGTCCCTTTGCCTCCTGTCTAGACAATTTTATATCTGCTGTGGTCTTCTACACTTTTTCCAGAGGCCTCTCTAGCCATGCTCCACTGACTGTGGTTCAATGTGTTCTCTATCTGTCTCTTCTTTGGATCTTAAAACTCTTTGCTGTATTCTTCTACTCATTAACGAAACTTCAGAACTGACTGTGATATGTCAAACTCCCTGCAGCATCTGGCAAGGCTGGGGCTCTGACAGCATCTCCTGAGTCACGAGCACCTTGTCAGCCCTCATCACTGGCCCTTGCATTTTTGGTTTTTCATGTCTTCTTGCATTTCCCCTGTGACTCATGTCTATCCTTCATAAGCTCTTTGCTCAAGTATTTCTCTGTTGATACCTCACCTTAGCCCTGTCTGAATGGCATCCTTTTTCAAAACTACAGCTTCCTCTCCCGGTGTGACCTCATAGGACAGACTTCTGCTTAGTGGCTATTTTATCTCTCTTAGGTCTCCTAGGATGTGTCCTTAATAGCAGGGACTTTGGTTCTTGAAAGTGCCACAGATGAAGTGATACTGCTTGTATGTTAAGCAGGTCTTTGTTCGAATACAATTACTTTGATTGTTTAGAGTTTACCCTGTTTAGAGGACCTGACAGTCACTCAATGGTGTGAATGGAAATGCCCATATTAAAGACAGGTAAGGGAGAAGTTGTTAGTTAAAATATTTAAAAAGTGGTCTAGCAGTGGTGGAGAGTAAGGAGTTGTTCTGGAAGCTGAAACAGGAGATTAGAGGAATGACTACTACTTTCAAGCAAAGTTGAGATGTCACAAAGGGAGAAAACCTACCAATTTTTGTTGGGTTTGGGACACAACTGTCATCAGTGCTCCTATTGTGCTTTACAATGGAGTCCAGTTAGAGTAGATGGAAAAGTACAGGTTGGGGAAATAGAATGAGAAATATTAATTTGCCAATTTTAAGCATATTTTATACAGGATTTATTTATGATCAATTGTTAGCACTGATTAAAGATGTATAATAGCCCCAATTAAGTGGGAAGAATTATAATCATGAGTCAATGGCATGTTTTATATCTCTGCTCTGTCTACATCAAATGTCAGATCACGCAATGGCTATCCGAGGAACCTTGAGTCCCATGTTTTTGGCATGATACCCTTTGTGTATCTGCACACTTGTAAACTAGGATGTCAATTACACCTGCAGTGTCTTAATTATAAGCCTTTTGAGGTACTACTTCTGAGGGTGACTTGTCACTTGTGAAAAAAATGACCAAAACCTGATAGAGCTATATACCTTATCATATTCATGATCCTGAGCCAACTCATTGGCTTGCCCTGACCTTTCTCCACCTTGGATACTGACTGAATTAATTATACCTTGACAGGTTCCTGAACAATGTCGGCTTCTTTTTCCCACTGATTATGATGTTGACTTGGATGGTGTCTGTGGCCAGCATGGTCCGAAAGCTGGTTTATGAGCGAGAGATCCAGATAGAAGAGGTAAATGACTTTGATATTGTCTGTGGGATCACGGGAGAGGATTTAGAGAGTGGTCCTCCAAGTAGATCATCCGTTCTCTCTCTCTTCATTCCTCCTTCCCTCTGAGGAATTCCCTCCAAGGCTCTAGCTGGGTCTCCCACCTAAGAACCTTGTTTTCTACTGGAGTTGTAAGGATTGTCAAAGTGTGATAGATATATCTTATTGAGACAAACTGCTTGAGATTAAAGACAAAGCCACCCTTGCTCATTGGTAATTTTTTATAAATCACAGCTTTCCACTCTGATTTCTGGTTCTGATTCTATACAAAGATTTCTAATATGTTTTCCATCCCAACATTATTAAAACTTGAAAACATCGGATGACTGCTTTCAAGAATGAGAGTTTGTAAGAGCATCTGGTGAAGATGTGACAGCCTGTTGATCCTCACAGAAGAGTAAAGGCAGGTGGCAGTGGGATGCATGGTTTGTTTACTGAACAGTTGCTGAGATGGAGGGACTACATGATCAATGGTATAGGGACTACTCTGCACATCACTTACCTGCTTACAACAATCTACTCAAGCATGTCTCTGTTCCTCCCCTACATGGGTTTGATCCCTGAGCACAGGAGCCTGGAGACAGAGGTGGCAATTGCTGGGTTCTCTAACATATGTTCTAAGAAGCCAGCAAGAGACCATACCTCAGAAGTCCTTAACTTCCTTTCATATGAAGCCAGACCCATTTCCCAAACTATCACCACGTGGTATATGAACAAATGGTAGGTTAGTGGAGAAATTAATCTAATTAATTTCACCAAGATAATTTTGTAAAACGCATTCTGTAGCCATGAAAAGGCCACCTCAGCCAAGGGGTTCACTTTAGTATTTTCCTCCTTTATCAGTCTTTGCCTTTACTGAGCAGAGCCTGCACAAATAACTGGAGAACAAAAGCTAAGGCAACGACAACAAATCCACACAGACAGAAAACATAATGAAACTGTGGTCAGCTAAGCCTATGGTCTGAAACATCTGTTCCTAGCTCCCTCCTCCATGACTCTTACTGGTGACACTGTTTCATGACTAGGTTCAGGTTTCTCTCCAAGAACATAGAGAGAATGGCTATGAGGTCAGGTCTTTGCTACAGTAGACGGAAGTGACTTTCTTAATGCCCTTCCCAGGGCTGGGTTGACAAACCAAGTGGTTCATTTTTCTACTGGTGTTCTCTTTGCTTGTCACCTCCTCTCCCTTTTCTCGAGTGTCCACTGCAGTGATAACCCTGGGCTTCTTCTTTTCACAGTACATGCAGATGATGGGGCTGCATCCGGCCATCCACTTCCTGTCCTGGTTCCTGGAGAACATGGCCACTCTGGCTCTGAGCAGTGCTGCTCTCGCTGTCATTCTGAAGATAAGTGGCGTCTTCATGCGCAGTGATGCCTTCATCATTTTTCTTTACTTGCTGGATTTTGGGGTGTCAGCTGTCATGCTGAGCTACTTCCTAAGTGTGTTTTTCAACCAAGCTAATACAGCAGCCCTGTGTACCAGCCTGGGGTACATGGTCAGCTTCCTGCCTTATGTGGTCCTGTTGGTCCTACATAACCAACTCAGTTTCGCTCTCCAGACTCTTCTGGTGAGTAAGAGGCTCTGTAAAAATGCAAAGTAAAACCAATAGGTGCCCTCTAAGCATGGCATATCCCCAGTTTGCCAGTCTGTCTTGTCCTGACTTATATGGAACATCTGAGGTCTCTACTCTGTATTCTGCCCACAGACGCAGAACTACAATGGTGGTTCATTGACTTGCAGTGATATAGTGGCAGGCCATTAAGAATTGTCAGTTTTCTGTAATGGGATCTCTCTGAGGATTCTGGGAAGTCAGCATCCTCCTCAAGAAAACATATAACTTTGGGTTCTCTTTGTTTCATGCATGGCAAGAAATAGATTTCTGAAGCTATTTTGGAAGTTAAAAATAAGCATTTTTCTTGAAGCATCATGAGTTACATCACATTAAGTGGAAAGATCTCTCCGTTAGCAGTGTCAGAATCACTCATCCACTTGAAATGTATGCTCTGAAAAAGAGTGAGACTGCTTTCAAGTCTGCAATATAAACTATGCAGAAGACAGCATCAGATTCTTTCTTGACTGTTGTCTGGCAGGCACTGTGCCTGACACATAGTACAAAATCAGTCTGTGTAGAGAGGGTAAACATATCGTATCACATCTGGTTCCTTACAGAGCTCAAGTTGCATTCCCTCTTCCCATGGGCCAGTCTACGTCCTGAAATAGCAATCTGTTCAGAGGTGTGACAGGAATCACTTTGAGAGGAGCTTAGGGACATTTGGAGTCCCTGGACTGCTAAGAAGTGTTCGGAAACCTACAATTGGTTACAGTGTAGAAAACAGTAGGCCATATGGTGCCCCGCCCCTTGGAGAGACATCTACAAGGCAACGTCTACGGCTTAGGAAATACTGGGCAAGAGGGGTTGGAAAGATTGTAAGAAGCAGAGGATGTGTGAGATGGTGCCCCGTGTGACAGGGAAGCTGAACCATGAGGTCTCAACAACATGGTTACTTAAATAAGACATGAGAAATGACACTTGCAGTTGACATGAGAAGGTAGCCAGAGGAAATCTCACAAGCCCCACCCTTAGCTACACTTAGGTGAAGAGTGACAAGCAGTTAATGACTGTTGGGGTAGGGAAAGAAGTTGTCTCTAGTAGGTTATCTGATCCCAAATAGTCAGCCCTAAACATATACACATATGAGCAACACTAAATAGACTCAATAAGCTGTATTTATATATATGTGTGTGTGAACGTACGTGTGTGTGTGTGTGTGTGTGTGTGTGTGTGTGTGTGTGTGTGTGTAACAACAATTAGATAAGAGTTCATGGATTTTAAAGAGACTTGGTAGGACATAGGAAGAATTGAAGGGGGAGGGAGTGGGGAAATTATGTAGATACAGTAGTCATAGGATATTCTCAAAAAATACCAGAAAGGCTTTTTAAAAAATTCTCTTTTCATTGTGGAATTCTTGAATGATGAGCGTCTCACATATTCCCGGGGTAGAGAATACCTTCTGTGCTTATCTGGAACCTCAGAGCAAATGCATGCATGGCAGCCGAATTAATTTCTCCAAGTTCAATTAAGTAACAATTCAGCATTGTGTTTGTTGCTTTTCTTCTGGCACTGGGAATTGAACCTAGTCCCTGAAATATAATTGACAAGTGTTCTACTACTTTTTAAAAACTTTTTTCTTTTGAGAAAGAGTTCTCTGAAGTTACCCCAGCTGGCCTTGAACTTGCTCTGCATCCCATGTAGGTTTTAAAGTTACAATTTTCCTACCTCAGCTCCCAAGTAGCAGGGATTATAGGCAGGCAACACCCTCTGGTTTTTTGTTTGTTTGTTTGTTTTTTGTTTTGTTTTTTTTGTAGCCAAATATACTTAATACAGATATGCATACACAGGATAAATTGTTCTATTCAATTTGTATCTGTTCCCCTGGTATGTTTTCATCACCTTGATTAGCTTATATCCCACCTGCAGCAACTTAGAAACAATAGCTTTGTGTTAGAATTAATCAGATATTCCGAGAATAATTAATAAAATGGGATCCTTGCTGTCTCCTGCTCATAAACTCCTTAAAGGTACGAACATATAAAGAAATAAAGACCCGAGCGAACATTCAAATGCTCTCACTTTTTCTTGTATTTCAGTCCTTAAGTTTCAGGCATCTATCCAGGCAGCATTTGTTTTGCATATGCAAATGCTTCCTGACTAGTAATGACTTCTAACTCGGGCACATTGTAGTTTAAATATATGATGCTTTTTCAGTGGCTTTCCTTTTTTTTACTTCAATCCTCTTCTATTGAACATAAACTAACAGCTTCCTTGAGTACACTCCCTTTCTAGTGTAGAAGTGTGTAGACATTGCATCAGTCTGCTCATAGAGTGCTCCAAGGCATTCATTGAATAATAAGAAATAGTAAATTGTTCTATTCCGTTTCCCGCTGTTTTGTGTTATATGTTTCTGTATTCAGTGTATTGAATTTATGACACCTTGAGTGTTGCAGTGAGCAGAAATGATTCATTTGAACATTAAAAACAAGCCGGTGAGCATGGTTTTCAGAGTGGTCTGACACTCTGCTAATCTCTTCAGGCTCAGATATTTAAGTCATTGCCTAAAGTGATGGTATCCTTAGAACTTTTGAGTTGAGAAGTGTCTTCTTAGAATTCGGTGTTGTGGGTTTTTGGTGGTCACTATCAAACATTAATGGCTGTTTTACCCTCTCTTCATCCACCCTGGCAGTGTTTACTTTCTACCACAGCCTTTGGACAAGGAGTCTTTTTCATTACATTTCTGGAAGGACAGGAAGAAGGTAAGATGATGATGTCTTCAGAAAGTAGCTTTCTGTCATTCAGGGTTTGGAAACATGCAACTATCAAGCAACTGAACCAGGAGTAAGTCTTGTTAGCAAGTGATACATTTAGAAGGAGACCCTAGCAAATGGTTTTGCTGATGGAAACCTTCCCCTTGCCTAGTTATAATGGTTCTAAGAACAATCAAGAATAATTCTATCATAGCATCTCTTGCTGCAGATACCCCCCAAGTGTAGTGGCAGATCCAGGCTAGTGCGTAGGTCTTGCTATGGTACACATTCAATCTACTGACTTTCCAGTTTCTTGCAGTAATGTGGTATGCATATGCCTTCCATCTGCTAGACTGTGATTGAACTAGGACAAGTTATTTGGAGACTTTACCACCCCTCCTCCTCCCACCTTCATTGTTTCCTGGGTCTTATGTCTAATTAGCAAAGAAAAGGTCATGACTATCACCTCCCTTTTCTATACACATTTATCCCTATAAGCAGCTTAAATACTTTTTATTTTGAAATAAGTTCTCTAGCTCAGATTGGCTATGAGGCTGAGCATGACCTTGAATATTGGATCCTCTTGCCAAAATCTCCCAGATTCTAGGATCACAGGCATATTGGTTTATACAGTGCTGGGGGCTGAACCTAGTGCCTTGTGTGTGTCAGGCAAACAAATTTACCAAGTGGGTTATATCTCCAGCCCCTTAAAATAATTTTAAAATGTATAGGCAGCACCTTTAACTTACATTGAGATTTTTTATCATAAACTCTTAAAAAAGAACATATATGTTTTAGATGTTCATATTGTTCTGGGGTGTGTTTTGGAATTAAAGCAAAAGGTGAGCCATAGGTAAACCTTAACGTTGAATGTTATTGCAATGGCTAGTCACTTTGTACTGATTTATCCAGCTTTCCAATAAAAATCTGTTAAAATGCCCTTTAATCTTAAATGTTTTTCCCCTTCATTTTCTTCCAACTGATCTTCAAAGGAAAAACTGCACTAAGAAGATATAGAAGAAAATAGATTAAATTAAATCACAGTTAAATTAATTGATTATTTTGGTCCAAATGATAAAAAGTATATAGTGGTTAAAACTTTTTAAAGCTGGGTTCTAACTTAGTGCCATAGCCAGTAGAAAGAGAAATAAGGTTCTCAACATAGATTATAATTCAGAAATAAATCACAAACATAAGAAATAATGACTCTTTTCTTCTGTAGACCTTCTATATATTATTTAATACGTTTTCCAAAAGCATAGTATTATACTATTTAAAGTTTTATTAAACAATTTTTGTGCATAAATATAAAGTTGCTCTTTATTTGAATCAATAAACCCAGGTACTAATGACTTTCAGAGAGTTTTGGAAAGTTGGAGCTTGATATGGTGCTAAGGGTGCTCATGGGTTCCTCTGGAACAAGCTAATGATGTCTTTAAAGCTTAGCCTTGCTAGTATCAACTTGCTTTTTATTTTACAGGAGACTCTTCTAGAATTAGCCAACTCCCTCATCAAACCTACAGTTAAAGAATAAGCCCAAGTAACTCTCTTTTTCCTCTGGCAGGGATCCAGTGGGGTAACATGTACCGAGCTCCAGAGCCAGGGGGCATGACATTTGGCTGGGTCTGCTGGATGATTCTGTTTGATTCGATCCTTTATTTTTTGGGCGGATGGTATTTCAGCAACTTGGTCCCTGGTAAGAAGTCTTCGTTTTGTGAGATAACAAAATAAACTGGAACCCATCCGCAGCTCCCAACAGGCTGTAGGTCTGTAGACCACATAGCACCACCCCGTTTTTAAAGAACATGTGTATGGAGGAGGTGGGCATAAGGAGGGTCATGGGGTCATGTTAAAAGAGTCGGAGCCTTTGGAGGTGTTGACCTACACATAGCTAAGACGTCTGAGAGTTGAAGAGGAAGGGATGGGATGAGGGAGAGTCTGTGGCAAGAACTCATCTGGGGCAGCCAAGCAGGATCAAGATTTGTAGATTCATGAGGAAGCTAGACAAGGAAACGGCTGTGAGAATAGTGTGATAGAAGGGAGTACACTTAGGAATCATTTCCTGATCCAAGCTTTATTTTTTTTAAATTTTTATGGTTATTTTATTTATTTACATTTCAAATGTTATCCCTGTCCCAGTTTCCACTCCACAAACTCCCTATCCCCTCCCCCTCCCCTGCTACTATGATGGTGTTCCCCCACCCACTCTCCCCACCCCCGCCTCATAGCCCCTAGCATTCCCCTACACTGGGGCATCGAGCCTTCACAGGGCCAAGGGCCTCCCCTCCCATTGATGCCAGACAATGCCATCCTCTGCTTCATATGCGACTGGAGGCATGGGTTGCTCCATGTGTACTCTTTGGTTGGTGGTTTAGTTCCTGGGAGATCTGGGGGGCCTGGTTAGTTGATATGGTTGTTCTTCCTATGGGGTTGCAAACCTCTTCAGCTCCTTTAGTCCTTTCCCTAACTCCTCCATTGGGGTTCCCATGCTCAGTCCAATGGTTGGATGTGAGCATCCACATCTTGGTCAGGCTCTGGCAGAGCCTCTCAGGAGACAGCTATATCAGGTCCTTTCAGCAAGCACTTCTTGGCATTAACAATAGTGTCTGAGTTTGGTGTCAGCAGATGGGATGGATCCCAGGTGGGACAGTCTCTGGATGGCCTTTCCTTCAGTCTCTGTTCCATTCTTTGTCCCTGTATTTACTTTAGACAGGAGCAATTCTGGGTTAATATTTTTGAGGTGGGTGTGTGGCCCCATCCCTCAGCCGGGGGCCATGCCTAACCTCTGGATATGGTTTCTACAGGTTCTCTCTCCCTTTTGCTGGGTATTTCAGCTAATTTCATCCCTGTTGGGGCCTGGGAGACTCTTGGTTTTCTGAACTCTGGGACTTTCTGGTGGCTACTCCCAGTTCATCTCCCAATTGCTACACACCTCTGTTCAATTTCCTGACCCTCAGTATATCTCCTCTGTCTCCTCCCACACTTGATCCTGCCCCCTTTTCCCCTCCCCCTCCTTTGTTCCTCCCAAGTCTCTCCTTCTCTCTACCTCCTGTGATTATTTTGAAGGTGGGAACAAGCTCTTTTTTTTTTTTTAACTTAGCAGACAGAACCTGGAGGCAGGCGGGTGACACTCATTATAGGGTGTGAAGGCCAAGATAATTAATTTCTCTGTTGATTCAACAGAAACAGAGGCATGCAGTTACCATTTTGGTTCAGGTTAAAAAAACAGAAAAATTACAGTGTAATTTTGAAAAACATTTTTTAGAACTGACATATGGATGGTATTATATTTTATTGTTGAATTTGCTTGTGACTCTGGCTCCATATTTTCTAGAAGAATTGATCTCAAACCTTTAAAATTATAAACTAGAGATTCCAAACATGCAAATGAAAATGAAGGGATGGGGGAAAATAAATCACATTTTTACTTGTGAAACCCCATTTCAGAGTTGGGAAACTCATGAAATCCTTGAAAACTAACACACATAAAAGTCATAGGTCATTGAAAAGACATATTCACAGGTATGAACATGGGGCCTCAATAATAGACAGATGGTATAAAGTCACCGGGTAATTTATTTTGGAAAAACTAGGATTGCATGAAATTAGAAAGTAATAAAATGAACCTAGAAGGCCAAAATTGGCAAGAAGCTGGATAAGAAGCCGTTGGATAGTGACGAGGCTGAGGAATGTAATAAAGATCCTCATGATAGTGTGTCATGTTCCTTTACAGAGTGGAAATGCAGTCATGAATATAGAGAAAGGGGAAGAGGGGATAGAAAGGCTCTGTGGTTAATAGTACTTTCTTCTGTCCAGTAGAAGAGTCTATGCCATGCGGTCACAACCACCTGTGAGTCCAGCCCCAGGGGACCTGAAACCTTCTTCTGGCCTTTGTGGTCACTTGCATTCATGTACACATATTCACACAGATACATGCACACACACACACACACACACACACACACACACACACACACACTTCAAAATGAATCCTAAAATATAAAAATTATTTTTGTAAAAGAAAGAAACACATCAAGAAACCACAGTAATACAGGAGGCAGAGGCAGTAGTAGATCAGGGATTCAAGGCCAGCTTGAGCCACACAGTGAGATCCTCTCTTTTATTAAAAACAAAACAAGCAATACAAAAAACCAAAACAACAACAACAAAAACAACAAAAAATGCGTACCTGGAACAGAAGGAAGATTCAACAAAAATAAAGATGAGAAGGTGAATGGATTTTGAGGGTCTGTTGGTGCAGGACCCTGATCCTTAGAGGAGACAATATCAGCTGGAACTGTAGGCAATCAAGATGAGTCCCCAGAAGTCAAGCTGGATGTGGCCAGCAAGTGATCATCACACAATATACGTAATTCCGAAGAAGCTTGTGTTTGGATAGAGAATGGCTGATGTCTTGAACTCCAAGGGCAAAGAAAAGAGTCCTACAATCACAAAGACCAGTGACATCAGGCTACCCTCTGCAGTGCTGAGGTGAGATGACAGTGTTCAAGGACCAAGAATGTTCTGACTTTTTTCCCTCTGTCAAAGCATGAGGTACAAGAACCCCGATGTCTTCATTAAGTGTTTTATTGTGTGATAGGAATATGACCAAGAGCAACTTGGGGAAGAAAGCATTTATTTCAGCGTAAACTTCCACATTCCAGTCAATCATTGAGGGAAGTCAAGACAGGAACTCAAGAAGGGCAGGAAATCTGGAGCTAGGAGCTGATGTAGAGTCCAAGAGAAGAATGCTGCATATTAGTTGTTCCTCACAGCTTGTTCAGCATCCAGGGCCACCAGCCTAGAGGTGACATTACCCACTAAGGGAAGGGCCTTCCCACATCAATCATTAATTAAGGAAATGCAACGGAGGCCTGCTTATAGGCCAGTCTTAATGGATGAATATTCTTGTTGTGGCCCCTCTCTTCTCAGATATCTAGGTTTGAGTCAAGTTCACAAAACCTAATCAGAAAAATTAGTCTCTTGTCAATTTGACACACAAATATATAACTTATTAAGCTATATAATTTATTAAGGCACTTTCCTTTCCTTTCATCCCCAGGGTCTCATACTAATATCAATATCATAATATAAAACATTCCAACTTTTAAAAGTCCCATAGTCTTTAAAAATTCAAATGCTTTAAAAGTTTAGTTTTTTAAATATGCAAAGTCTCTTTAAGAGATAAAGGTCTTTCTAAAATCATAAAGTCCCTCAACTGTGAGCTCCTGTAAAAGTAAAAGTAAGTTACATGCTTTCTTAATGTAAGAAGATAGAACTGAAGCAATGGCACAATTTAATCAAAGCAAAGCCAGACACCAACAGAATAAAGCATTCAGTTTTTGATGTCTGGGACCCACCCAGAATCCTCTGGGCTTCAAAGGGCCATGGAAGCAGCATTTCTCTGACTCTGCCATTCATAGCACAAAGTAGCATAGAATATAACCAAGAGCAACCTCATAGGCTCAGGCTAGCTCTATTCTACACCTGCTGCTGGTCTTGGTACCATCCTATGGTATGAGGATATCCAAAATGCTGGGGTGTCCATTGTCACTGCTCTGCCCCTTCCACAGTAGTCTTTCTTGGACTCTTTTCAGGGACTCTGACCCTGCCACCTAGTGCCCAAATCTCAGCCTCTCTCCATGACCCCTAAATCCTGGGGTTTTTCACTGCCACTAATGCTCCATCATCACCAGTGACCTCTCCTGTCCTCTCATACTGCCGAGCTTCAGATGCTCTCCATGACCCCCCCCCCCCCATGCCTTCAGAACTAATATCACCTGGAAGACTCAAATAACCAAGTTTGTCTGGCAGCAACAGGTACAACCTTGGTGACCTCTAGACAATCTATTCTCTGTACTGGCTGAAGGAATATTCCCAGATTTAAAATTCTTAATGATACTGGCTGCTTTTTATTTTTTTCCTTCTATTGAAAATAGATTCTTTTCTCATACAATATATCCTGATTATAGTTTCCTTTCTCTGTACTTATCCCAGTTCCTTCCTCCCTCTTTCCCCTCCAGATCCATTTCCTTTCTGTCTCTCATTATAAAACAACAGGTTTCTAAGAGATACCCAAATATGACAAAATAAAATATAAGAAGATGAAGCAAAACTATCACATCAAAGTTGGACATAGCAACTCAACAAGAAGAAAAGAGTCTAAAGAGCAGGCAGAAGCATCAGAGACCCACTTGTTTTCAGTCAGGAGTAGTATATAAAATACTAAGTCAAAAGAAATAATATATACACAGAGGACCTGGTGCAGACCCATATAGGCTTGTGCTTGCCTCTTTACTTTGGGTGAGCTTGTATGTTCCTTATTTAGCCAATTCAAAATGCCTTGTTCTCCCAATGTTCTCCATAGGATTTTCTGAGTTCTTGGGGGAGGGTTTTGATGGAGACTTCCAACTTAGACTCCCTCTCCATGTAACCTCTGGCTTTGGGTCTCTGTATCTGTTTCCATCTGATGCCAGAGGAAGCCACTCTGATAAAGATTAGATGAGACACTGATGTATGAGTGTAGTCAAATAGTATTAGAAGTCATTTTATTGATAATTTTTAAAAAAAACCAGTAGTATTTGATTTTTACCCTAGGTCTCTGTGCTATCTAGTCTCTGGTTTTTGGTAGGCATATCTGGTATAGGTTCCTTCTTGTGGAGTGGACCTTAGGTCAAAGCAAATACTGATTAGCTACCCTCTCAAGTTCTGTGCCACCATTGCTCTAGCATACTCTTTTCTCTTTTGGTAGCCTATAGAGTATCTTCCTGCACCAAACACACTAGAACCGAGTGGCAAAGTCTTCATATAGGCACCAGCTCCCCTTCTCCATGTTCAATGAATTGTGTGAGTGTTGTCCTTGGCAAGGGGGCCCTGCTTTCAGTTTGCAGAGATTCAGCTTTGTGGCTTAGCCACAGCCAGGTTGTTGGGGCTTTCTATGGAACCTCATTAGCCAACAACTCAACTGAATGCAACCCTGTCCCATTACTGGAAACCCTGCCTAGCAACAAGATATGACCAGATGAGACTCCAAATCCCCCATTACTAGGAATCCTCACTAGGATCACCTTCATAGATTCCAGGCAATTTCCCCTGTATCAGGTTTCCATATTCCCCCCCCCAGAGACCCCCAATTCCAGCATCCTCTGCATCTGTGCCCACACCCTTTTACTCTGCCTCATCTCTCCCCTTAACTGACCTTTCCTTCCCCACCCCTATCCTTTCCTAGTACACCTGTATAATCTATTCTATTTATCCCTCCTAGGAAGATCCATGCATCCCCACCTTGCTTCTTTTTACCTAACTTCTGTAGGTCTATGGATGGTAGCTTAGTTATCACTTACTTAATGGCTAATATAAACTTATAAGTGAATACATACCATATTTATCTTCCTGGGTTCAGGTTACCTCACTTGGGATGATTTTTTTTCTAGTTCCATCCATTCATCTGCAAATTTAATGATGGCATATTTTTTAACAGCTGAGTAATACTCATTATGTAAATGTACCAAATTTTCTTTATCCATTCTTCTCTGTTGAAGGGCCTCTAGGTTGTTTCCAGTTTCTGACTGTTATGAATACAGCCACAATGAACATAGTTGAGCAAATGTCCTTGTGGTATGGTGGAACTTTCTTTGGGTATATGCCCATGGGTGGTGTAGCTGGGCCTTGAAATACATGGATTTTCTTTGGGAGGAACTGTCACGTTAATATCCATAGTAGCTGTAGGAAGTCTGCATTCCTACCAGCAATTGAGGAGTGTTCCCCTTGCTCCATATCCTTACCAGCATGAGCTGTCAGTTGTGGTTTTGATTTTAGCCATTCTGACAGGTGTAAGATAGAATCTCAAACTAGTTTTGATTTGAAGTTCTCTGATGGCTAAGGATGTTGAACATTTCTTTTTTTTTTTTTTTTTTTTTTTTTTTTTGGCTTAAACTTCCTTTTTTTTTTTTTTTTTGATACTTTATTTACATTTCCAATGTTTCCCCCTTTCTAGGTCTCCTCTTTGGAAACCACCTATCCCCTACCCCTACCCCACCTTTATGAGGGAATTCCACCTCCCACCTACCCACCCACCCACCCATTCCCATATTCCCACCTTGACATTCCCCTTTACTGGGGCCTCTCCTTCCCCTGATGGCCAACAAGGCCCTCCTCTGCCACATATGTGGTCCGAACCATGGGTCTTTTGATGTGTATTCTTTGGTTTGTGGTCCAGCCTCGAGGAGGACCAGGGGAGTCAGGTAGTTGACTCTGTTGCTCCCTCCATGGGGCTACAGACTCCTTCGGCTCCTTCAGTCCCTTCTCGAATTCCTCCATTTGGGACCTCACTCTCAGTCCAGCGGTTACTGTAAAGTGAAACTTGGGTATTCTGTTTTGGGCTAATATCCACTTATCAGTGAGTACATACCATATTCACTCTTTTGTGACTGAGTTACCTCACTCAGGATGATATTTTCAAGTTCCATCCATTTGCCTGAAAATTTCATTAAGTCATTGTTTTTAATAGCTGAGGAGTACTCCATTGCGTAAATGTACCACATTTTCTGTATCCATTCTTCTGATGAGGGACATCTGGGTTGTTTCCAGCTTCTGGCTATTATAAATATGGCTGCTATGAACATAGTGGAGCATGTGTCTTTATTACATGTTGGAGCA
>CM052712.1:18489698-18506528 GCA_028551405.1 Uromys caudimaculatus | reverse complement strand
ACTCCTGTTCTTTTTCCTAAGTTTTCTAACTCCATGGTTGTCTCCCTTTGTGATTTCTTTATTGTTTCTATTTCTATTTTTAGCTACTGGATAGTTTTATGCATTTCTTTTGTCTGTTTGATTGTGTTTTCCTGTAATTCCTCCCGTTTGATTCAGTTTTCCTGTAATTCTTTAATGGATTTTTGTGTTTCATCTTTAAGGGCTTCTAGTTGTTTATCTCTGTTCTCTTGTATTTCTTTAAGGGTGTTAATTTCTTTTTAAAAGTCTTCTATCATCAACATGGGAAATGATTTTAAATCTGAGTCTTGCTTTTCTGGTGTGTTGGGGTATCTAGGGCTTGCTGTGGTGGGAGAGCTGGGTTCTGATGATGCCAAGTAGCCTTGGTTTCTGTTCCTTATGTTCTTACCCTTGCCTTTTGCCATCTTGTTGATTCTGATGTTAGCTGGTCTTATTCTGTCTGCCTGTGACTTGCCCCTCCTGCAGGCCTCTGTGTCAATACTCCTTGAAGAACAGCTCTCTATGAGAGGTACTTGGGCCTGGAGAGCTGTGGCACAGGTCAGCTCTGGAGTGCAGACCGAAACCAGGAGGATCCTGTCCCTAGCTGTCCCTTGGCTCTTATGTCCTGATGGCTCTGCAAGGGTCCCTCTTGATCCAGTGAGCTTGAACAGGTGCGGTGGCCCTGCTTGTGCTCAAAGGTGTGTCAGCACTCCTGTGATACCAGCTCTCCCCTGGAGCCCTGTGGCCTAGGCTGAGGTCCCCAGGCACAGATGGAAACTGGAAAGTTCCTGTCCCCGACTTTACCTCAGTCCCTTTGACCTGGGGGTTTCGGGCGGGTCCTGGTGGGCAGTGGTGCTCACCCTAACCCCACTCCCAGGTTTTCCACGCTCCTGGGAGAGTAACCTTCTCCTGGCGCTTCTTGGCTATGGACCCCTGGTGACCCAGGCAGAGGTCTCCACCCACAGATGGAAACCGGAAGGTTCAGAGGTTTCCTGTTCCTGAGTTTTCCTCAGGCCCCATATCCTGCCACTTCTGGGTGGGTCTTGGTGAGCAGTGGTGCTTGCCCTAGCCCCACTCAGGGCTTTTCCACGCTCCTGGGAGAGTAGCTTTCTCCTGGAGCTCCTTGGCTATCTGAACATTTCTTTAAGTGTTTCTCAGATATTTGAGTTTCCTTTATTGAGAAGTCTCAGTTTAAGTCTCTCCCTTATTTTTAAATTGGATTCCTCATTTGTTTGTTTTGCTTTTTGTTTCTTGAGTTCTTTGTATATTTTAGATGTTAGTCCTCAGTTGGATGTGGAATTGGTAAAAACCTTTTCCAACTCTGTAGGCTGCTGCTTTGTCCAAATGATGGTGATTTTTTCCTTACAGAAGCTTTTCGGCTTCATGAGGTTTCGTTTATTAATTTATTAATTGCTGTTCTTGGTGCCTGCACTACTGGTGTTCTGTTGAGAGAAATTCTTCTCCTGGGTCAATGCATTCAATGATATTCCCTGCTTTCTTTTCTATCAGGTTCAGTATATCTGGTTTATGTTGAGGTATTTGATCTAGTTGTATATGAGTTTTGTGCAGGTTGTACGTATGTATTTATTTACATTTTTGTACACGCAGCTATTCAGGTTGACCAGCACCATTTGTTGAAGATGCTCTCTTTTTTCCATTGCATATTTCTGACTTCTTAATGAAAAATCATATGACCATAGGTGTGTGGATTTATGCACAAGTCATCAATTCAGTTCCACTGATCAACACATCTGTTTTTATACCAATACCACAAGGTTTTTATTACTCTAGCTTTGTTGTACCACTTGAAATTAGGGATGGTGATACATCTCGAAGTTCTTTTATTGTTCAGAATTATTTTAGGTGTCCTGGGTTTTTTGTTTTTCCATATGAAATTGAGAATTGTCCTATCAAGGTCAGTAAATAATTGTGTTAGAATTTTGATGGAAATTCCATTGCATCTCTGAATTGTTTTTGGTAGGATGGCCATTTTTACTATGCCAGTCTCACTGATGTATGAGTCCAGGAGGCCTTTCCATCCTCTGATATCTTCTTTAATTCCTTTTTCAAAGACTCGAAGTTTTTAATCATACAATTCTTTCATTTGTTTGGGGATAATTGCCACAAGATATTTTATATGATTTGAGGTTCTTGTGAAAGGTATTGTTTCCTTAATTTTTGCTCAGTCCATTTGTCATTTGAATATAGGAGGGCTGCTGAGTGTGTGTGTGTGTGTGTGTGTGTGTGTGTGTGTTAATTTTATATCCAGCTAATTTGTTGAAAGTATTTATTGACAGTAGGAGGTCCCTGGATGCAATTTTATGGTCACTTATGTATATTATTATAATTATCTGTAAATAACAACCCTTTGCCTTCTTCCTCTCCAGTTTGTATCCCCTTCATCTTCAGCTGTTGTATTGCTTTAGCTAAAACTTCAAATACTATATTGAATAGATATGGAGTGAGTGGATAGCTTTGCCTTGTTCCTGATTTTTGTGAAATTTGTGAATTTTCTCTCCATTTAATTTTATGTTGGCTACAAGTTAGTTGTAAATTACTTTTATTATGCTTAGGTATGTCTCTTACATCTTTAAACTATCCAGGTCTTTTATCATGAAGAAACGTTGGATTTTGTCAAAGGCCCTTTCTGAATCTAATGAGATGATCATACAGCTTTTTTCCTTTTAGTTTGCTTATGTGATAGATTGTACTTATTGATCTTCATATATTGAACCATCCTTGCTTGTATGGATTGAAGTCTACTTGATCATGTTAGATAATTTTTATGACATGTTCTTGGATTTTATTTGCAAGTACTTTATTGAGTATTTTTGCATCTTTGTTTATACGGTAGGTAACTTGGTCTGTAATTCTCTTTCTTTGTAAAGTCTGTATGTGGTTTAGATATCAGAGTGACTGTGGCAAAAATGAATAGGGCCGTATTCCTTCTATTTCCGTTTTGTGGAATAGTTTGATGCATATTGGTATTAGATCTTCTTTGAAAGTCTCGTAGAATTCTGAGCTAAGACCATCTGGCTCTGGGTGGTTTGTTTGTTTTTTGAGACTTTTAATGACTGCTTTTATTTCATTAGGAGTTATAGGTTTATTTAAAGTATTTATCTATCTAGAAAATATTCATTTATTTTAGATTTTCTCAAATCTTTTACATTTTGCGTAGTACAGTTTTTTTTTTTTTTTTTTTAAATATGTTCCTATGATTCTCTGGATTTCCTTAGTATCTGTTGTTATAACCCCCCCTTTTTTTATTTTTGACACTTTATTTACATTTCCAATGTTTCCCCCTTTCTAGGTCTCCTCTTTGGAAGCCACCTATCCCCTCCCCCTCCTCCACCTCTACGAGGGAACTCCACCTCCCACCTACCCGCCTGTTAATTTGGATATTCTTTCTCCACCTTTTAGTTAGTTTGGATAAGGGTTTGTTTATCTTATTGATTTTCTCAAAGAACCAACTCTTTGTTTAATTGATTCTTTTTATTGTTCTCTTTGTTTCTATTTTTTTGAATTCAGCCCTCAGTTTGTGTAAAAGGTTTCCAAGTCCAGCTTTGACATCCAGGGGGTAAACCAAGACAGGCAGGGAAGTATGGTGTTGGCAATTGGGGTTAGTGCTGGGCAGTTGACAGAGTCAGCATTAGAAGGGCTGTCAGAGGTTGCTACTGATAGCAACTGGTGAGGGCTGCTGCAGCAGCCAGAGATTAGAGAAATCATTCAGCAGACTTTTCTTTGAGAGAACAACGCTTGATTCATTGGGGCTGGTACTCCCTGTATCTAGCCAGAAACTCAGTACTCTTTTAGCTCTTAGGAACTGGCAAGAATGAAAAGGAAAGAAAGAAAATTCACAAACACACACACACACACACACACACACACACACACACACACACACACACACACCTGGTAGATGAAGCAGGCTCTAACACAATTTTTTTAAAAAAATTTATTGGATATTTTCTTTATTTACATTTCAAATGTTATCCCTTTTCCTGGTTTCCCCTCCAGAAACCCGCTATCTGATCCTCCCTCTCCCTGCTTCTATGAGGGTGCTCCCCCACCTACTCACCAACTCCTTCCTGCCTCCCTCCCCTGGCATTCCCCTACACTGGGGCATCGAGCCTTCACAGGACCAAGGGCCTTTCCTACCATTGATGCCCAACAAGGCTATCTTCTGCTACATATCCTGCTGGAGCCATGAGTCCCTCCAGGTATACTCCTTGGTTGGTGGTTTAGTTCCAGGGAGCTCTGGGAGGTCTGGTTGGTTGATATTGTTGTTCTTCCTATGGGGATGTAAACCCCTTCAGCTCCTTCAGTCCTCTAACTCTTCCATTGGGGACCTCATGCTCAGTCCAGTGGTTGGCTGTGAGCATCCGCCTCTGTATTTGTAAGGCTCTGGTAGAGCCTCTCAGGAGACAGCTGTATCAGGCTTCTTTCAGCAAGCACTTCTTGGCATCCACAATAGTGTCTGGGTTTGGTGTCTGTATATGGGATGGATTCACAGGTGGAACAGTCTCTGGATAGCCTTTTCTTCAGTCTCTGCCTCACACTTTGGCTCCATATTTTCTCCTGTAAGTATTTTGTTCCCCCTTCTAAGAAGCACTGAAGCATCCAAACTTTGGTCTTCCTTCTTCTTGAGCTCCTTGTGGTCTGCGAGTTGTATCATGGGTATTCAGAGCTTTGGGGCTAATATTCACATATCAGTGAGTACATACCATATGTGTTCTTTTGCGACTGGGTTACCTCATTCAGAATGATATTTTCTAGATCAATCTATTTGCCTAAGAATTTCATGAAGTCATTGTTTTTAACAGGTGAGTAAGTACTCCATTGTGTAAATGTGCCACATTTTCTGTATCCATTCCTCTGTTGAAGGACATCTGGGTTCTTTCCAGCTTCTGGCTATTATAAATAAGGCTGGCCTGTGGTCCGTGCCACACAGCTCCTTACCCAAATAGCACAGGGAAAGAACTACCCTCCCAGGAGTGTGGACAAACCTGTGATGAGGGTTAAGGCCAGCACCTCTGCTCAGAGGGACCCGCCCAGAAACCTGGGGACACAGGAACTGAGGAGTGGCCTTCCAGTTTCCTTCTGCAGCCAGGGAGCTGATCCTGTGACACAAGGCTCCATACTCAAATAGTGCCAGGAGAGAGCTGGTCTCCCAGGAGTGCTGACACAACTTCGAGCACAGGAAGACCACCACTTCTGTTCAGATTCCTTGATCAAGAGGGGCCCTTGCAGAGCCATCATGACATAGGAAACAAGGGACAGCTGGGGACAGGATCCTTCTAGTTTCTGTCTGAACCCCAGAGCTGACCCTGTACCACAGCTCTCCAAACCCAAATTCCTCTCAGAGAGAGCTGGTCTCCAAGGAGTACTGAAGCAAAGGCTGGAAGGAGGGACAAGCCACAGTCAGAGAGAGCAAGACTAGCTAACATCAGAGATAACCAGATGGTGAAAAGCAAGGGCAAGAACATAAGGAACAGAAACCAAGGCAACTTGGCATCATCAGAACCCAGTTCTCCCACCACAGCGAGCCCTGGATATCCCAACACACCAGAAAAGCAAGACTCAGATTTAAAATCACTTCTCATGATGATGATAGAAGACTTTAAGGAGGAAATAAATAACTCCCTTAAAGAAATACAAGAGAACACAGGTAAACAGCTAGAAGCCCTTAAAGAGGAAATACAAGAAAACACAACCAAACAGACAAAGGAAATGAACAAAACCATCCAGGATCTAAAAATGGAAATAGAAATAATAAAGAAATCACAAAGGGAGACAACCCTGGAGATAGAAACCATAGGAAAGAGATCAACAGTCATAGATGCAAGTATCACCAACAGAATACAAGAGATAGAAGAGAGAATCTTAGGTTCAGAAGATACCATAGAAAACATTGACACAACAGTCAAAGAAAATGCAAAATACAAAAGCTACTAACCCCAAACATCCAGGAAATCCAGGACACAATGAGAAGATCAAACCTAAGGATAATAGGTATAGAAGAGAGTGAAGATTCCTAAGTTAAAGGGCCAGTAAATATCTTCAACAAAATATAGAAGAAAACTTCCCTAACCTAAAGAAAGAGATGAACATAAACATTCAAGAAACCTACAGAACTCCAAATAGATTGGACCAGAAAAGAAATTCCTCCAGTCACATAATAGTGAAAACACCAAATGTACAAAGCAAGGAAAGTATATTAAAAACAGTAAGGGAAAAAGATCAAGTAATATATAAAGACAGACCTATCAGAATTACACCTGACTTCTTACCAGAGACTACGAAAACTAGAAGATCCTGGGCAGATACATACAGACCCTAAGAGAACACAAGTGCCAGCCCAGGCTGCTATACCCAGCAAAACTCTCAATTACCATAGATGGTGAAGTCAAGATATTCCATTACAAAACAAAATGTACACAATATGTTTCCACAAACCCAGCCCTACAAAGGATAATAGATTGAAAACACCAACACAAGGAGGGAAACTACACCCTAGACAAAGCAAGAAAGTAATCTTTCAACAAACCCAAAAGAAGATAGCCACACAAACATAAAAATAATATCAAAAATAACAGGAACCATCACTATTCCTTAATATCTCTTAACATCAATGGACTCAATTCTCCAATAAAAAGACATAGACTGACAGACTGGATCCATAAAGAGAACCCAGCATTTTGCTGCATACAGGAAATGCACCTCAGTGTTAAAGAAAAACACTACCTCAGAGTAAAGGACTGGAAAACAATTTTCCAGGCAAATGATCCCAAGAAACAGGCAGGAGTAGCCATTCTAATATCGGATAAAATCAACTTTCACCCAAAAGTCATCAAAAAAGATAAGGACTCATACTCATCAAAGGAAAAATCTACCAAGAAGAACTCTCAATTCTGAATATCTATTCTCCAAATGCAAGAGCACCCACATTCATAAAAGAAACTTTACTAGAGCTCAAAGCACACATTGCACCTCACACAATAATAGTGGAAGACTTCAACACCCCACTATCATCAATGGACAGATCTTGGAAACACAAACTAAACAGATGTCGCGCTCCCTCCCGTTGGGGGAAGCGCAGTGAGGGTGGAGTCTCCGGGTCCAGGGACCACCAGGGGTTGGGTCTGCAGAGTACGCCCTGGGCTTCAAGGATCACCGCTGCAACCCTCTTCTTCGCAAATGCCTCGGGGCCTGACGCCGGGGTTGAGCACCCCTGGCACTGATGGAGTCCGCCAACTCGGTGCCCAAGCCGCTGCGAGCTGCCGAGCGCTGCCGGTCTCGGCCAGTGGCTTGGCCGAGGTGTAGGAAGGGAGCGGACAGAGATCAGCCATGTCCTGCGCCCCAAGAGCCACAGCTCCCTTAGACAAAGTTCTCGGATGCCAAGGTAGTTTCTAGCTTTATTTGTTCAAGATGGCGGGCAGCGCTCCCTGGGCAGGCGGGTGGAGAAGGAGGGGAGAGAGAGAGAGAGCTGGGTCAAGGTGTTCTACTTATAGTTCTGAGAGAGGGGGCAGGGCTTGGTAGTTGATACTTTCCATTGGCCAGCTTGGGAGCCCTAATTTGCCTATACACAAGTTTCACACGCCAGGCCTCTTTCCATACAGGGGCTGTGATATGAATTTCCCAGGAGCGTTGGCCAGAAGCATAAATTCTGATCCCTGGTGTATGTTCCACCGGGTCTCCCAGAGCTTCCATCAACCGGGTCATCACAGATCACTGCCCCACAAACAGAGACACAGTGAAACTAACAGAAGTTAAGGACCAAATGGATTTAACAGATATCTATAGAACATTTCATCCTAAATCAAAAGAATATACCTTCTTCTCAGCACCTCATGGTACCTTCTACAAAACTGACCATGTAATTGGTCACAAAACAAATCTCAACAGATATAAGAAGACTGAAATAATCCCATGCCTCCTATCTGATCACTCTAGATTAAGTCTGGACTTCAATGGCAACAAAAAAACAACAGAAAGTCCACATACACATTGAAGTTGAACAACGCTCAACTCAATGATAACTTAGTCACGGAAGAAATAAAGAAATTAAAGACTTCTTAGAATCTATTGAAAATGCAAGTACAACATACCCAAACTTATTGGTCACATTGGAAGCCGTGTTAAGAGGAAAACTCATAGCTTTGAGTGCCTCCAAAAAGAAACTGTAGAGAGCATACACTAGCAGCTTTACACCACACCTGAAAGCTCTAGAACAAAAAGAAACTAATGCACCCAGCAGGAGTAGAAGGCAAGAAATAATCAAACTCAGGGCTCAGATCGACCAAGTAGAAACAAAAAGAGTTATACAAAGAATTAACAAAACCAGGAGCTGGTTCTTTGCGAAAATCAACAATATAGATAAAGCGTTCACCTGACTAAGTAAGAGGGCCCAGTATCCAAATTAACAAAATTGGAAATGAAAAGGGTTATATAACAATAGAAACTGAGGAAATTAAAAAAATCATCAGATCCTACTACAAAAGCCTATACTCAACAAAACTGCAAAATCTGGATGAAATGGACAATTTTCTAGACAGATTCCAAATACCAAAGTTAAGTCAGGATCAGATAAACCATCTTAACAGTCCCATTACCCCTAAAGAAATAGAAGCAGTAATTAAAAGTCTCCCAACTTAAAAAAGCCCAGGACCAGATGGGTTCACTGCAGAATTCTATTGGACATTCAAAGAAGACCTAATACCAATACTTTTCAAACTATTCCACAAAATAGAGACAGAAGGAATACTACCCAATTTATTCTATGAGGCCACAGTTACACTGATACCAAAACTTCACAAAGACCCAACAAAGAAAGAAAACTTCAGACCAATTTCCCTTATGAATATCGATGCAAAAATACTCAATAAAATTCTTGCAAACCGAATCCAAGAACACATCAAAATGATCATTCATCATGATCAAGTAGGCTTCATCCAGGGATGCAGGGATGGTTCAATACCTAGAAATCCATCAATGTAACCCACTACATAAACAAACTCAACGAAAAAAACCACATGGTCATTTCATTAGATGCTGAAAAACAATTGACAGAATTCAGCATCCCTTCATGATAAAAGTCTTGGAAAGATCAGGAATTCAAGGCCCATACCTAAACATAGTAAAAGCAATATACAGCAAACCAGTAGCCAGTATCAAACTAAATGGAGAGAAACTCGAAGCATTCCCACTAAAATCAGGGACTAGACAAGGCTGCCCTCTCTCCCCTATCTATTCAATATAGTAATTGAAGGTCTAGCTAGAGCAATTAGACAACAAAAGGAGGTTAAAGGGATACAAATTGGAAAGGAAGAAATCAAAATATCATTCTTTGCAGATGATATGATTGTATACTAAGTGACCTGAAAACCTCCACCAGAGAGCTGCTGCAGCTGATAAACAAGTTCAGCAAAGTGGCCGAATATAAAATTCCCTCAAACATATCAGTAGCCTTTCTATACTTGAAGGATAAACAGGCTGAGAAAGAAATTGGGGAAATGATACCCTTCACAATAGTCACAAACCATATAAAGTGTCTTGGTGTGACTCTAACCAAACAAGTGAAAGATCTGTATGACAAGACTTCAAGTCTCTGAAGAAAGAAATCGAAGAAGACCTCAGAAGATGGAAAGCTCTCCCATGCTCATGGATTGGCAGGATTAATATAGTAAAAATGGTCATCTTGCTGAAAGGAATCTACAGATTCAATGCAATCTCCATCAAAATTCCAACTCAATTCTTCATAGACTTAGAAAGAGCAATTCTCAAATTCATTTGGAATAACAAAAAACCCAGGATAGCAAAAACTATTTTCAACAATAAAAGAATTTCTGGGGGAATCAGCATACCTGATCTCAAGCTGTACTACAGAGCAGTAGTGATAAAACCTGCATGGTATTGATACAGTGACAGGCAGGTAGATCAATGGAATAGAATAGATGACCCAGAAATGAACCCACACACCTACGGTTACTTGATCTTTGACAAAGGAGCTAAAACCACCCAGTGGAAAAATGAGCATTTTCTACAAATGGTGCTGGCTCAACTGGCGGTCTACATGTAGAAGAATGCAAATAGATCCATTTCTATCTCCCTGTACAAGGCTCAAGTCCAAGTGGATCAATGACCTCCACATAAAACCAGATACACTGAATCTAATAGAAGAGAAAGTGGGGAAAAGTCTCAAATACATGGGCAGAGGGGAAAAGTTCCTGAACAGACCACCAATGGCTTATGCTCTAAGATCAAGAATCTACAAATGGGACCTCATGAAACTGCTAAGCTTCTGTAAGGCAAAGGACACTGTCAATATGACAAAATGGCAACCAACAGATTGGAAAAAGATCTTTACCAATCCTACGTCCGGTAGAGGACTGATATTCAACATATACAAAGAACTCAAGAAGTTAGACTCCAGAAAACCAAATAACTCTATCAAAAAATGGGGAACAGAGATAAACAGAGAATTCTCAACTGAGGAAACTCAAAGGGCTGAGAAGGACCTAAAGAAATGTTCAACCTCCTTTTTCATCAGGGAAATGCAAATCAAAACAAGTCTGAGATTCTACCTCACACCAGTCAGAATGGTTAAGATCAAAAACTCAGGTGACAGCAGATGCTGGCGAGGATGTGGAGAAAGAGGAACACTCCTCCATTGCTGGTGGTTTGCAACCTGGTACAACCACTCTGGAAATCAGTTTGGCAGACCCTCAGAAAAATGAACATAATAGTACCTGAGGACCCAGCTATACCACTCCTGGACATATATCCAGAAGATGCTCCAACATGTAATAAGGACACATGCTCCACTATGTTCATAGCAGCCATATTTATAATAGACAGAAGTTGGAAACAACCCAGATGTCCCTCAACAGAGGAATGGATACAGATAATGTGGTATATTTACACTCAGCTATTAAAACCTGACTCATGAAATTTGCAGGCAAATGGATAGAAATTGAAAATATCTTCCTGAATGAGGTAACTCAGTCACAAAATACCAAACACGATATGTACTCACTGATAAGCGGATATTAGCCCAAAAGTTTGGAACAACCATGATTCATTTCACAGCAACTGGTGGACTGAGTGTGGGGTCCCAGAGGGAAGAGTTAGAGAAGGGACTGAAGGAGTTGAGGGAGTTTGCAGTCCCATAGGTAGGGAGCAACAGTGTCAACTGGTCAGGCCCCTCGGTGCTCCCAGAGACCGGACCACCAACTAAAGAATGCATATGGAGGGAACTAT
Source organism: Uromys caudimaculatus (assembly GCA_028551405.1). Taxonomy (NCBI): domain Eukaryota; kingdom Metazoa; phylum Chordata; class Mammalia; order Rodentia; family Muridae; genus Uromys; species Uromys caudimaculatus. The sequence goes on along the minus strand of CM052712.1, from coordinate 18,495,272 downwards.
GGTGCTGGCCACATATGTGGCAGAGGAGGGTCTTATTGGCCATCAGTGGGAGGAGAGGCCCTTGGAGTCTGAGAGTGTTAGATGCCCCAGTATAGGGGAATGCCAGGGAGGGAAGACGGGAGTGGGTGATTGGGTGGGGGAATACCCTCATAGAGGCAGGGGAGGGTGGGATGGGATTGGGGGTTCCTAAAAGGGAGATCTGGTAAGGGGAAAATATTTGAAATGTAAATAAAGTATCAAAAATTAAAAATAAAATAAAGAAATAAATAATAAAGCTGCTATGAACATAGTGGAGCATGTTTCCTTCTTATATGTTAGATATTTGGCTATATACCCAGGAGTGGTGTAGCTGGGTTCGAATTCAAAACAGATTTTATTTTTTCTTCCATAGCTTATATATCTCAACAAAATCTTTCAAGCAGTATAAAATTACAATGTGATTACATTCTATTTTTCTTCTGGTGACTGTCTATATAAAAGTATGCTTTTATCTAAAATCATTTCTTACTACAGATTAAGAAAAATATTATTTCCAAGAACCTACATACATTCATAACTAAGGAACTTTCTATAGATTAGCTAAGTGTGAGCAATCAAGGTAGTTTGCTCACCCAGTTTCTCTTATTGGCAGACAACAATTTGTGGCTGCAAAGAAAGGATCAATTATTTTATTATATATCTTATAAAAATCTTAAAATTATCAAAAATCTACACTTTTAGGTAAAAAACAATCAGTCATAGCTACTTTAAATCCTCCGAATGCATATCTACTCATCAACAGATTTTATTAAATCATATCGGGAAGCTGAGGTAGAGAATTCAGTTATCGCCAGTCCAGCCTCAGTGAGAGTCATGTCAGCTACTGCTGCCATTGTTCTTATTCCCTGACCTTAAAAAGTCTGTAGCTGAACTATTAAGAGTGTGCCTTTCTGAACTCCAGATTGTTCCCTAAGCTTTTCTATATTAGAGCCACTAGCAAAAACATCTTAACCTAGCGTCACTAACACTCTATTTTTCTAAATGTTTCTAAGGATGGTGGTCAGTGCTGCCAAGTTTACATTTCTAAGATCTTTCGTAGGGTGTTGATTGATTCATTACTCTGCTTCAGCAGCGATGCCTAAAAAAGATCAAGCACTATTATTGTGAGTGCCAGAGAAACTGCTCAGGAAAGGGTTAGAAGTCTACTTAGAGTTTTCACACAGTTCTTAGATTAAGAAGGATGTGAAGGCAACAAGCAGAGCAAAACTCCATAACAGCATAAAGTCCTCAGGAAACAGTCTTCCTTGTCATGCCTGGCCGAGGCACACCCATCTTAGCTGTGCTAACTGGCAGGCTGCATTCTATTAATTTTAAAGCCATTTGTTGTTCCTTCTAAGGACCCTTGGCAAGTTTATTTCTTGCCATCTACTCCTCTCTTAGGTATGCTTACTTCTTTTTGTTCTAGAGCTTTCAGGTTGCTGGTAAGTTGTTGGTGTGGCATCTCTTCAATCTTTTTTATGCAGGCAGTTATGAACATTCTTTACACAGCTTTCATTGTGTCCCATATGATTTGGTATTCTGGGGATTCAGTTTCAGTGAATTCTAGAAAGTGTTTAATTTCTTCATTTCTGTACTTACCCATTTTTCGTTCATTAGAGAGATGCTCAGTTTCTATAGGGTTGTAAGCTTTCTGTTGTTGTTGATATCCAGCTTCAAATTCATGGTGGCCCAACAGGACACAAAGGGTTATTTCAATTTTCTTGTATCTGTTCAAAGTAGTCTTGTGTCCAACTATGTGATCAATTTTGGAGAAAGTTCCAACAGGTGTACAGAAGAAGGTATATTCATTTGTGTTCACGTAAAATGTTCTGTAAGTATCTGTTAGGTCCATTTGGATGATAACATTTGTTAGCTCTAGTATTTCTCTGTTTTATTTTTGTTTTGATGGCCTGTTCGTTGATGAGAGTAGGGTATCAACGTCTCCCACTATCAGTGGCAGGGTTCAAATATGTGATTTAAGCTGTAGTAGTATTTCTTTTACAAACTTGGGGGTCCTTATGTTTGAGACATAAATGTTAAGAATTGAAATGTCATCTCTGTGAATTTTACCTTTGATGAGTATGTAGTGTCCTTCCCTATCTGTTTTAATTAGTTTTTGTTTGATATCTATTTTGTTAGAAATTAAAGTGGCTTCACCATCTTTCTTCTTTAGTTCATTTGCTTTAAATAGTCTTTTCCAACCATTTTCCCTGAGGTAATATTCAGGTGTGTTTCTTGGTGCAGAAAAAGGATGATTTCTGTTTTTACATCCATTCTGCTAGTCTGTGTCTTTTTATTGGGGGAATGGAGACCACTGATATTGAGAGAGATTAGTGATCAGTGAATGTTGATTCCTGTTACTTTGCTGTTGTTGTTGTTGATGTTGGTGTGTGTGTGTGTGTGTGTGTGTGTGTGTTTTACCCTTCTTTTGATTTTGCTAGTGTGAGATCATTTATTTCTTGTATTTTCACAGTTATGAATAACACTCGTAGATTGGAGTTTTTCTTCCAGCATCTTCTGTAGGGTTGAATTTGTAGATAAACATTGTTTACATTTGACTTTATCAAACAATGTCTTATTTCCTTCATCTATGGTAATAGAAAGTTAACTGGTTATAGTGATCTGAGATGGCATCTGTGATCTCTTAGAGTCTGTCCAGGCCCTTTTGGATATTAGAGAGAAAGAATTTTGATCGTTATGTGGTGACTCAACTTTCTTTATTTGGTGTTTTGCGTGCTTCTTGTAGGTTAAGAAAATTTTCTTCTATGATTTTATTGAAAATATTTTCTGGCCCTCTGAGCTGAGATTCTTCTCCTTCTTCTATTCATATTATTCTTAGGTTTGGCCTTTTTATAGTGTCCCAGATTTCCTGGATGTTTTGTGTCTGGAGGTTTTTATATTTAACATTTTCTTTGACCCATGTATCCATTTCTTTTATAGTGGCTTAAAGACCTGAGACTCTCTCTTCCATCTCTTGCATTCTGTTGGTGAAGCTTTCATCTGGATTTCCTGTTTGAATGTCTAAATCATTTCCAGAATTTTCTTGTTCAGGTTTTCGTTATCAATTCTGTTTCCATTTTCAGGTCTGGAACAGTTTTATTAATTTCCTTCAATTGTTTGCTTGTGGTTTTTTTTTTCCCTTAATTTCTTTAAAGGGATTATTAATTTCCTCCATTTTTTTGTTTGTGTTTTCCTGGATTTCTTTAAGGGATTTATTCATTTTCTCTTTAAGGACCCCTATCATCTTTATAGAATTGGTTTTAGTTTTCTTTTCCTTGTGCTTTAGTTATGTTTGAATATTCAGGGCCTGTTGTGGTAGGGTAGCTGGGCTCTAGTAGAAACATTGCCCTAGTATCTGGATTTGGATGGTTATCCATCTAGGTGCTGATTTCTGGATTTGATTAGATTGGGTGGGTGTTTTGTTCTTTGCTTTCTATTTTCTCCTGGATTCTAGGAGAGTATGTTGGCTATGTGTTACCTGTTTTCCAAACTGGTTCAGCTGATGTCTTTAAAGGGAATGCCCCATGTGGGTAGAGTTTAAGAATACTGAGTTAGGGAAGAAAGGTTAGAGGAAAAGGACTTTGTAATCCCTTGGGTACGGGGTCAACGAGTAAAGGGAGACACCAGTAGATTTCCTGCTACAGAGCTGGAGATGAAACTGGAGGAGGGGGTTGGATGTCAGGAGCAGTGGGAGAGGTATGGGTCTACCTTTAGCCTACCTGTTGCACCGGGAATAGTGGCCTTTGTGTTAGCAGGGATTGAGGTCTGAGAAAAAGCAGCAAGTCAGGGGAGGAAGCTTAGAAGGGGGAATATCTATGGGGTCCACAGGAGATGGTAGCAGGAGGTGGGGATAGGCTGCCATGGGTTAGATCTGTGATCTTCTGCAGAGCTGGGAGTGAGACTGGGTGAATTGGATCTGCAGGAATAGAGAGAGAAGAAAAGGTCTGGGTACAGCCTACCTGGTTTTCTGGCAGGTACGGTCTGTGAATTTTCAGGATGTGTCTGCTGGAGTTGGGGACTGGGAAAAAGCAAGGAGTTAAGTGAGTGTGGGAGGTGAGGAAAAGACTTGCGGGATCCACAGGAGCTGGGAGCTGGGGTGGGGAAAGGCTAACAAGAGTTCTGCTGCAGAACTGCAGATAAGAAAGGGGGATTGGATTTGGGGGAACAGAGGAAGAAGAAAAGGTCTGAGGGCAGTCTACCTGGTTTTCTGGCAGGTGTAACCTATGGGTTAGCAGGGGGTGCCCTCTGGATTTGGAGGCTGGGATACAGCAACAAGTGGGGGAAGGGAAGCTAGGAGTTATAGTCTGTGGGATTCCACAGGAGACGTGGGCAGGGAGAAAGGAAGACTGGAACTGGTGTTCTGTTGCAGCACTAGGGACAAGGCTGGGGGCTTAAATTTAGAAAGGAGGAGGGATTGGAGAGGATCTGCAGTTAGCTTACATGTTTCCCTGTTCTGCTTGGCTGGTATGTTTCCAGTGACTGCCTGCTGGTGTTGGAGACTGGAATAATGGTATGAGTTGGGAGAAGGAGGATTGTGGGGGAAGATATTTGTGCTCCATTCGGGATGGGTTCAGAGAGCAAAGGTAGACTGTAATGGGTTTCCTGCTACAGGGCCAGGGATGAGACTGGGGTGTGGATCTCAGGTGCACCAGGACAGATGTGGATCTACCTTCATCCTACTTGGGAGAAGTAGTCCTTGGGTTAGCAGGGGATGCCTGCTGGGGCTGGGGTCTGGGCCAAAGCAACCAGCTGGGGAGCAATGTTAGAACAGGGAAGACCTGTGGAGTCCACAGGAGCTGGGAGCTGGGGATGGGGAATGGCTGTCAATGGTGTTGATGAAGTGCTGGGGATAAGACTGGGGGAGTCAAACTTTTGGGACACAGAGAGGGATATTGGTCTCTTCTAAATCACCACTAATTTCTAATCTCTAGCTAATTAGCATCAAATTATCATTCCAGTAAGACAAAGTTTCACTTCAGTGGTGCTGGTCTCTTGCTAATAACAGAAGTTCTTCAGCCTAAGCTGACCAGAACCACAGATTCTTAACTCAAAAAAAAAAAAAAAAAAAAAATCACATAACTGATCCTGATAGAGTCTTTCCTTCCCTCTGAGACTCCACAAGCCAACTTTTTATTACATTGCTCTCCCCATTACAGTCTATGCTTCCACAGAAAAGCTCCCTGAGCTCTGAGCAATCAATTGATTTTCCTGGCCAGAGTCCAAATGCTACCACAATCTTCCAAAAACCACATGGTCAGATCTGTCATAGCAATATCCTATACTCTGCTACAAAATTTTATCTTAGGAAGGTTTCTATTGCTGTGATGAAACACTATCACCAAAAGCAACCCAGAGAGGAAAGGGCTCATTTCAGCTTACAGTTCTATATCTCAGTCTATCACCTAGGGAGTCAGTCAGGGCAGGCACTCAAACAGGGCAGGTACCTGGAAGCAGGAGCTGAAGCAGAGGCCAGAGAGGTGTGCTTCCTGGCTTGTTACTCATGGCTTGCTCAGCCTGTTTCTTAGAGCATCTAGAATCACCTGCCTGGGTAGGACT
>CM052712.1:18469739-18489198 GCA_028551405.1 Uromys caudimaculatus | reverse complement strand
TGTGCATTTCCTTTGTCTGTTTGATTGTGTTTTCCTGTAATTCTGCCTGTTTGATTGAGTTTTTCTGTAATTCTTTAATGGATTTTTGTGTTTCATCTTTAAGGGCTTCTAGTTGTTTATCTCTGTTCTCTTATATTTCTTTAAGGGTGTTAATTTCTTTCTTAAAGTCTTCTATCATCAACATGGGAAATGATTTTAAATCTGAGTCTTGCTTTTCTGGTGTGTTGGGGTATCCAGGGCTTGCTGTGGTGGGAGAGCTGGGTTCTGATGATGCCAAGTAGCCTTGGTTTCTGTTCCTTATGTTCTTACCCTTGCCTTTTGCCATCTTGTTAACTCTGATGTTAGCTGGTCTTACTCTGTCTAGATGTGGCTTGCCCCTCCTGCAGGCCTCTGTGTCAATACTCCTTGAAGACCAGCTCTCTATGAGAGGTACTTGGGCCTGGAGAGCCGTGGCACAGGGTCAGCTTTGGGGTGCAGACAGAAACCAGAAGGATCCTGTCCCCGGCTGTCCCTTGGCTCCTATGTTGTGATGGTTCTGCAAGGGTCCCTCTTGATCCTGTGAGTTTGAATAGAAGCGGTGGCCCTGCCTGTGCTCAAAGGTGTGTCAGCACTCCTGGGATACCAGCTCTCCCCTAGAGCCCTGTGGCCCAGGCTGAGGTCTCCAGGCACAGATGGAAACCAGAAAGTTCCTGTCCCTCACTTTACCTTAGTCCCTGTGACCCAAGGGTTCTGGGCGGCTCCTGGTGAGCAGTGGTGCTCGCCCTAACCCCACTCACAGATTTACCACGCTCCCGGGAGGGTAGCCTTCTCCTGGTGCTCCTTGGCTATGGACCTCTGGTGGCCCAGGCAGAGGTCTCCACCCACAGATGGAAACCGGAAGGTTCAGAGGTTTCCTGTCCCCGAGTTTTCCTCAGGCTCCGTATAATGCCACTTCTGGGCAGGTCCCAGTGAACAGTAGTGCTCGCCCTAACCCCACTCACGGATTTTCCATGCTCCTGGGAGGGTAGTCTTCTCCTGGTGCTCCTTGGCTTTGGACCCCTGGTGGCCCAGTCAGAGGTCTCCACCCACAGATGGAAACCGGAAGGTCACACATACCCTCTTATATACACACATGCACACACATGCACAGACACTGACACACATGCACATATACAATTATAAATATAATGAACTCTTTTTAAAGCATAAGATGGAGCAGTTGGGGTATGGAATTCAGTTCAGTAGTTGTGTGCTCATTAGCATGCTCAAGACCCTGGATTCTCTCTTCAGCACTATGGATGGTGGGGTGGGAGTTAAATAGACAAGGGTAAAGTCTAGAAACTTGAGTAACCCACCCATGTGTGTATAGTGTGCTTTGTTCCGTTATTAAATTTACAATGGAGAAAAATATTAAATATTAAATTCCCATCCGTAAATTTATTAGAAATGAACAGTATTAAAATAGGGAGGGAAACTGGCATATAGCTCAGAGAACTTACCTAGTGTGTAATAAAATACTGGATTTGATTTCCAGACCTACAAGAAAAACAAACAAACAAACAACAACAAAAAAACAAAACAAAAAACAACAAATCATACCATAATGAAGTAATAGAAAATGCATTTTAGAATTTTAGAAACAAGTTTTTAGAAAGAAGAAAGGCCTTTCTTAAGAAGACATCAAACACATACATAACAGAATATTAAAAAAATCAATAGAGGCCACTATATAAGGATTTACATAAATATTTTAAACCTTTCAGATAAACTTATATGAAAATTTATAAGCTTATAAAAGTTTCATAGCTATATAAAAGTCAAATTTCTAAAGCTAAAAATTAAAAAGATAGATCTCAACCGAAATGCCGTCAAATGACCAACAAATAACTTGTTAGAAAACAAAAAATATTTGAACACCTTTAATCCCAGTAGTCAGGAGGCAGAGGAAGGAAGATTTTCATAAGTTCAGGGCCAACCTGGTCTACATAGTGAATTTAAGGATAGCCAGGCTATGTAGAAAGACAATCAATCAATCAATCAATCAATCAATCAATGTAACTAGGAGGCACAATCTTACATCAAACTCCCCGAACAAGGTATATATATATATATATATATATATATATATATATATATATATATATATATATATATATATATGTGTGTGTGTGTGTGTGTGTGTGTGTGTGTGTGTGTGTGTGTGTGTGTGTGTGTATCTATATGTAAGTAATTAATAACAACTAGTGAAAAAGAAGGCCATGAATTTGAAGGGGAGTAGGGAGGAGTAAGTGGGAGAGTTTGGAAGGAGGAAGGGGAAGGAAGAAATGTTAGAATTTTGTTATGATCTCAAAATAAATAATAAAAATTAAAAAAACACCAACATGTCTCTTTAATTACAGAAAGGTTTAATGTCACACAAAGCTTTTGGTTATGGATATATAAAATGTGACCTTTTCCTCCTCTGGCTTGCAAATGTGATAAAATGATGATATTCAGTGTACGGATATATACGCTGAAAGGAGAACTTGGTGACAATGCCAGATTGTAGTAACTACACAAATGGACTGCGTAGTGCTTTCACAATGTAAAATGGTTTAGTAAATGAAAAACAGACTAAAGTGTCCAGGATGGGACAACAACTACCCATCATGCATCAAGATACACATTGGGAGTTAATTTGTGTGATGGTAGGTATTTCTGAGTAGACAATGCAATTTTGTTAGCTACAGGGACAATGCTACACAGTGCATCTGAAGCACTTATTCACCTTATGTAACTGAAACTTTGTGTTGGTTTGGTCAATACCTGTTGATCCCCTCCCAAAAGAACCATGGGCAGTCACTGTCTCCTGGAGCCCTTTGTGCCTAATTTGAATTTCTCATACATATGGTCTCATGTAGCATTGTCTTTCTGTGTTGGAATTTACTGGATATAATGTCACCCTCTGGCTTCATTTCTGTTGTTCTGAATGACAGGATATGTTTTTCAAGGTTGAATAATATTCTGCTTTATATGGATCAAAGAATTCCTTATTCTTTATTCATTATCAAAAGAGAGTTACATTGATTTCATGTCTTAGTCATTTGAACAGATAGGTCACCAACAGAGACATGCATATGTCTTTTCAACAAAACTGATTTTAGACCCTTTGTATAGATACACATAAGTAGAGTGGCTGGACAATACAGCATTTCTGTTTAGTTTTTTGATAAATTTCCATTTTGTACTTTTTGATAAATCTCCATTTTGTGTTCTATTGTGATATCATAATTTTACATTGATATCAAAGGTGTGCAAGGGTTTCCTTTATCTATAACCTCACTAATAGTTTCCTCTTTTAGCAATGGTCATCTGAATGAGTTGAGATAATAATATGATTTTAATTTGTCTTTTGTTGATTAATAATATTGAACACCTTACATATTTGTGTGTCTTTTTAGAAGAAATGTCTATTCGGGTCATCTGGTCTTTAAAAGAATTGGGTCACTTGCTTTTTGCTTATACTGCTGTATGAGTCCCTTACACATTTTGAGATGTGTGATTTACAAATATTTTCTCCCCTTATGTAAACTATCCTTTCTTTTTTGTTGATCATTTGCTTTGCTGAACAAAAAGATTTTTAGTTTGATCTAATACTTAAATAGGAAGCTTATTTAAAAGAGTAGCGGGCCAGTAAAGTGACTCTGTAGCTAAAGCTGCCTTCTTGTTCAGTCTGGCAGCACGAATTTGAACTCCAGGACTCACATGGCAGAAGAAGGGAACTGAATCTCACAAGTGGTTCTCTGACCACCACAAGTGTGCCACAGCACAAAGCACACATACACAGTAAATGAATACATGTAATTTAAAATAGTTTTTAAAAGAGAGAATGATGTTCTCTTCAGTGACCTGGTATCTTAGTTAGGGTTTTAGTGCTGTGAACAGACACCATGACCAAGGCAACTCTTATAAAGGACAACATTTAATTCAGGCTGGCTTAAGGTTCAGAGGTTTAGTCTAGTATCACCAAGGTGGGAACATGGACGCATCTAGACAGGCATGGTGTAGGAGGAGCTGAGAGTTCTACATCTTCATCTGAAGACTGCTAGGAAAAGATTGGTTTCCAGGAAGCTAGGTTGAGGGTCTTAAAGCCCACACGCATAGTGACAAAGTTCCTCCAACAAGGCCATACCTCCTTTAACAAGGCCACAATTCCAATTAGTGCCACTCCCTGGGCCAAGCATATACAAACCATCACACCGGGATTATAGTATGAATTCCTCTAGAAATGAAGCCTCTGATCCCATCTCCAAACCTCAAGATGCCTTCTCTGAGTCTGGAGTGTATGCTCAGCCCTCTACTCTGGTTGAGAAGAGGGATGACAGGACCCCGTTATCTCTGGAGTGGCCCCTCTTTACTCCTCCCATGTGTCATCCCTGTCCATTCTTACTCTCTGCGCTTGCTTCTCATTTCTAAAGATGCATGTGTGGCCTGAGGTTGCAGATGGATGGGACCCCTCATTTTTGGACCTTGGGTGCCTTAGTATAAGATTTTCATGTTCATAAATCCTTTCACCTTCGGAAACTCTAGGCACCATTGATCACCACCCAGGGACATAGGAGGAACAAACATTTATAAAAAAGCAGTTCTCAGAAGGAGTGACCTGAAAGCAGGGTAGGGAGCAGATAGTTAAGTATGGTCACGGCTTTCTAGGAGATCTGGACAATGAGACAGGAGTGTCACTGGAAAGGATAAAATGATCTTTTGGAGTAGAGGAAGGAAATAGAAATGGTTCCACCAGAAGATATTTCTTAGAATAGTAGGAATTACTCTAGACTGAATCTAAAAGGAATTGAAGGCAATGTCTGCAATGGGTATTTGTTCATTTCTAGTCATATAATCCTATTCACAGGAGCCCAGCAGTAGAAGCAGCCCAAGGATCCAACAGCAAATGAATGACTCTAGAAACTGTGGTGTGTTCATAGGATCATTACTTAGCCAGAGCAAGGAAGGTAATTCTGATGCCTGCACAGTCTTTGAATGAAAAGAACCATGGAAATAAACATGATTCTCCTTGAGGCTGATGGATAAGGACAGAATACTTCCAGGAGCCATGGGGATGAGGTCTGAAGATAGATTTGACAAAGTTAGAACTGTGGTGTGAACATGAAGTGTGCACATAAAGATCATGCAGACTTTATTGCAATTTACAAAGCTCCAGCCATAAGGTAGATGGTTAATGTTACAACGGTGTCCACACATAAGGCTTCTTTGAGAAGAAAGGGAAAACATAGCTGAGTTTATGGAGGGGTTTACCAGGCTTGGAAAGGATTAGTGTTGGTGGGAAAGTGCCAGGAGAAATTAGCACTGAATCAGAAGATCACACTTTGGTAACTGCAGAGAGTATTTTCTCCCTTAAAATCTAAAGGAGGTCAGCTTGGGGCTCAGAGGCATTTTCCTTAAGGATGGACCGATTGAAATGCCAAAGCTGGCTTGCTATTGGGATTTCCCCGGTCTGCTGTGCTGTGCTGTGCTGTGCTGGGCTGTGGTGTGTTGTACGGTACCTGGCATTTGGAACTCACTATGTTCAGCCAGCATCTCCAGCTCCTTTTTAATCAACTCTTGCTCTTCATCCCCTCATGCTCCTCATTCAACTACTTCCTATTAGGTTAAGGGTAAGATGTCAGCCTTCACCTCCATGCACCCCATGCTGAAGCTTCCACCCCTGACATACAGGAGTGTAGAGACATCTCACAGTCAGCTCTCATCTTACCATATCCAACAAGATAGTGATCTGCTTTCTAAGTCTTTCTTCAACAAGCCAAAGTACCTGTTCTGGAGAATGTCTCCACCTTTTCTTTGGTGGGGCTGTGTACGCATTCTGGGACCCTGGATGGGTCATGAGTCCCAGCTAGACTAGATTCTCCTCCCTGCAAAGGAAAGCTATGAGAGCATGGGTAAGCCACCCTTGATTGACAGGGTCCTAGGGAATTCAAGCAGTGGACTCTTTGCAGTTGTATTACCAATTTCACCCCTTAGCTAGGTGTGAAGGAACATGGCAGTTTATTTCAGAGTAGAATCACAGCACCAAAATCTTTAGAACACAACACTGAAAATAAAAGACATTGAGAAGAAAAAGGCAAAAATAATTTTTTCTCTGTATATCATGAAATTGCCAATTCATCAACCTCAAAAACTAGAAGAAAAATTAGAGCTGGCAGCTCATATATCTTTAAGGTACACAAGGCATTTGTTTTCAACTTTGACAAATTCTGCCAATAATAACCAGAGGAAAATTGTTAGTAATACTGATGAGCGTTAGACCCTTAAATGGTTATGGGTATACTTTCTAGGCATTCTCAAACCTAGTAGCTTCTTTTCAAGATAAATATTTTTTGTTACCTTCCTTCCTATCTTGAAATGAAATAAACACACAAGGAAGCCTAGCTGTGTAGCTAAATAAAAAATAAGGTAATTTTTTTTTTTTTTAACTGCAACACGAAGGAGAAGTGGCAAGTGATTTTTAATAAAGGATGGTAGGCAGAAGAAAACAACTCCTTTGCCTTGGAAGCCCATCCCAAGACAGTGGCTTCAGGCAGGGTCCAGAGTCTTCGGCTCATTGGAAGTTTATTTCTAGTAGGGATTAGCATAGAGGATGGGTTGGGTTAGACACAGAAACAGTGATATAAGAGAACTGCAGAGACACTAAGTGGGGAGGTGTTGTGGGCAGCAAATGAGTAAGAATAATAGGGAAATTTTATATCAGTTGCTCCAATGCATGGGTTTTTCAAAACTTTCTTCTTGAAGGCTGTGTGTATGTTTTTGTTCAGGTGATACTTTTAAAGCAGTGACTTCCCCTCACTGTATATTGTCCCTACCCAAGAAGCCCAGAGTTTGGCTAATTTGAGAAGTAAAATCCAGCATTCAAGTCCTCTTACCTCTCTGGCTTGCCAAAAGAACTGTGTGGAATCTGGCCAAATGTGAATGTACGAGTCCGAATAAATTCCACACTCAACTTCTCCAGGTCTTGACATCAACAGATCCATTTTTGGCAAGGAGAAGTAGGAAAATGCTGCTCCCCAATTCTCTTCTTCCTCAGTTTGCTAAGCAACAAGTGGTAAAGTAACCCCACCAGGCAGTGAGCCTCTTGCTGTTTGAAATCCTTTCCCACCCTCAGATGAGCCATCATTCAACTGAATCCCAACCAGGTTGAATCCATTTGCACATGGGACCAGGTAGCAGCAGAAGTCTGCCTTCACTTCCTTAGGAAGTGGAGCCTTGCTGGAGAACATATGCCACTGGGGTGACTTTCAAGGTTTATAGCTTGCCTTAACTTCCTGTTCTCTTTCTCTGCTTATTGTGTACAGGCAAAGTGTGATTTCTCTGAGTTCCGATGTCCATGATGGTCTTACCCTCTTGCTATGATACCTCCCCTCCACCACAGACTCTATCTCTTCTAAAACTGAAAGCTAAAAGAGATCCTTTTCTCCTATATGTTGATCTTGGCTATGACATATTATCATAGCAACAGCATAGTAATTAAGACTCTTGTGTCGACAGTGATGAGACTTCAGTGTGGATGGGAACAACACACATTCAGGCTCTGTCATTGCCCTGGTTCCCCCAAGTATCAGAAAACTAGAGATAGCCTTTGGCCGCAGTCTAATGAAATCAAACAGACCAAGCAATTCTAAACATACATGCCTTTTCTCACTGGTTCTGCCCTTGAAAAGCATACTCAAGTGCATGTTTACACTTTCCTCTTGTTCCCTCTGTCCCCTGACTATCCCTGCTCTCCCTCAGTGGCCCTGGGTAGCATACTGTCCTGACTTCTCTGGGAATTAACAGAAAGATATCTCTTTAATGGCAGTTGTTCACCGCACTGGCTGGTTTTGTGTGTCAACTTGACACAAGCTGGAGTTATCACAGAGAAAGGAGTCTCCCTTGAGAAAATGCCTCCATGAGATCCAGCTGTAAGGCATTTTCTCAATTAGTGATCAAGGGGGGGAGGGCCCCTTTTGAGTGGTACCATCTGTGGGCTGGTAGTCTTGGCGTCTATAAGAAAGTAGGCTGAGCAAGCCAGGAGAAGCAAGCCAGTAAGTTACATCCCTCCGTGGCCTCTGCATCAGCTTCTGTTTCCTGTCCTGCTTGAGTTCCAGTCCTGACTTCCTTTGGTGATGAACAGCAATGAGGAAGTGTAAGCTGAATAAACCCTTTCCTCTCCAACTTGCTTCTTGGTCATGATGTTTGTGCAGAAATAGAAACCCTGACTAAGACATTCACTATATACAGTGATAATCTATACAATGTATACTACTACTAATACTAGTACTACTAATAAATATACTCCAAAGAGAGTCTCAACATATTTGAAAGTGTTGTGTGTGCAGAAAGTTCTCTGTATATGGACTTCCCTTTCTGTCTCTGTCTGTCTGTCTGTCTGTGTATCTCACACACCCCTACACTTAAATATACACACAAAAAAGCTCCAAAGAAACACTTTCACTTTATTTTCTTTGCTATAAAGCAATCCATAGGTCTGATGCAAGCCCTTCTGATTTCCTACGGAAAGGCACCAGAAAACATCCCGAATTGCAGGGCCTCGTGTCAGAGGCTAAGCTCTCTGAGAGCTCATGAATGGCATCTGTCCTCTCAGAGTTTTCCTTTCACAAGCTCTTCTTTATAATTTTCCAGTTACATTTGACTCTGTCTTGTCTGCCTGATTTCATTAACACCTTCGCTTGTAGTGGCAAGGGAAGTTATCCCAAGGGGAGGGGCACATGATGCTGGTTAGTTTCCCCTCCATAGTCCAAGAGATGGTGCACCTGAAGGAATTAGTTCATCATACCCCAAGACCACCCCCCCCACATTATTGTGCACAGTAACACTTGGCAGTGTGAGCAGTGTGCACATACTTCTAGAGTGTGCATGCAAATTCAGACTTCTAAGGGAAAGCAAATCACAGACCTGGGCAGAGAGGCGGTCACATGTATCAGAGGAATTGATTCTCTAAGAGGATTTAAAAGACTCTGCAGATTAAGCCTCTGATGACTTAATTAGAGAGCCAACCTTTAAGATTCAATTTATCCTTTGTTCTAACTGAACATCTTCTCATATTTTGTCCCTGCTTTTTGTTCCCAAAGCCAGCATCCTAGTTAGGTCTCATTATTCCTGTTCAGTTTGGTCATGTAACTCCTTCCTATGTCTCCCCTTCATCCCCCAATCTACCCTCTGCAATCTGCCCTCATGTGGACCTCAGTTATAGTTCTTAAAAACAGTCCAGATGAACCCAATCCTCTCATACTGAAAGTTTCCTCTGACTTTAGATGCTAAGGGGAAAGGGTTTCATGTCTTGAGTTGCTTAGATGATCTTGATTTGCCACCATGTTTATTCATATCTGGCTTTCTGTTTCGATCTCACTAGTTTGGGAAGCAGAGTCGGATATGAACATAAAATAAGGGGACCTAGCTAAATTCAAATTTCACATAACTGTAAACATTTGGGTGATGTAAACATGATGTGTTGCTTGTCTGAAATTCAAATCCAGCTGGGCATCTGGATTCTGTGTTTGCCAGCTCTAGCCGCCCTTCCTTGCCTCTTTCTGCCTGTGATTTCTCAGACCTTTCCTTTTGCTTAGGGGCCAGCATCTGTTCTGTATCTATGAAGACTCTACTACCATTTCAATGCTTTCTTATGCTGAGTTTTTCCTCTGTGGTGCTTTTCGTATTTACTAGTACAAAAGTCATAAGGAAGTGAATCTGGGTCTGATCCATTTGTGTGGCCTTGAACCAGCAGAAGGAGATTTCCTGGATATGACAGACATCTCTTTGGAACAAAAAGATGAAACTGGGGAAGAACTCAGGAAGTAGCAGGATGCTATATTCAGGTCACTTCAGGTCTCTGGCATTGACCTGCATCCTCATTTGCTCTGTTCATCTTTGGGCTGGTCTGCTGGCACTGTGTCTCTGAGGAGAGTCTCAGGTCTCTCGTTTTCCTCCCCAGGAAGCATGACTTACCCATTCTCAGCAGTGACTTCCATGAACTAGTCCTGCAAGGGGGAGACTGTTAAATAGTGCAGAATTGCAAGTGTGCGTGCCTGTACGCATGTGTGTATTCTTGTGCAGCCACCCATGTGTGTATTCATCATGACCCTCTCTTTGAGAATCATGGCTTGAAAATGTCTTCGTAACGCATACTTTAAGTGGATTTGAGCTTTAGTTTGCTTTTTATGCACCCCCCGCCCCGTGTGTGTGTGTGTGTGTGTGTGTGTGTATGTATGTGTGTGTGTGTGTGTGAGTGAAGATGTTCTGTTGGTTCCTTGGGACAGGCAAGTCACAGCTGGATTTACCTCTAGGGTGCATGGAGGAACTGTTCTTCCCGTTGATTTGGAAAATGTGAGCTGTAATTTATCACACAGACCTATTATTATTGTAAAATCTTTGGAACATTCTTGAATTTTTTTTTGAAGGAGCAGAAAAAAAATATTCATTTGTCTCCAGCATCATCAACCAGAAATAGAATATCATTTCCATTCATTTTCTGATACCTTTCTGCACATCACTGGGTTCATATTACATCAACACATTTCCCTCTGTTTGAAAAAAAGTAAGTCATCTAGCCACATCTTTAAAGATATGAATGGCTACTCAACATCTCATTAAATGAAAGTAAGAGTTTCCTAATTTCTTTTCCTTTGAAAGTCTAACTTCTGCCCTTTCCTATTATAAACAACAGAAAGGCAACTGTTTACACTCAGATGTCTCCAACTCAGTTTTGATTTTGCCATCTAGAACTTTAATCACTACTTCAAAACCTAGAAGTGCTTTAAGCATTTGAATCCTGCTACTGACTTGTTACATTCCCTTTGTCCTGAGTGATGGCTGAACATGTGGACTTAAGAAGCCCCTTAGTGGGACACTGCCACTTTACAAGATGGGAGATTAGAGGCAGCATCTGGCAAATGTGGAATAATTTCCCATTGTATCTGTTTGCTTGTTATCTCTTTTTGTTTCCACAAATGCATTGTTCATGCTTCTGTGTGAAAAGGTTTATTAAATCATTTGCAATTAAGCTGGAACTCAAAGATGAAGAGACCTTCCTCTTTTTGATTATGTCAAAGGAACCTTGTATGAAAGGACATCCCAAGGCACACTTTGCTGATATATCTGTGTTATATTTTCAAGTAGACAGGTAAGGTGAGAACAGAAGCCAGCCACTGCCTAGCTTCTAGAGCCATCACTCTATTGCTGGGCGAGCCCCTTTATCCCTGTTTCTATTGGGCAGGCGAAGGAAAGATGGTAATTGACTAGCCTGCTGGTGGTACTGGGACTTGTGAATAAGTATGGTTAAAGTCCCTGGATGGTTCCTGGGGTAGAAAGAAACAGTGTGACACCCCTGTGATGCATGTTTCTTGTCTAGGAGACTTTTCCACCTCAGGGATAAAGTGGGAGTTACATGGCTTTGCACAGTGCCACAGACTGGGGCTTTACCAACAGAGGGTGTCTCCGAGTACTGAAGGTTACAAGTCTGAGATAAGAGTATCAGGGCAGTTGTTTATCTGTGCATGACTTGTAGGTGGTTGTCCTCTCCTTGAGAGTTCACAGGATCTTCCCTCATAATGTCTGTCACCTAGACTCTTCTTAAAAATAAAAGAGAAATACTTATCTGTAGCTAATAGGATGAGCCTTAGAATGTAGTAAGGAGTTATGCTAGTCTAACAAAGTGGCATGAGTAGATGCATTTGTAAGGTTCATGGCCTACTGGCTCCTGGACATTGGCTAAGTTTCCAGGAAGCATGCTTTCTCTCCTGTTAAGTGGGCCTCAAGCTGTTGGTTGTTATTGATGTGGACATGGGAGTGTCACTTACTGCATCTTTAGGCATACTTTGTCATGCTGGCAGTTGTTGTGTTTCAGGGGTGTTACATCTGGGTAGGTAGCACTGTTTAGTTGCTCTCTTCCCTTGGAAGTTTGCATTGTATTTCCTGGAACCATGAATGCTAGACTGCAGGAAGAAGCTTTATATTTGTTTGTTTGTTTATCTTCTGTCAAATCATTCTTGAATCATCTGGATCCTGTGTCTTAAATGTGAACTATTTTCAGCAGTAGGGACCTGCCCCTAACCTCTGAGAAGCAAGCAAGAAAGGACTACATTGCTAGTCTATATTGTTTCCAGAGTTGCTTGGACTACCTCACCCAATGATTCAGGAGGTTTCTTATACCTGGGACTGTGGTTTTTGTTATTCTAAGGTCTCTTTTATATATATATATGATGTGTATAAGTATATAAATGTATATGTATTAAATATATATCATATATGTGTATGTATTATTTATAATTTTCCATAAATAAATGATTCCTTAAGGCTTTATTTTAAACAGCCTGAGTGTCATTTGTCCCTTTTTTCTCCTTCTCTCTTGATCCCCTTCTGATTAGAGTCCCCTTCCCACTGTTCCACTTTCCACTTTATGTCACCTGTATCCTGCTATTTTCCTCCAGAAGGCCCCACACTTGTCCCTTTGTGTCTGTCTGTTTTCTGTGGCTACTCAGGTCATATAGTCACATCTAAGAATTTGAAACACACATGGATGAGGACATGTAGCATTTGGTGTTTTGAGTCTTCGTACCTCACTCAATGTGATCTTTTCTAGCTTTATCCATTTACCTGAAAATTTTATGATTGATCTCATTTTTTTTATAACCAAATAGTACTCTATTGTGTATATATACAATGATGTCATTACCCACTCATGTCTTGAAGGACATTTAGATTGTTCCCAGTTCCTAGCTATTGTGAATGAGCACTGCTAAACAACTATACCCACAGGGAAGTGCAGCTACCTCCCTCATCAAAGAATTCTCTCTTTAAAGCAAAGGAAGGTCATCATGGAAGACTACAACTGGGCAAAATGAAGAGATGAAGGTGTCCTGGGGAGCCCAGCCCCCACAGATATACCTACATCACAGCCTGTATGTCTGTGAACCATGAAACATCACAGAAGTGGGACAGAATACCAAGACGTTTACAGTGAAGCACCCTGTTCTAGAAATGGTTGTATTGACAAGCCTGAAACAATAACAATATCAATGGACATATTAACCAGGAAGAGGGGGTCTTCGAGATAAAGAGCCATAAGCAATCCACGCCTGCTACGGGGAGAATTAACCTCATCAAGGGATGAACATGCTTATTGGTTGTTCAATGCAACTACATATACACAAACAACGAACAGGAACTCAGCAGGTTGTATTTATATATATATTTGTATACACAAACATCTCTATCATCTCTGCCTAGTTCCATCATACCTACATTATATCTATCTATATCTACATATAACAATAGTCAAAGAAAGAAAAGCCATCAGCTTGAGAGGGGGGCTGAGAGAGGCTTGAGGCAGGATAGCTGAGAGAGGCTGGGAGGAGGAAAGGCGATGTATTCTAATTCTATTTTAACTAACAACATAAAAAAGAAAAAGAAAATAGAAAGTCTATGCAATGGTGATTTTTCTATTACTTTCTTTTAAAGACATTTATTACATTTTTTTCTACTAAGGAAAAACAAACAAGCAAAAGGACTCACCCTTGACTCTTTTTTTTTGTGTGTGTGTATAACTACTTCCTTTAAAGACTACCTTTCTAAAAACACTCAGTCCTGAAGTGGTAAGGATTAGGATTTCAACAAAAGAATTTAAAAGTAAACACAGAGTCAGGGACCAGCACTACCTCTTGTTATTGTCCCTCATCCTCCTTTGAGTGTGTGACCATCTTTTGAACACTCTGGCTAGAGTAGGTAAGCATTTGTATTTCTTCTGCTGGGTGGTCAAAGTACTGAGGCCTCTTCCCTTGGGCCTTTTATATTCCAGTCACTGTAGAGTTTAGGCTTTCAGGTAAGTTCCCTGCATCACACTGTGGCTACAATGTGTGTGTTTCAGGAGATTCGGACATGCTAATAATTAGAGGCACTTTGATTCCTTTCTGCATGAAATGAGTGGAAAGTGAATGTTAAATAGACTGAGATGGGTCTGGATAATGTGTTTGAAGAATGTGGATATGTTTCATATGCAAATGCTAGCGTTACAGATTCCTTCTTTGTAGAAGTTCTCGCTGAATAATTTTCTCAGGCACTGACTTCGGGGTTATCTAGTAACCCTTGCAAGCACCAAAGGCAAGTCAGAGAAGAGCATTAGTATCCCAGGAGTGAGTGGGAGTAGAAAGGGGCTTTCATGGTGGAACACCAAGCATTATTTGTTTACTTAGTACATTTCGAGGTCCCTAGGTAGAAGTAGATTTGAGAGAGGCTAGCAGATAGCTGCAACTTGAACGAAGAAGTAATATTTAGGGTCAACCTCAAGGGGAGATGCTATCCCATAATATGACTGGTTTTTATATGTGGCGTGTATTGAAATTTATTAGCAGGAAATGACATTTCATATGGATTAGTTAAGGTAATCTGCTCCAGAGTTTTTTTGAAAAATGATTATTCTAATTTTAACTGTATCTTATTTTCTTAGGGACTTTTGGTTTAGGGAAACCATGGTATTTCCCCTTCACTGCATCCTATTGGAAAAGCGTATGTGGTCTGATGGAGAGGAGGCAGTGCTCTCTGAGGTCTGGTCTGTTCTTCAATGAGGACTTTGGCAACAAAGGTGGGTAACGAGAAGCTCTCTTGGGTACATCTTTCTCTGGTTAGTTGTGAGTTTTGCTTTGATGTGAGCCTTTCATTTCATAGAGGTTCCAAGGCTCCCACATTGGGTTGTTCTGGGCTCTGCAATGACTGTAGGGCTAAACTGCAGTTCCCTGGTAGTGTCTGCATAAGCTCTGGAACCTGGGGATGGTCCCATCACCAATGATTTACAATGTTCCTCTCTATGGATTGCCTGTATTTATGCATATATTATAGATTGTTAAAATTCAAAATGAACAGGTGTAAGGAAACTGAAAGGAAAGGCAAACAACTGTGCCAGGTATAACACAATTTTTTTTCAAAATAATTTTACATGTTCTAACTTCTATGATACTTCTATGAAAAGAATATCACTTCCTCTTAAAGTCAGCACATTTTCTTTGGGCAGTAAAAGTCCTTAAACATAGGAGGGCAGGTCCACTCATGTCCATCAATCTACATGAACATGACCTTTGCCTGCGGGCCAGACACAGGGGCCATTCACATGGATGCAACTGTAACTGGAGATGGGCCACCATGGACCAGCTAGAGTCTATCCTGCTGGATTGATATTCTGAGTGAATATTTGAAAGTAATTTAAACTCTAATTAGCCAAGTGGATTATAAATGGGTTAGGAGACTTAGAATATACCCACCCAGTCCCTATCCATTTCTATGTCAGGAAAAGATTTCCTGTGGACATTGGTGTGTAACCAGCCTGCTTACTGTCTTTGTCTGCAGAACCTTTGTGTGTATCTATTTTTGTTTCTTTACACAGTGGTTCTCTTATCATAAGAGATCAAAGTCTTGTTGTCAGTGACTTCAGCTCATTTTGCCATTATATATATTGCTTATTGTTTTTGGTAATGAAGGCTGTGGAGGTTAGCATGCCTCCCGGAGCTAGAATCCTGTTCCAAAGGCACAGATGATTTGATAGCATTGGCATTGTTTTCTAGCTTTGGAAACCTTTTCATGACGAACATACATTCTCCACACAGGGCTCTCCCAGCAAAATGGCCCAGGAGAGATGGAAGGAGGTAGCCCAGGTGTGGCTCTGATATCTGTGACCAAGGAGTATGAAGGTCACAAGGTGGCTGTCCAGGAACTCACTCTCACCTTCCACAGAGACCAGATCACAGCCCTGCTGGGGACCAACGGCGCAGGGAAAACCACCATCATGTGTGTCCCATTTTAGACAATTCATTTTCTGTTCCCTTTCCCCTTTCCTCCCTCTTTCTCTTCTCCTCTTCATCCTGACTCTTTCTGGCTTCTTCCATTTTTATATTTACATTATTGTTTTGCTTTGATCTCAACATAGAGCTTAAAGATTCAAGAGAAAGAGCAAGTTCTCCATCCAAAGCCCCTCCCCCTGTAGTCTTCAGTCATGTTTTAGACCTGGAGTTGATTCCAATGGGAGAGGCGAATGGATCTTTTTAATATCTCAACATGTTTTATTTTCTACAAAATAATATGTCATGCTTTCCCTTAATCTTTTAAAGTTCTTTGACACCTGCTGAAGTGTAATTTTGTTTGAATAATTATAGAAAAATGGAAGAGAAATCTTTGCAAGCTTTAAGAATTTTTCTTTTTCTTTTTTCATCTTCTTTTCCATTGGCTCTTTTCTTGCTAAGTCCTGGATTTTGGGTTTGGATCCAATAGTTCCAGATTTGATTAAAGAATTCAATCATGTAGCCCTAGAGGGGGAAAAAGAGTTCAAATATCTGTAGCCTTGAGCTGGTTGTGGAATGGTGCCTTATTTAAGGCTAACTGACAAAATTATGGAGTGTATCTTTTGAGCAAATCACTTCTTATTCTTTTTCTCACCAAATGTGCACAGGCTTAATGTATGATTAGTAAGAAGGAAGAAAAGGAAGTGGCCTCAGCCTTAGTAAGAAAGGCAGAAAAATAATGTCTGTAGAGCTGCAGGAAGCTCTCCCTGGAAATGAATCAAAAGAAGAGAGCATGGAATGTTTGCATTTGTACCTTGCATGCTGAAATAGAGCTGGCAGTCTCTCCTTTCTTAGAACTTGCAAATTGGGAATGTCTGAGTTATGCAAGCAATAACTCAGCAAACCTTTGCTAACACACGTATTTTATGAGAAATGCTTGGTGTGCTCGTCTGGCTGAATGATGAGAATATAATAAGAAGGTTCTGGGTGTTTCAGGGTTCAGTAACTACTTGGCTTTTAGTGACATTTGGAGTACATTCGGAGTCATCTGAAGTGCTTCCTTCTTGCTTATTTGGCAGTGTTTGGAGCCTGAGAGCCAATTACTAAACTAGATCTTTACCGATTGAAACAGAAGGCCTTTGAGAATCACACAGAGTTTATACAGTTGAAGCTCTGTGTCCATTTCCATTTCCATGGATTTGCCTAGCACAGATGAAAACTATCTGAAAAGTATTAATCTGCCCATGTACAGATACTATTTCTCTTGTCAGTATTTGTTCAATTGTATAGTATATAGATGACTTAAATACATAGAAAGATTATATAGGCTGTATACACACTGTCATTTTTGTACAATAAACTGGAGTATCTGAATTTTGGTATAAGTGGGTTGTACTGGATCCAACTCCCAAGGCTACTAAGAGATCACTACATTTATTACCTTACTATATTCCCTAAATAGGTCTGGAAATGGTTATAACAAAGAGTTGCTAATTGACTATCTCCAGGCATAGTTTTTGTATAGTGTCACATGATTATGCAGGTAGTTCAGGGAAGGTTGACATATTTATCTAATGTCAGAGCAAACACCACAGTGAAGATGTGGAACATTTCTTTTCCCTTTTAATATTTCCTGTGTCATCTTTTGGCCCTAGCTCCCAAGTGGCCACTGACCTACTATTTGCTAATTCGTTTACTTATTCTAGAATTCCATATAAATGGAACTCTGTCTACCTTCTTTCACTTGGACCATCCCCCAAGTCTGACACACTGTAGAGGAATACAATCACACTCTTTCCTCTGGGAGGCAGGGCACATTCATATACCCACCTTTCATAGTTGGACACTCCAGCATCGCCATGAATTCCTTATGTTTCAATTGACCATGTAGAAAGCTGGTAGACAGGAATGAGTTCCTTCTCGGCTGCTTAAGCCACCTGAGATTCAAGGGGCTCATTGATGTTCACAGCATACCGGTGTTGTTTGTACTGATCTTTGTTTTCTGTAGATCCATGTTGATGGGGCTGTTTCCTCCCACTTCTGGAACCATCCTCATAAATGGCAAGAACCTGCAGACTGATATGTCCAAGGTCAGAGAGGAGCTGGGGGTGTGTCCACAGCAGAATGTTCTCCTGGACAACCTCACTGTGCGGGAACACCTAATGCTCTTTGCCTCCATCAAAGCACCTTGGTGGACCAAGAAGGAGCTCCAGCAGCAAGTTAACAAGTTAGTAAACGGTTCACTATTCCCCCTTCCTCCCTTTGCCCAATTATGCAGGTGAAGAAGATAGAGATATTTAATAATATCACCCGTTTCTATAAATATGAGAAGAAAAAAATAGCAAATGTTTCTTATACATAGAAGCATGACAGAACCAACAGCAGATTGTCTTTGAAACGGGGGAAGAACTGAGGCAGCTTGGGAGTATGGATAGAAAGGACATAGAAGTTTTGTGTATCTGAAATAAAGGGATCCTCTACTTGTCTTGGAATAAGCAAAATATAAAAGAAGACAAGGAAATGGGTCGAAAGAACCTTATTTGGCATGCTAAAGAGCATCAAATTTCTCAGGCATGTAGGTGTGAATGAGCTGAGGATTG
The DNA here is from genome assembly GCA_028551405.1 of Uromys caudimaculatus. Classification (NCBI taxonomy): domain Eukaryota; kingdom Metazoa; phylum Chordata; class Mammalia; order Rodentia; family Muridae; genus Uromys; species Uromys caudimaculatus. The sequence goes on along the minus strand of CM052712.1, from coordinate 18,470,807 downwards.
TCATTGGCCTGAGGTCTGGAAGGTAGATTTCTCCCCAGCACAGCAGATGCATAGTCTCAGGAAAGACTGTAGACAGAGAAGCAGCAACCCCCCACCCTGTTGTTTGCCTCCTCATTGATACCAGTGCAGGTGAAGAAACACTAATAATAAAGCTAGAATAACAGACACAAGGCAGAAATCACATTATTTCAGTTTCCCACAGCCTGGAGAGTAGCATGGGCTATATCACAGGGTGACTGTGAACCTGAGTGGAAAAGGGGACGCATAAGAAACTGAGGAGAAGACAGGTGGAGGTATGGGTTGATGAGAAAGATTTGTTTTGCAGCAGTGGACAGATAGGGGCTGAGGGAGGGGTAGGCCAGTGGGGCTCCTGAGAGGCCTCAGGAAATGGAGAATATGTGTGGTTCCAATTTACATTACCTTCCCAGAGCAATATGGAGGCTGTCTCCAATTGGCAGACATGGTAGCTGATCCTCAGAGAGATAAACAACTCATCCAGGGAAGTGATGGTCTGTCCTAGGACTCTTACAAGCCACGTGCATCTGGATGCTCTACCTCAGGTTGCAGCATGTAGGAACAGAGGCTTCTAGAAGGGAAGGTTTCCAGGCCATTTTAGTGTACTGCCTGGACTACAGCATACCTAGCCCTGTGAACAGTCTGATGGCCTGAGAAGTGAAATTTGTTACTATGATCAATGGGTCTAATGAATATAGGTGGTAGTAGCTTTAAAATTTGATCAAGATATGCCCCTTAGCATCCTTTAATAGAGATATTAAGGGACTGAGGGAACCCCAGCTCCTTGTGGATGTGCTCTCTGAAGCTTCTCTGAAGAGTTTTTTTTTTTTTCCTCCTTTTTTATTTTTGATACGTTATATACATTTCCAATGTTTCCCCTTTTCTGAGTCTCCTCTTTGTATACCCCCCATCCCCTCCCCAACCCGCCTCTAGGAGGGAATTCCACCTCCCACCCCACCCCCCCCGTCCACCCATCCCCATTTTCCCGCCTTGATATTCCCCTTTACTGAGGCCTCTAACATCCTCAGGCCCAAGGGCCTTTCGTCTCTCCCT
>CM052712.1:18447500-18469239 GCA_028551405.1 Uromys caudimaculatus | reverse complement strand
TAAAATTAACTCAAACAAATCAGTAGCCTTCCTATACTCAAAGGATAAACAGGCTGAGAAAGAAATTAGGGAAATGACACCCTTCACAATTGTCAGAAACAATATAAAGTATCTTGGTGTGACTCTAACCAAACAAGTGAAAGATCTGTATGACAAGAACTTCAAGTCTCTGAAGAAAGAAATCGAAGAAGACCTCAGAAGATGGAAAGATTTCCCATGCTCATGGATTGGCAGGATTAACATAGTAAATATGGCCATCTTGCCAAAAGCAATCTACAGATTCAATGCAATCCCCATCAAAATTCCAACTCAATTCTTCATAGACTTAGAGCAATTCTCAAATTCATTTGGAATAACAGAAAACCCAGGATAGCAAAAACTATTCTCAACAATAAAAGAACTTCTGGGGGAATCAGCATCCCTGACCTCAAGCTGTACTACCAGAGTAGGAGTGATAAAAACTGCATGGCATTGGTAGAGTGACAGGCAGGTAGATCAATGGAATAGAATTGAAGAACCAGAAATGAACCCACACACTTATGGTCACTTGATCTTTACAAAGGAGCTAAAACCATCCAGTGGGAAAAAACCAGCATTTTCAACAAATGGTGCTGGTTCAACTGACAGTCAACATGTAGGTGAATGCAAGTTGATTCATTGCTCTCTCCCTGTACAAGGCTCAAGTCCAAGTGGATTACGGACCTCCACATAAAACCAAATACACTGAATCTAATAGAAGAGAATGTGGGGGAAAGTCTTGAACGCATGGGCACAAGGGAAAAGTTCCTGAACAGAACACCAATGGTTTATGCTCTAAGATCAAGAATCGACAAATGGGACCTCATAAAATTGCAAAGCTTCTGTAAGGCAAAGGACACTGTCAATAGGACAAAACAGCAACCAACAGATTGGGAAAAGATCTTTATCAATCCTACATCTGATAGAGGGCTAATATCCAATATATACAAAGAAATTAAGAAGTTAAACTCCAAAAAATCGAATAACCCTATCAAAAAATGAGGAACAGAGCTAAACAGAGAATTCTCAACTGAGGAAAATTAAAGGGCTGAGAAGCACCTAAAGAAATGTTCAACTTCCTTAGTCATCAGGGAAATGCAAATCAAAACAACCCTGAGATTCCACCTCACACCAGTCAAAATGGCTAAGATCAAAAACTCAGTTGACAGCAGATGGTGGCGAGGATGTGGAGAAAGAGGAACACTCCTCCATTGCTGGTGGGATTGCAAGCTGGTACAACCACTCCGGAAATCAGTTTGGTGGACCCTCAGATAATTGGACATAATACTACCTGAGGACCCAGATATACCCAGAAGATGCTCCAACATGTAATAAGGACACATGTTCCACTATGTTCAAAGCAGCCTTATTTATAATAGCCAGAAGCTGGAAATAACCCAGATGTCCCTCAATAGAGGAATGGATACAGAAAATGTGGTACATTTACACAATGGAATATTACTCAGCTGTTAAAAACAATGACTTCATGAAACTTGCAGGCAAATGGATGGAACTTGAAAATATCATCCTGAGTGAGGTAACTCAGTCACAAAAGAACAAACACGGTATGTACTCACTGATAAATGGATATTAGCTCAAAAGTTCGGAACACCCATGATTCAATTCACAGCAACTGTTGGACTGAGCCTGAGGTCCCAGAGGGAGGAGTTGGAGAAGGGACTGAAGGAGCTGAGGGAGTTTGCAGCCCCATGGGGAGGGAGCACAGTGTCAACTGGTCAGGCCCCCTGATGCTCCCAGAGACTGAACCACCAACCAAAGAATGCATATGGAGGGACTGTGGTGCTGGCCACATATGTGGCAGAGGATGGCCTTGTTGGCCATCAGTGGGAGAAGAGGCCCTTGGGTCTGAGAGTGTTTGATGCCCCAGTATAGAGGAATGCCAGGGAGGGAAGACTGGAATAGGTGGGTGGGTTGGGGAATACCCTCATATAGGCAGGGGAATGTGGGATGGGATAGGGGGTTTCCAAAGGGGAGACATGGAAAGGGGAAAACATTTGAAATGTAAATAAAAAAAATATATAAAAAAAATAAAGAAAGAAGAGCTACCAAAAAAAATATTATATTCAAATGAACAAAACATCCAGCCTCACTACATCATAAAATCCTTGCCATGTTGGACTATCATTTGAGTCCCTGCCTCAAAAGAACAAAAATAAACATAGCACAACACTAAAAGAAAACACATTAGTAAAATTCACCATCTTTGCATTACACAAGAAATTGTAACTGGTCTTTGGAGTCACTGAAAATGAGCGTCATTTGTACCAACAAGCTCTCCTGCTGTCATTGGTCCTTGATTTTCACTCCTTCACAGGGTAAACCTGTTCTTTGACATCATCTTCCTTATTTTCCTACATCAGGACAGAAAATGCCTCTTTGTTTACATTTATTTCGGTTATTCACTGTAGAGTGTTTATGCGTGTACACGTATATATGTGACATAAAGTGTGTGGATGTCAGAGGACAGCTTATTGGAGTTAAATCTTTCTATCATGTAGATCCTCGGAGATACACTCAGGATCTCAGACTTGGAATCAAGTGTATTTACCTACTGAGTCAACTGTTTATTAATGAAGCTAAGGTGTAATCCAATTTCAATTATCAACTTAGAGATATAGAAACCATAATTTACTTTTAAAATTTTGTGGTATTCTAAAAGCAAAATCTTTCTAGTTACACAGAGTCAGAAACACTATTTAACAGGTTTCTAAACTTCAAGAAAGTTATCAGGCAAAATGCAGATAAACAAAGAGAAAGCACGCAGAGGAGCCACCTAATTGGGGATCGATAGCCACAGTAGAAGGCAGTCAGTGTTCCTGTAAAGAGACATTGACAATTGACAGACTACACCAAACAAAAGAAAATTCTTTAAAGACAATCTTTTTGCAATTTAAGATAGCTTTCTCAAAGCACTCCAAAGATAACTCTATATTGTGTTTCATTAAGTCTCATGAGTATTAGGCATTTTAACCCTTATTTGTGTTTTCCCTTAAGTAAGGAAACATTTTTAAAAACACACGTGTCTGTATGAGAGTGTCAAGAAGAAATGCTTAAGATTTAATAAATCAATATTTATTTAGGGCCTATTATGTGAACAGCACAGCATGTACAAAATGTGAAAGGAGAAAATCACTTCAAGCAGTTGAAGAGATGCATGTTTCATCCCCAAAGCAACTGAGCGATTGCTTTATTACTTAAAATGAGTAAATGAGGGAGATGAATCTGGACAAAGACAAAATAGTGTGCAGATGTGAGTCAGGCAGGTTCATTATTCCTTTAAGAAGTTAATTAGAATGAAAGACCTGTGTATTTTGAAGGTAGTGGATCCAAGGCTTTATGCAGTCAATAAATTGATAGCATAGATTTTAATGTATGTAAACAATTTTGAAAAGACATTCTTTTAAGAAAAGAGGTCAAAGGGAAAGAGAATTAAGAAATTTCCAGAAACACAGAAGCACATATATGTAAATCACAAACACAAATATTGGAGAAAAAAAGAAGTTAATACTAAGTACAAATAGAGATATTTAAGATATAAAAAGAATATTTAGAAGTCATACTACAGTGGCAAATATAATATAACATTTGAAAAGGGGAGGGCATTCCCTGGACCTTCAGCATGTTGGTTCAGTTTAGCTCTTTCCCACTGACCCTCTGAGGCTTTCCTTCTAAAGCATCTCAATTCCTTTGTGTCAGCCACCAACCAACCCACATAAACACTTTCCATGATAACCTCCCAGTGGCCACATTAGGCTGCCCTGCCTGTCTCTCCAGACCTTTAGACATCTCCAAACTTACCCTTTATTCCTGTAACAGCTGCAGGAGCCCCTCTTTTCACCTGAAACTATTTCCTAGGGTCTCTATCTTCGTGTGGATCCCAGTCCCCAAACTCTTTGCTGTGGCCCCACACAGCCTTTCCTCGCAACCTATCTCCATCCCTTTATGTCACCAACAGACCCAGAGAAGCACTCCCTACCAGGGACCTCACAGTCACCACTCTTGCCATGAATATAAAGGCAGCAGCTGCAACCAAAGAACCCAACCTAACAAAGACATGACAAAAAGAAAAATCCCAGGGCCAGATGATTTTAGCACAGAATTCTACAAGACCTTCAAGGAGTTAATGCCAATACTTCTCAAATTATTTCACAAAATAGAAACAGAAGGAAGACTGACTGATTCATTTTAAAAGGTCCCAGTTATCATGATACTCAAACTACAGAAAGACCAAATAAAGTAAGGGAATTACAGAACAATTTCCCTCATGAACATAGATAAAAAAATTCTCAATAAAACTCTTGTAAAGTACATTAAAAAGCAAGTTAAAACTATCATCCATATGATGAAGTAGGCTTCATTCCAGAGATGTAGGGATATTTCAGGTTACAAAAACTTATAAATGTAACTCACCATATAAGCAAACTGTCACATGAGCATCTCACTAGATTCTAAAAGAGTCTTTGACAAAATCCAGCACCCCTTCATGATAAACGTTCTGGAGAGATTAGGGATACAATGGACACACATAAACATAATAAAGGTAGTTTATAGCAAACCTATAGCCAACTTCAACTTAAATGGAGGGAAACTTAAAGCAATTCCACTAAAATCAAGAATAGGACTAGTTTTCCCACTCCCTCCACACCTACTCAGTATAGTACCTGAAGTCTTAGCTAGAGCAACAAGCCAACTCAAGGAGATCAAAGGATACAAATTAGAAAGAAAAAAGTGAAAGCATATTTATTTGCAGATGCTATGGCAGTATACATAAGTGACCCTAAAAAAATCTACCAGGAAACTCCTACAGCTGAGAAACCCTTGATCAAAGTAATTGGATATAATGTTAACTCAAGAAAAAAAAATTCAGTATCCCTCCTATATCCAAACAACAGACTGAAAATGAAATCAGGGAAGCAAAACCTTTCACAATAGCCTCAAATACTATAAAGTATCTTGGGGCACCTCTAACCAAGCACGTAAAAGGCTTGTATGATTAAAAAAAAAAAAAAAAATTTAAGACACTGAATAAGATATGCAAAGGTGGAAAGCTCTCCCATGCTCATGTATTAGTAGGATAAATATAGTAAAAATGACCATCTTACCAAAACAATCAAACTATTGATTCAATGCCATCCCCAATCAAAATTCCAACACAGTCCTTCACAGATTGTGAAATGACAGTTTTCGGCTTTATATGGTATCTTAGTTAAGGTTTCTATTGCTGTGATGAAACACCATGACTAAAAGCAAATTGGGCAAGAGTTTATTTGACTTACATTTACACATTGTAAGCTATCATTATCAGAAGCCAGGACAAGAACTCAAACATGGCAGGAACCTGGAGTCAGCAGCTGATGCAGAAGCCATAGAGGGGTACTGCTTACTGGCTTGCTTCTTATGGCTGGCTCAGTCTTCTTTCTTATAGAACCAAGGACCACCAGCACAGGGATGACACCACTCACAATGGACTGAGCCCTTCTGAATTGATCATTAATTTTAAAAATGCCCTATAGCTAGATTTTATCAAGGCATTTTCTCAATTGAAGTTCCCTTCTTTCAGGTAACTCTACCTTGTGTCAAGTTGACACAAAACTATCGAGCAGATATGGAAACACAGAGAAACCCAGAATAGCTAAAACAATACTACTAATAAAAGACATGCTGAAAGTATCCGTATCCCTGATCTCAAGTTGTACTACAGAGGTATGGATATAAAAACAGCATGGTGCTTACATAAAAACAGACATGTTAATCAATGGAATTAAATTGAAGACCTAGACATAAATCCACCCATGTACGAATACCTGATTTTTTTTTTTTAAATAAAGAAGCCAGAAATAAACACTGGGGGAAAAGGCAGTATCTTCAACAAACAGTGCTGGTCAAATTGGAAGGCTGCATGGTAAAGAATCCAACTAGATCCATACTTATTACCCTGCACAAAACTTAACTCCAATTGGATCAAAGACCTCAATATGAAACCAGATATGCTAAGTCTAATAGAAGAGAAAGTGGGGAATAAACTAGAATGTATTGCACAGAAAAGACTTTTAGCACACCATTAGCAACAGGCACTATGATCAACAATTAATAAGTGGGACCTCATAAAACTTAGAACTTCTGCATGGCAAAGGACACCATCATTTGGACAAATGATGCCTATAAAATGGAAAAAGATCTTTACCAACTATATATTTGATATATGGCTAATATCCAAGGTATATAAAGAACTCAAAAAACTGGATATAAAATACCCCAAATAATTCAATTTAAAATGGATACATATCTAAACAGAGAATTCTCAAAATAGGAAACTCAAATGGCTGAGAAACACTTAAAAAAAACATTCAACATCCTTAGCTATTAGGAAATGCAAATCAAAACCACTTGAGATTTCATCTTACAACATTCAGAAAGGCTAAGACTAATAAAACAAATGACGTTTCCTGCAGGTGAGGAGAAACATTCATCCATTGCTTGCAAGACTGAAAGCTTGTACAGCTAACATGGAAATCAGTGTGGTGGTTCCTCAGGAAGATGGGACTCAATCTACTTCAAGGTCCAGCTCTACAACTCTAAGGTACATCTCCAAAGGATACTTCATCCTACTAGACACTTGCTCAACCATGCTCATTGCTGCTCTACTCGTAACAGGCAGAAATTGGAAACAACCTAGGTGTCCCTCAATATGGATAAAGAAAACACAATACATTTACACAAGAGACTATCACCCAGCCATTGAAAGACAGTCAGAGAGAGAGAGAGAGAGAGAGAGAGAGAGACAGACAGACAGACAGACAGACAGACAGACAGACAGAGATTCACAGGTAAATGGGTGGATGGGTGGAACTAGAAAAAAATCATCCTGAGTGAATTAACACAGACTCAGAAAGACATGATATATGAGATGTATTCACTTATAAGTGGATATTAGCTGTTAAATTCATGATAACTAACCTACAATCCATAGAACCACAAAGATCAAATATAGGGTAAGGGACCTGAGGTGAGGAGAAGATAGACTTCCTTAGGAAAGGTAAATAAAATAGTTGTGGATAGATGGAGAAATGGATGGATGGATGGGTGGATGGATGGATGGATGGATGGATGGATGGATGGATGGATGGGTGGATGGGTGGATGGATGGATGGGTGGATGGATGGATGGGTGGATGGATGGATGGATGGATGGATGGACCGAAGGGGATTATAATGGGAGGATCAAGTGTTGAGGGAGATGAAGAGGAGGATGAGAAAGGGCATATGGAGAAAGACCGTTAAAACTGAGTTTTGAAGGGTAGTATTGAAACCTAATACAAAGTAAGCTTTGTAGATTTGTGCATATATGAAAGTGACCTAAATTAAATCACCAGATAATGGGGTATCCAGAACCCCAACTGGACTTTTTTTGTTGTCACCAAATGAAGTTTCCAGTACCTAGATTGGGAAATGTCTAATTGAGTTGTTGGCCATGCAGTACAGTAGGAATGCCCAAATAATTCAGGCTCTTGCCAAGACTGTAGATTACTCTCAACAAACTGACAACAAAGACTTACTGCTGGAGACAAAAACTACACAACTCATAGGTCACTTCCAGTTTAGTGTGTTTATGGGATCTCTGAGTGGCGAACCCAAGAATCTCTGCATCTATGACTCTCCCTTGTGGCTTCTTCTGTTTGCCTTCTTTTCTGCTTGTCTCATCCAATTATGATGTGTTGGGTTTTGTTTTATCTTATTAAATTATAAGGGAAGGAAGATGAGGAGGAATAAAAGGAGGGAAAGTCTCAATCATGATATAGTCTGTGAGGAAAAATCTATTTTAAATAAAAGAGGGAAAAGAACAGCATCAGTCTGAAATGACACAATATGCCCCGAATTTCTTCCCATTGAATCTCACATTGTGATTTTTCTTGTGATCTCTTGTGTGGTTGCTAGTTTCTCGTGGGGTGTTGTGCCTGGAGCCACTGTTTCATGTGAGCACGTGAATAAGTAATGATGTGGAAGCAGGCTCCTCACTCAACTGCTCTAAGTCCCAGGATGGCACCTGGGGCACTCACTCTCCACCCTTCCTCTCATTCAGCCATCATGATCAGTACAAGCAGTATCAAAGGTACCTTGCCAAGCTTTATCCAGAATAGACTCCCCTGTGTATATCACGATCACCCTAGAGGTGGGGGAAAAAACACAGAACTTAACTCTGACTTCTATGTAGAGGCTTCCAAAAGCATAGAGCTATGAAGATGAAGATGAAGGAGGAGGAGGAGGAGGAGGAGGAGGAGGAGGAGGAGGAGGAGGAGGAGGAGGAGGAGGAGGAGGAGGAGGAGGAGGAGGAGGAGGAGGAGGAGAAGAAGAAGAAGAAGAAGAAGAAGAAGAAGAAGAAGAAGAAGAAGAAGAAGAAGAAGAAGAAGAAGAAGAAGAAGACGATGACAGAGACGATATATTAACCAACACTATGCTGGCTTCAGTTTCCACAGACTTCAGCATTCTGTAGCTCAGCATGGTGGATTTTTTTATTTACCTTATTTTTCCATAAAATAACACTTATAAAAAGAGAAAATGACCCAGAAAAATTCTGCTTCTATGAATAACAAAAGCAAAGCAAGCATGCAGCCAGCAGAGCTGGCTCTCCTAGCCTCTGCAGACTCTCCACTGTAATTTCACATGTGACTGACAACCTCAGCGGACCTGAGAGCCTGACAGAAAAAAGGGAAGGAGGAGCATGAGTACTAAGAGCATAGAATTATCTTATTTATAAATATGCCTTTCACTGAAAATTATACCTATCAACTTTTCTTTGGCTTTTTCTTGCAATAGGATAGGTAGATACATAAATCCCAGTTCCCACCCAAGCATCTCAGAGCTAAGCATCCACCCAGAAGACAAAGACCTGCCTTATGGTTTTAGTGTACTTAAACTCATAAAACATGAAAGGCAAGCATTCCCTGGTTTCATTCTTCTTCCTATAAAGACTAACAAGATTCTTGAACTTTCCTTTTTGATTATATAGATATAATGCTAATTACATGAAAGTGATACCCACTCTTCCTGATATACAAGTGTAAGTGTAGATAAGTATCTGAGTATTGAGGTAGATGTGTAATTTTAATGATAAGAGTTCTTCATCCAAAAATCTGATTCACCTCCTGTCCCCAACATGCACAGGTCTCCTGCTTTATCCTAAGCACTGGCTGAGCTCAGTTCCCCAGCACTAGGCAACGCAAAATGACAAAACAGCCAGTAAAGCAACAGAGCCTAAGAAGAGCCTATCCTCCCAGTCCAAAAGACCTAGACTGTGAAACCACGGTTGAAGGTGGCAGCACTTTGTATCTATAGTGAAACTGATAGTGTGCTTGCTCAAGCCCCCCAGCCATTCAAATCCTAGCCTTCTTGCCCAATACTTGGACCTGTTTTCCAAACACTTGCAGTGGTGGCAGTTGGTGTTTTAGCCACATTTGAATATGTAATTCAGTGACCCACAGGCCTGTAAACCTGCATGCAGGCAGGACAACTGACCAATCCAGACTCAGGCAATCAAAGGAAAAGGAGGCTCCCATATGCCCTGGTCTTCTGTTTTGGTGCAGGGAAGGCTGTTAATCTATCAAAAGTCCCTGAAGGTCAAGTGAACTTGGGAGCATGGATGTGATTTCAAGTCTGTTTTTGAAGGCTAGATTCTGAATATGAGAGGAAATGCAGTGTTCTTTCTTGGTACAGCTTGTTTTTCCTTGGCATAACAATCTCTAGCTGCACCCATTTTCCTACAATTGATATAATTCCATCATCTGAATCAAACTACAACATGTGTATCTGCCATGGATTTTTTTAAAGGCATTCATCAATTAATGGGCAACCATACCAGCTACTTAATTTGGCTGTTGTGGATAGTGTTTCAGTAAACACAGATACACAAATATCTCTCTGATATGATGACTTAGAATCCTTCCAGTGATACAGATGAATCACATGATAGTTATATTGACAAATCTCCACATTAATTTCTATAGTGGCTGCTCTAACTTACTTTCTTATAGGCAGTATAAAAATGTTCCTTTCCCCACATCTTCTGAATTCTCTGAAAGAGCCATAAGTGATCTTATCCACAAAGCCATTGCTCCAAACCCTATGTAGACAGTTCTCAGTCCAGAGAATTCAGGTTTAGTTCCCACCCTCTGCATGGTAGTTCGCGACTGCTTTTAACTCCTGTTCCGGGGGCTCTGACATGCTCTTCTGATCTCTAAGGGTTCACACCTACAAGTGGTTCACATACATACACTTGGGTATATTCACATCACACCCATATACATAAAATGAAATAAATATTTAGAAGCAGAAATGTCCATGGTGAAGCTGGTGCTCTTTGTGGTGTAACTAGTGTCAGGAGGTAACCATGTCTTCGGAAACATGTACAAATGCAGGTCCCATATTTGGGGGTTTAATTCATTTCAGGTTGCACCTATTCAGAAAGAGCACCATGTTTGTACTGAATGTGTACAGGGGTTACTGTCATTGTTCCTCTGAAAATTAACATAAGTCATTCAGCAAAACCCGTTAGGCAAGCATTCATAGCACAGCATGCTCTTTATGCTGCTGGCTTGGACGGTGGCAGGGAAGCATAGTGCTCCCAAGGCTCCATCTCCTTGGGCAATCACAGAGGAAGCACAGAACTTCTCAGGACAAGTATCATGAAGAAAAGACAGTGGGCAATGAGGGGACAAGGGGAAAGCTCTGATTTGATGGTGGAGCGTCGGACTTTCAGACTTTATTCCCAGGTTGGACTCATATAAAGTCTTCTAGAACAAAATCAGAAAACAGCCAGCATGACCCGGAGTCATGGTTATAGCAATCATTGACTCCAGAAAGCAGCTCATAGACACCATGTGCATATATTAGGCTGTTTTATATTCTTTCTTCTGTATGCTCTGCTTACTTTATCCAAAAGGATAGGGTGGGGACAGTGGGAACTAGTGTTCTCTTGACCTATTAATCCATGCAATACAGAGTATTGCCTAGACCATGCATTTTCAGCACATGCAACTTCATTCCCAGAAAGCCTCAGTCCACATGCAGATCCATCATTTATGGCCTGTGTGACTTGGGGTAAAGAAAGTAGCCAATCAAGGTGCAGATTTCTCACTGAGAAATAGCAATAATACCATCTATGAAGAGTTAACGGTGTTCTAAATAGAAAAGCAGGTACCTTGCAAGACTATCAATCTTCTTGTTTTATACTTATCTATGAACATTGATTTCTGACCAATTGTATGATGGCTACTATCAGTTAGGGACTTTAGTGGTCCTCCCTTGCCCATGGACAATGTATTCCATAACCAATATTGTAATTCTACATTATACCTGCCTTCTACAGACAAATGGTTCAAATAGTTGTCACCAAGTATTAATGCAAGGTGAGTATAGAGAGTAAAATTCAGAGTTGCCTGAGCCTTTTATGCAAAACTGTGTAGTCTTTGAATTTAACCTATTGGCAATTCTATAATATACAACAACTTATCTGTAGACTATATATCATGCCTGATACAAGGTAGCTGTTACAGATAAATAATTGCTATATTAATCTCCAGAGGAAAAATGACAATAAAATGTCTATATATGTTCAATACCGGCACAGTGCTATTTCTGAATAGCTGCAACCTGTAATTACTTAAACCACAGTTACAAAAACTGCGATTGCACTTTTGTTCCCTAATGCATGCCTAAGGTAAAGTCTGGCTCATAAAGTAGGCACAATAAGAGATTAACAGCAGCAACTAATAATAAAAGCAAAGTAAAATAATAATAACTATCCACTATAATCAAAATCATGTAGGTATGATTTCTCCCTCCTGCCCCCCCCTTTCCTCACTCTCCATACCAACTATGGGTCCCTGAGCTGAGACTAACATTCCTACTGCTGAGGAAGGGAGACAAGTGTACACTGAATGATTTCTTAAGGACTGCCTTGTCTTTGGGACCACAAACCCCTACATCCATTCTAATGTTCACTCTAACTTATAAAACTGAATATTTTAATTCTCACAGTTATCCAAAGTTTCTATATGTGATTCAGATTCATAAAGCCTACTGAGAACAACCAAGAGGAAAGAAAGGAAGAAGGAAGGAAGGAAGGAAGGAAGGAAGGAAGGAAGGAAGGAAGGAAGGAAGGAAGGAAGGAAGGAAGGAAGGAGGAAAAAAGGAAGGAAGAAAGGAAGAAAAGGAAAGAAAGAGAGAGAGATGGAGGGAAGAGAGTGAGGGAGGGAAAGAAAGGAAAGGAAAGGAAAATGATTGGGCATTAGTATTATTATTCCTGAATCAGGTAAATTAAATTAGAGCGGCTATCACAGTGCTTCCTTGCCTATCTCAACTTTAATTTTCTGTCCTTCCATTAGCTTTTTAATCTGTAGCACTTTCTATAGCTAACAGCAAAGTAAAATTATGTTTCCATGTAGCTCACATGTAGAGGTAATATGACAGACCCACATAAGATTGTCATCTTTTAGGTTTAATAGCCCAGCATTTTCCTTCAAAGGAAATACAAGCAAACTTTTGGCTGGCCACTCTAATGGGACAGCACTGAGTAGTTGGAGTTCTCAGCTCAGTCCTAGGAACTGACAACATCAGGTGTCAGAGCAAAGAGAGAATTTATGACAGGGAGCAAGTAGGCCAGCATCCAATACCATGTGGATGGTAGAACATCTGACATTCGTTTACCCAGTATGTGAACATAGCTCCAAAACTGAAGACCATGGAGAGGAGCCAGGCACCTTGACTACTGAGTACTGACTGGTCATCTACAGATTCCAGATGAAACACACCTCAGGTCTCAAATATAAGAATGCTATTTCCTTAAAAAGTAGTCACCAGTGGAGTATGTTAAAACCTGGTTTGGAGGTCCAGTATGCATGACTTCGACAATTTATCTCAGATGGCAATATGATGAAATCTAGGAAAATAGGCCTCTATAAGTGCTTCTGGGAGACTGCCTTGGTTAGGATTATGACATGGAAAGGACCATCCTGAAAATGAGTTACTCTGGATCCTTGGGTTTGGGTCCTGGATGAATAAAAAGGAGTAAGCTAGCTGAGGGCAAGCATTCATCTCTCGCTCTCTCTCTCTCCTTTCCCAATGTGGGTGCAATGGTACCAGCTGCCTCAATCTGCCACTGTCATGACTTCCTCTCAATGGTAGTTTATATATCCTGGGATTGTACATCAAAATAAACCCTATCTCCCTTAAGTTGATTTTGTCATAAGTATTTGATCATAGCCACAGGAAAGGTAATTGGCATATTCTCCTAATCACAGCTTGAAAATAAATAATAAATAAGTAAATGTGATGGCTTTCATCTCTTCTCCATTTAGCTACATCTCACTGAATATGGAACTGGAGACAATGGAAACATAAACTATGAATGTTTATTTATGAAATTATGAGCATCTACCTCTTCCAAGGTGGTGTCTGAGATCCCATATCCCGTCAAGTGCAGGTGCTGTAAGTTCTGATCCAGAGCCTGGCAGAGTCCCTTGAAGCAGGTCTTGTCTGCATCCTTGGGGATGGTATAGGTCAGCTCACCTCCACTGCTATCTTTGAGGAATGCTTGTGGAATATAGACCTGAATCAGGGATGTAACATGAGCCACATCCTTGGGCTCCTGGCTTTCTAGGACAGAGGGCTACCAGAAAGAAAAATGGGTTAGAAAGCAGTAAGGAAGGTCACTCCAAACACTTGAGTCCGTGAGTAATGTACTCATAAATGAATTATTTCACAATTCTGTTTCAAAAGAAGTATAGGCTGCTACATTCAAGCAGGAGGGGGCATTTTCAATGAAGTGTTACATATTGTCTCTTTTTTTAAAATATATGTGTCTGTGCACATAAGTATATGTGCACCACTATGGAAGCCTGAGGACAACTTCAGGAGTCATTCTCAGGAAAACTGTCAATCTTTAAAACTCACTGAACCTGGAGTTCATTAATCAGGCTAGACTGGCTAGCCAGTAAGCACCAGGAATTCTTCTGTTTTGGCAGATTTCCGGTGTATGTCACCAAACCTATCATTTTAAAGTAAGTTCTGGTGATCTCACTAAATGCCTCATGTTTGCAAGACAATCACTTTACCAGCTGAGTCATCCTCTAATTCCCTTTTCTTCTATTCTTTAAATCATAAATCTACAGTGATTAACCTGGTGAGCCTGCATTTGACCCAAGAGTCCATACTGGTTCCAAATGCTCTGCAACCAGCTTCCAGGGCTCTGAATTGGAGTGACTGATGCTCTCCTTCCCAGAGCAATCATCATGGAGACTCAAATCTTAGCAACTGTACTGCAGAGAATAGGTTTGAGTCTTCCAAAAGTGAGAATTAGGATTCCTAGCCAAAGAGAAAGGGGACCCTCTCTTGATAGCAATATACCTCAACTAAGTAAAAGGCAAAGAGAAATTATGGCTCAACGGAGTCACGGGCACAACAGTTATGAAGGATACAACAGTTATGAAAACCTGGGTAGTGATGTTCTGAATTCTAACCCCAGGGTCCCTGCTTTTGTTTTGGCTGGCTATAGTCAATGATAGCTACAGATATGACTTAGGCTTGATGTCTCAGGCCTTGGCTCTAATTGTTCCATCTCCCTACTGCCCTGCCTCTCCACCAGGCAAGGTTCTAGTCTCCGTAAGACAGTATCACTGTCAAAATGATTTTGAGATCATCCCAGCAATAATGATTCCTGACAGCTACTCTTCATATGTATCAGGACACTCTGACCCCTCTCCCCCCCCCCTTTCTTTTTTTTTTTTTTTTTTTTTTTTTTTTGGTTTTTCGAGACAGGATTTCTCTGTGTAGCCCTGGCTGTCCTGGAATTCACTCTGTAGATCAGGCTGGCCTCGAACTCAGAAATCCACCTGCCTCTGCCTCCTGAGTGCTGGGATTAAAGGCATGTGCCACCACTGCCCAGCTCTCTTTCCCTTTTTTTAATAGAAGATCAAAGGCACCCTAGCATTCACAGAGAATATGCCTCAGTGCTCAGGCCTGCAAAGAGTTTTTAAGGCTCCTGGGATATTGTGCACAAAAGGCCTACAGTTAGACATTATTATTGGACAAGCACCATGCTTTGTTTTGGGTGATGTGGTCAGACAGTGCTTCCCCAGTGAAATAAAAAAGCTGTACTACTTGTTTGCTGAGCGTCAGGGTGAGTCCTTGGTCGTAGGTCTCCTTCAGGCCTGCAGGAGGAGCATAGCATCTGAGCCTCCCCTGCTGGAGAACAGCCACGTGGTCACTGAGCATCTCAGCTTCATCCAGGTGGTGGGTTGTGAAGATTATTGTGCGACCTGTGGCCAAGGACATGATACATCAGAACCAGCATTACGGAGGCCCTTTCTTATGAATGGTAGACTGGGGCAGGATTGAAAGAGAGTCATCAGTGTTTTAAACTGGGGAGACTGGAGTGGTGCTGTGTAAAACCCTAGCCAAGTCTACTTTGAGAATTAGAGATCCTAAAAAGTGTCCTTTAGAGTATCCCAAAAGGTCATGACAGCTGTTTTCACATGCTTCTGTTTTCACATCATATGAAATAAAGGCCCTGTGTTTAGCAGCTTCATTTTCTAGGGCTTAGATGTAATCACATCAAAACATATGCTGTATCCTAGAAATCACTCAGAAACCCTGATCCAAATGAATGTGGGAGACACATGTGGAAGCTTAAGTCACCTTCCTGTGGGGAGATATGGCTGAGTCCAGCACTGTACTTTCCTTCTGTAGAAACACATGTTAAGCTCACACATGTCTACAATGACTTTGAGAATTTATTACCTTTCCTTCTGGCAAAGAAAAGACTTGCTTTACTTTAGGAGATCAGAAGCCAAAGAAACTAAAGGCATCTGAGGAAAGTTACTTCAGCTATGTAAATATATGATGTTCTAGCTACTTTTAGCATTAGGTCAAAATGAGCCTCATTTAGCTGGCCTATCAAATAGGATTAGCATATTCATTGATTTTGGTTTCAAGAACAAATTTTTAAATAGAGAATAACAAAATCGATTTTAATTGCATTTAATTTCATGCTTTTTAATATGAAAATATGAAATATTTTGAAATATGAAAATAAATGAGAAGAATTAAAAGGTCAAAACTCTTATTCTTTTGTTCTTTCCTTGATTTTACTTTCCTTGATTTGACTTTTGAGTTGTAGCTCAACTGGTAGCTAAAGTTGGTCTAGAAATCACTATGTAGCCCAGGTTAACTTCAAGACTATAGCAATATTTCCATTTCCGCCCAAGAATTGCTGGTAGGCAAGCCACAGTACCTGGCTTTCAATTAACTTTTAGAGTTCATCTCGAAAGAAACAATGGAATATAGTGCAAAGAACAATAGAGAGTGGAGTGCCCAGTGCCAATTCTTGCTATAGATGTATTATAAAGACTATGGACAGTATCTTCTAGTCTCTGGCTGCTAAGAAAATATACTCATTGACTGACCCAGGGTCATCAGAAGCAGATTAATTACTTTGATTAGAGCTATCATGCAGTCAGTTGCATGTAACCATACAATAGTCTAAAAACAAAAGTCTACTCAGCCCACATTCTCAATGGAAATTAAGGACAAAGGGTACTATAAGGCTGTAAGGGGCTGAGAGAACAGAAAGAAGAACAGAGAGACATTGGCTAAATTATACAAACTTTAGTAATTTTCGGACCTGTTACACAATACAGAGGCTATAGGTATTCATTATGCATGTGAAAATTACTGAGAGATTAGTCCTTCAATACTACACACGCACACACACACACACACACATACACAATCATGTATATTTGTAAGGTGATAGGTAGGTTAACTAGCTCTGTTTAATCTTTTCTCTGTGCATATAAATTTGAAACATCATGCCATATGTACAGTTTTTATTTGTCAACTACACTTTACTAAAGCCGGAAAAGATAAGTAAGTAAGTAATTCCCAAAGAATTTAGATCACAGCCATGGATATTTGATCCATGATGGCTCCTGGTGGATGTTACAGGCACCTGAAACACTGTTCTCTCCTCAAAGGATATTCTTCCATGCCATTCCTTATTGAACTGATTCTGGTGGTGCAGCCTACCCTATCAGAAGTTCCTCTCCAAAGTTGCATTTCCAGAATTCACCTCTTGAGTATTTTTAATATGATAATACCCTCTCATGTATGGAGAGTCCACATGCCAAACACTGAGGCATGCCCTTTTGCAAACAGCTTGTTGACTCCTTGGAGAAAGCATTTCTTCTGCAGTGGTATTAATGAGTGCAGACTCACAGTTGAGAATGAGAGACATAGAAAGCTTTTGTGACAACCTCTCCCCCTACCCTTCCCTCAAAAGAAACAGTTTAAACAGGATGCCATTGAAAGGAACTTTTAAAATTAAGGGTGCTGAAGTATACACAGTTCTTCACAGTTGATGACTTCTGCTGGCATTGGGGTGGAGAAGAAATTGGACTTGTGTTTGTTTATTTGTTTAAGTTTTCCTTTTTTTCTTCTTCGTTTTTTTGGGGGGAGGCGGTCACAAGGGTGGACCTGTGAGAACTGGAAAATGAATGTGATTGGGTACATTATGTGAAATTGCCAAATAATGAATAAAATAGTATTATGTTAAAAATACATTTTAAAGTTGGTGTTCCAGAGAGAGAAGGAGAAAGAGAGAGAAAGACAGAGACAGAGACAGAGAGAGGCAGAGAGACAGAGACAGAGGGAGACAGCGACAGATAGAGAGAGACAAAGAGACAGAGAGAGACAGAGAGAGAGTCTATGAGCTGGTAAGACAGTCTCCTTTTGCAACAGAAAAAACTGAAGTTTAGAGGAACATGCCATCTCTCCAGCCTCACAAAGGAAATGTACAGTCTGAAATCTGGTCTAGGAATGTGCTTGCACTATGCCAGTTTGGTCTGGTGTCTCTGCCTCATTACTAATCTTCCTATGGGACACACTGAAGTGCTGGCACCAGGCTGATCAAAGGCTCACAATGCCCACCAAAAAGCAAGAAACACACAAGAGATTCCCAATAGATTGAGCACCCTGCACCCAGTGTTCTGGTGGAAAGTCTCTTTTCTACTCAGCAGCTAACATTTTTTTTTCACACTGTCTTAAATCTTTCTCACAAAGCTCTGCAGTTGCCAGAAGCTTTGAGGCTGTTTACAGGGACGGCGATACATTTTCATTTCTGAAGATATGCTTTCCTCTTACTACTGTCTAGCTAATCTTCTTACAGGCTATTAATTTTGCACTTCAATCAGTACAACACCAGTTCCAAAGGAGTCTTCCGAAGATGAAAATTATCATTGTTAAACAAGAAAGGGTATAACAGCAGAGTTTAATGAAGACAATCTTGTTCTCAGACTTGCACAGCATCTGTCTATCCTGATTATTTAAACTTTAAACCTTTCATCAGCTAAACGTTCAAGGAAGAAAGAGCTAGAGGATGGAGAAGAAAGCCGTGGCATCTTTTGGACATTGTGTGACTGTTACACCTATGAACCCACAGCAGTGTGGCTGCCTGCACATGGTCAAGCCAGCTGTTGATGAGGGACGAAAAGTAATTTTTTCTTGAGGAGATGGCCACTGCTGGGTCTTCTAGCTCTGGTGGATGACTCCAGCCCTATGCACTTCTGGGTAGTTCTAACTAGATTTAACGGGCTATAAAGCAAACAACAACCAAGATGTAAAGGTGGAAGGGGGCATGTTGGGGAGTACACCGAAGGAATTAGAGGCAGAAAGGGGAAGTACATACACTATTTAGCTATTTTTTAAAAGCATAAAGTTGGAAATATAATGCCTTAGTGAGGTAGGAAAAACTGGAGGGAGGCAATGCGAGAGGGTTTATTCAAAATGCAATACATATATATATGTATATATGTATATATATATATATATATATATGTTTGCAACTTTCAAATAAAATTTTTAAATGAAAAATTATGAATCATTAAAATATAGTTAATATGCATATTAAGAATGACTCTATCTCTGATTTTTAAATCAAACAATAGTAGTGGAATTACCATGTTTAATTTGCACAGTCCTCAAGAGCAGGGTCATTATAATCTATTTATCTAACCCTCATCCATCTTCTTTATCAGCCCCCACTCAAGGTGGCAGGAAAGTCAGGAATCCAATCTCAAATTTTAATCATTGCCCATAAGCTGCAGCCAATGTTGCTCATCAGAGCTTCACATATTCTCATTTTTGGCTCTTCTCCCCAAAGGGCATACAGGTAAATGAAGCAAAGAGGCTGAAGGAACAGTTAAGATTAGGGGTGAAGAGTATCTCATCTCTTTTGGTCTGTGTGTGATGACTGAGACCAATAGGCTCTGGTCCTCTTATTCCCAGTATTTGTAGATTGGGCAGAAACTCGCTCCCTAGAGGAGTCAGAAGAGAGTGCTTCATGTGCCATGCCTCCAGCTTATCTGAGGAATTCTGGCTGCAGCTTCTAAAACCTGCCTAGCCTCCAGCAAGACAGCTTCATGGCTAGCATCTCTCGCAAGCTCTGGATCCCCCTCTCTGTTGCAGCTGAGGGTCTGGGAAGATTGAGCACACTAGATCCTGATGCTTCCCTGGGGTCAAGTTCTATTCCGCATCCTGACCTCTGAGCCAGCTCCAAAGACTGGACCTAAATTCTTCCTATGCAGTCACCTAAGATAAACCAATAACACACGGGACAACAAAGTTGAATTTGCTGGCTCTACCTCTGAGCTTCTCACTCTGTTTTCCTTTTTTTATTCCTCAGAATTGTGGAAGGGAAGGAATAAAATTGCTATCTGTGTGCTAAAGAAAAGGACAGGTTCTAGATTGTTCTTTTCTCTCAGTTTTCTTCTAAGGTCAATCCTGATCTACCCCTAAGTTGGAATTTTAAATCAAGCTATGGTAAAGTTATATGCTTGGAAAGGAGAAAGGGAAGAAAAGAGACATTTTATAAGATTGTATTTAATATTGCCTCAGAAGTTTTGATAGTCCTTCATCAGCACTGAGATGTGCCTCCCAGTTTCCTATGTTCTGTTCAAAGGAGGTTTCTATGTGAAAAGCCTATTGCAGTACTTCCCACCTGCCTGGGGTATAGAAACAGACTATGTAAAGCAGCAGTTGTCTATCTGATGCTTATAATAATAAATAAGCTATAGCAAAAGACGTATGGATCTTCTAAGCCAAAAATGCATTTACCTCTTAGTTGGTCAGCTTTCTCTAGAGACATGAGACTATCACACGTCCATGTCACCATGCCTCAGCTTCCTCATATAATACAAGGATCTAAGTGCTATCATTTAGATCCAAAAACCTCCCAAAGGTCTACATAGTAAGGGTCTATTTGCCAGCCTGACTTGCTAATGAGAAGTGGCGAGACCTTTAAGAGATGGGGCTTGGTAGAAGGAAGTTAGGCCTTTCAATCAAGTCTTTTCTGGGTCTCTCTTTGCTTCTGTGCCATCATAAGCTACTCATCTTACCCCATCTACTATAATAGACTGAACCACCATGAGTCCAAAGTGAAAACACTGCCATGGCTAGCATTAATCGTCACCTTGAAGAGCCTGGAGTCTTTTGAGAAGAGAAACCTCAATTCAGGATCACCTACATCAGCCTGGGCTATGGGCGTGGTTGTGAGGAGTTGTTTAGATTGATGATTGATGTGAGAGGGTTCAGCCCACTGAGGGCTCCCGAACAATCCCTAGGCAAGTAGCCCTGAGCTGAAGGAGAGAGAAAGATAGGAAGTTATCCAGAGAATGAGTCAGGAAGCCATGTTTGTACATGGTTCCTATTTCCAGTCTACTGTCTTGAGTTCCTGCTCTGACTATTTTCAATAATAGATTATGACCAGGAAGTATCTGATAAAAATTAAAATAAACCTTTTTTTCTCCCCCAGGTTGCATTTGGTCAGAGTATTTTAGCCCAGTAACAGGAAAGCAAACTAGAATAAGGACTAATGACTCATTTACTAGAAGGTTTGAAACCAAGAGCCCAAAAAGGCGTTTTCTAAGTTAATTGTCTGCCACATCAGTGAAAAGCTGACTACTCAGGAAACTTTCTCCTTGATGACCTCTAATTTCATCTTCTCATTCTTCATGCTTCTAAAATGGAGCATAATTTAGGCAAACCAATTTCAAATGGCATAATCTACAAATGTAATTCATTGATAGTATCATTGCTAATATTAAGAGATCAAACACAAAGTAGGTATTCTAAATATATTAGTGAACAAACATACCATAAAATATTAGAATATTTTACTTGTTCTGAAACATTATTAAGCATCAATTGTAATATGACTTGCTTCATACATTCAATAGCCAACCTTTTCCCAAGCATAATATTGTGGAGAAAGTGGACTGAGTCTCACCACCTACCTTCTCGGTACTTGAGTAGAATGTCCCAGAGGCTGCGACGGGAACAAGGGTCCACCCCACTGCTTGGCTCATCCAGAACCACTGTCTTTGACATGCCCATGAAAGCAATGCCAATGGAGAGCTTCCTCTTCATGCCTCCAGAGAGAACTCGAGCTGGCTTGTGCTGATGCTGAGTTAGCTCTACTTCATCAAGAGTTCTGGAACAACAAGGATTTCCTCATTCTTCTCCCTGAACACCAGAAAGCTTTTCCCTAGGTTTCATGTCATATACAATGGCTTACAGTGCCTGGGGTCTTTATAAACCATATAGGGGTCTTATGTCAAGAGTTAGGTGTGCTAGGCATAATAGCATTGCCCTTC
>CM052712.1:18405008-18447000 GCA_028551405.1 Uromys caudimaculatus | reverse complement strand
TTTCTTTGTTGAGTCTTTGTGAGGTTTTGGTATCAGTGTAACTGTGGCCTCATAGAATGAATTGGTTAGTGTTCTTTCTGTTTCTATTTTGTGCAGTAGTTTGAAGAGTATTAGTATTAGGCCTTCTTTGAATGTCTGATAAAATTCTGCACTAAATCCATCTAGACATATTTTGGTTGGGAGACTTTTAATGACTGCTTCTATTTCTTTAGGCATTATGGGACTATTTAGATGGTGTATCTGATCCTGACTTAACTTTCGTATTTGATATCTGTCTAGAAAATTGTCCATTTCATCCAGATTTTCCAATTTTATTGAGTATAGGCTTTTGTAGTAGGATCTGATGATTTTTTGAATTTCCTCAGATTCTGTTGTTAATCTCTCTTTTCATTTCTGATTTTGTTAATTTGGATCCTGTCTCTGTGACCTTTGATTAGTCTGGCTAAGGGTTTGTCTATCTTGTTGATTTTCTCAAAGAACCAGCTCCTGGTTTTGTTGATTCTTTGTATAGTTCTTTTTGTTTCTACTTGGTTGATTTCAGCCCTGAGTGTGATTATTTCTTGCCTTCTACTCCTGTTGGGTCTAGTACCTTCTTTATGTTCTAGAGCTTTCAGGTGTAATGTTAAGCTTCTCATGTATTCTCTCTCCAGTTTCTTTTTGGAGGCACTCAGAGCTATGAGTTTTCCTCTTAACACTGATTTCATTGTGTCCCATAAGTTTGGGTATGTTGTATCTTCATTTCCACTAAATTCTAGGAAGTCTTTAATTTCTTTCTTTATTTCTTCCTTGACCAAGTTATCATTTAGTAGAGCATTGTTCAACTTCGATGTACATGTGGGCTTTGTGTTGTTTTTTTTTGCTATTGAAGTCCAGACTTAATCTAGAGTGATCAGACAGGAGGCATGGGATTATTTCAGTCTTCTTATATCTGTTGAGATTTGTTTTGTGACCAATTACATGGTCAATTTTGTAGAAGGTACCATGAGGTGCTGAGAAGAAGGTATATTCTTTTGATTTAGGATGAAATGTTCTATAGATATCTGTTAAATCCATTTGGTCCATAATTTCTGTTAGTTTCACTATGTCTCTGTTCAGTTTGTGTTTCCAAGATCTGTTCATTGATGAGAGTGGGGTGTTGAAGTCTCCCACTCTTATTGTGTGAGATGCAACGTGTGCTTTGAGCTTTAAGTAAAGTTTCCTTTATGAATGTGGGTGCCCTTGCATTTGGAGCATAGATGTTCAGGATTGAGAATTTCTTCTTGGAAGATTTTTCTTTGATGAGTAGGTAGTGTCCTTCCTTATCTTTTTTGATGACGTTTGGTTGAAAGTGGATTTTATCGGATATTAGAATGGCTACTCCAGCCTGTTTCTTGGGACCATTTGCCTGGAAAATTGTTTTCCAGCCCTTTACTCTAAGGTAGTGTTTGTCTTTAACACTGAGGTGCATTTCCTGTATGCAGCAAAATGCTGGGTCCTGTTTATGTATCCAGTCTGTTAGCCTATGTCTTTTTATTGGGGAATTGAGTCCATTGATGTCAAGAGATATTAAGGAATAGTGATTGTTGCTTCCTGTTATTTGGATGTTAATTTTATGTTTGTGTGGCTATCTTCTTTTGAGTTTGTTGAAATATTACTTTCTTGCTTTGTCTAGGGTGTAGTTTCCCTCCTTGTGTTGGCATTTTCAATCTATTATCCTTTGTAGGGCTGGGTTTGTGGAAACATATTGTGTACATTTTGTTTTGTAATGGAATATCTTAGCTTCACCATCTATAGTAATTGAGAGTTTTGCTGGGTATAGCAGCCTAGGCTGGCACTTGTGTTCTTTTAGGGTCTGTATGATATCTGCCCAGGATCTTCTAGCTTTCATAGTCTCTGGTGAGAAGTCAGGTGTAATTCTGATAGGTCTGCCTTTATATATTACTTGATCTTTTTCCCTTACTGTTTTTAATATACTTTCCTTGTTTTGTACATTTGGTGTTTTCACTATTATGTGACTGGAGGAATTTCTTTTCTGGTCCAATCTGTTTGGAGTTCTGTAGGCTTCTTGAATGTTTATGTTCATCTCTTTCTTTAGGTTAGGGAAGTTTTCTTCTATATTTTGTTGAAGATATTTACTGACCCTTTAACTTGGGAATCTTCACTGTCTTCTATACCTATTATCCTTAGGGTTGGTCTTCTCATTGTGTCCTGGATTTCATGGATGTTTTGGGTTTGGAGCTTTTTGCATTTTGCATTTTCTTTTACTGTTGTGTCAATGTTTTCTATGGTATCGTCTGCACCTGAGATTCTCTCTTTTATCTCTTGTATTCTGTTGGTGATGCTTGCATCTATGACTCTTGATCTCTTTCCTATGGTTTCTATCTCCAGGGTTGTCTCCCTTTGTGATTTCTTTATTATTTCTATTTCCATTTTTAGATCCTGGATGGTTTTGTTCATTTCCTTTGTCTGTTTGGTTGTGTTTTCCTGTATTTCCTCTTTAAGGACTTCTAGCTGTTTACCTGTGTTCTCTTGTATTTCTTCAAGGGAGTTATTTATTTCCTTCTTAAAGTCTTCTATCATCATCATGAGAAGTGATTTTAAATCTGAGTCTTGCTTTTCTGGTGTGTTGGGATATCCAGGGCTCGCTGTGGTTGGAGAACTGGGTTCTGATGATGCCAAGTTGCCTTGGTTTCTGTTCCTTATGTTTTTGCCCTTGTCTTTTGCCCTATGGTTATCTCTGATGTTAGCTGGTCTTGCTCTTTCTGACGGTGGCTTGTCCCTCTTGCAAGCCTTTGCTTCAGTACTCCTTGGAGACCAGCTCTCTCTGAGAGGAATTTGGGTTTGGAGAGCTGTGGTACAGGGTCAGCTCTGGGGTGCAGACAGAAACCAGAATGATCCTGTCCCTAGCTGTCCCTTGGTTCCTGTGTCCTGATGACTCTGCAAGGGTCCCTCTTGATCAACGAATTTGAAAAGAAGTGGTAGTCTTCCTGTGCTCAAAGGTGTGTCAGCACTCCTGGGAGACCAGCTCTCTCCTGGCACTGAGTATGGAGCCTTGTGTCACAAGATCAGCTCCCTGGCTTCAGAAGGAAACCAGAAGGCCACTCCTCAGTTCCTGTGTCCTGAGGGTTCTGGGCAGGTCCCTCTGAGCAGAGATGCTGGCCTTACCCCCGATCACAGGTTTGTCCACACTCCTGGGAGGGTATGGAGCCGCGTGGCACAGACCACAGGAATAAACCAGAAGGCTCCTCTCCCAGGCTGTTCCTCTGTCCCTGTATCCTGCAGATTCTGGGCGGGTCCCCCTGAGCAGTGGCACTGTCTTACCTCCACTCAAGGGCTTGTCTACTCTCTTGGGATGCTAGCTTTCTCCCAGCGCTATTTGGCTATGGAGCTCTGGGCAGAGTGAAGTCTCTGGCCGGCCGCAGAAGGAAACCGTAGGCCTCCTGTTCCAGGCTCCTTGTATGTCCCTGGATCCTGGGGGTTCCAGGCAGGTCCCTCTGAGCAGAGGTGCTGGCCTTACCCCCAATCACAGGCTTGTCCACACTCCTGGGAGGGTAGCTCTTTCCCTGTGCTATTAGGGTATGAAGCCGCCGCGTGGCACTGACCACAGGCGTAAACCGCTGAATATAATAATACTGTAGGAAGATCAGGTGAATGATTTCTTCTAATTTGTCAAGTTGTGAAGAATGAGTCTCTGTTGCCTGTTGCCAGTTTGGTCTTGGAGTCCTGAGATGTATTACTCGGTGAACCCTCCTTTAACCGGCATACAGAGGCAGAGTATGAACATGTGATAAAAATCAAGTCCAGAGTAGGACTTGATCTGTTTTTAAATTGTCCTTCTTTTTTCTTTTCTGGGGTCAGTTTCTAAGAATAAATAATGCCTGTCCAGTGTAGTCACTGCAAAGAGACATCGGACTTTATCCAGAAGAACAAAGTTGCAATCCAGAGGCTATGGATAGGATTCAGCAACTAAGAACATTTGTTAGGCATGGGTACCAAGTTTGAACACTCAGCACCCATATATTAAGATGCTTATAGATACAAGTGCCTCTGATTCCAGCTTTGATGATAGACTATGTCAGATCACAAGAACTTCCTGGCTAACTAGTATAGACAAATTACAAATCTCTTGTTTAATAAGGACACTGTTTCAAGGCCATAACCTGGTGAATGACAGATGAATAAACCTAAAGGCCCGCTTACTGCACACTCATGACCATGTACTCCAGTCTCCCAAAACACACATGCTAACAATAACAACAATAATGACGATGCAGCCCAGGAGCATGAGCTGAAGTCCTTTGGATGCCTCATTAGTCATCGCCAGGAGGAATTCCTGCTTCCTTGACCTCCTTGACCTCAGGACTTCTGAACACTATAGAGTACTCATGTGGCACAATGACCTCAATATGGGTTTGTCCTATCTCCTTGTGAGTAGGCTAGGCTATTCTTTTGGTGTAGATGTCTGGAATATTCTAGGGCTGATGCTATGTGCTTCTTTCTTTCTTTCCTTCTTTCCTTCTTTCCTTCTTTCCTTCTTTCCTTCTTTCCTTCCTTCCTTCCTTCCTTCCTTCCTTCCTTCCTTCCTTCCTTCCTTCTTTCTTTCTTTCTCTTTCTTTCCTTTCTTCCTTCCTTCCTTTCTTCCTTCCTCCCTCCCTCCCTCCCTCCCTCCCTCCTTCCTTCCTTCCTTCCTTCCTTTCTTTCCTTCTTCCTTCCTTCCTTCCTTGATGGAGTTGATCTGGTCAATGCTGGTGAGGAGAAATTTGACCACCCGGGGGGAAAAGCGGAGTTTTGTAGTAAAGTATGGTTTCACTAAAAAGTGAGTTACCCTCTTTGTTTTTTGAGGACATACTTTAGTACTCCCTCACTTCCGTTTTCCACTACTTCCATTTTTGGCACCTTCCGAAGCTCCCTGTCTGAATTAGCTATTATTAGGGAGCTTGCCCCAGGTTATCTCACAATTCTGTCTCTTGTCCATGCGTAGAGGTCTCTTTGATGGATTCTCCATTTAGATCAGCGGTGACTCATAGATCCTACCCCATTCATCCTTTCCTATCCATTCATTTCTGGAATTTCTTACTTTGAAGCCTAAACCATACCAGCCTTGACAGTGGCGGGTCCTTCGCATTTCCTTTTGTGTCTTCTAACAGTCCTCCTTTGAACATATTTTACTGTCTGGCAAGGGGAGCTGTCCTCCATCACATTATGGTAGCTCAGTAGGGCTGATTTTCCAAAAATCCCTGCTTGGTCCATCTATTGGTAGAGAGGTAGTTGGTAGCTTTAGATTCTGTCTTGGACAGAGCATGACATTTTTCTTTTCTTTCTGTCTAAATATTGAAATTGAAGAGCTCAATTCTACTTAATAATAAGCATCATTCATATTTCTTCCCTGATTACTTCTGTCTTGTCTGATTGATAGTGAGAAACTTGATTCTTGTCTTTGATGTTTTCCTATTTCCTATGACCTACAAGTCACCTTCACAGTGGCTTCTTGGGAGATCCTGCTGGGTTCCAACTCCAGTATATAATGTGTGTGTGTGTGTGTGTGTGTGTGTGTGTGTGTGTGTAATTCAGTATAATATATAACTGAAGTTATATCTTAATGTGATCCTCCTGATCAACAGAAGAAAGAGTGAAAGAAAAGACAGAAGGTTTTAGATTTCTTGGGAATGTGTTCTCTTCTATCTCCCTCCCCTCCTCCTTTCATCCTTCCCTCCTTTCTCCTTTATCCCTTCCTCTCCTTCCCTTGTTTGTTTTCATCAAAATACAACCTAGTTACGATTCTGAGGTACTTAAGTCTTCTTAACTTAAAACTCTCAAGGTAAAGCACTTCTGCTTGCTGCCTGTGATCTAAACACTGTGGTGTCAGTCCATCAGGTTAGAGACCTAGAGCCCATATTTGACACTTTCACTTTATAAAGAGGGTGCTGGAGACTTAGAGTTAATTTTTTATACCTCATCTGACTTATTACACCCACCCTGCCCTATACAGATGAGCCAGGGAAGGCATCACATTTTTCACCATCAGGAATCAGAGCTTTAGTGCTCCGCATGGTGGCATCTACTGCTGTCTGCTGTCTTTCACTGTTTTCAGGGTATCTAAGCATATAGCCAGTCAACAGTCTTGCTTCAAACATGTTCCGATGGCATGATAAGATAAATAATGAGTCCCTTCAAATGGTCACGTCCTAATTTCTGGACCATGTAAATGTCACCTTGTGGAACTTAGGATGAGGAGAGGCACCTCTATTTTCTGAGTGAAGTTAATGTAAGAAGACAGATCTGTATTAGATGCTTACAGCATGCTCAGACGGGAAACACTGATATCATAACATGCAGAAGCAGAAAATGGAGCATGGAGCTACAGTCCAAGGCATGGAAGCAAGAGAGCATGTTCTTCCTGGATTGTGACTCAGGAACCTCATTTTATACTACGACCTACAACATCACGAGGTAGTGGATGTGCCGTCCTATGTTTCCAAGCCTGTGGTTGATATGACAAGGCAGTCATCCCAGAGCAGTAGTATGATGGTCTGTCTCACGCAACTCACTGCAGGTACAGTAGAGATGCTTTGGCCAGAGCCCTGCATTTGGGAGAATTCTTAGTATCTTCTGTGTCTTATGTATTAGAGATCTTTACATGGTGTCATTTCTCGCTTGTAAAAAGCAAAAGGAGAAGCAAAACTATATCATTCAGGAGAAACTGAAAGAAAATATAGGCCATGCTATATGTAGTTAAAGCTTTGCAATTCCATCTTTGCTGCTGTCATCAGTCAGCCCAACTCTGTTGTCATTAGAAGGCAGGCCAGTCTCATCAGTTTCTCTAGCACCTGCCAAAGGCAGGGTGTGCTGACCATATCTGGGTATAGTCCATCACACTGACACTTTGAGAGTGGATTGCGCCTGGGGTCGGACACTATTTGCCAGTACCCTTTAAACAGAGAGCGCAGCCAATGACCCACTGCCCTCCAGCCCAAGGGATTGATAGCACTATCAGTGGTCAGATGACACCAGGCTACCAAAGCAGGCTTACACCCTGAAGCTTCTCTTAATTAAGGAGACATAAATTTCTAAACGAAGAATCTCCAAACTGTTGAATTTAATTTCCTCAAAAAATAAAAGAAAAAAAGCACAGAAAATCCCTAGCTATTGCATTTAAAGCTATACTGTTTTCTGCTAATTTTTCCACTGCTAGTTAGTATCTGTGGGATTTAACCTCAACATGGCATATTTTATATCCATTCATTTTGTTTGAATAATAACAGGAGCAGTGCGAGCAGTTGTGAAGATTTGTTTACTTGAGATGCCCGATGTAATCTTCGTGAGATGCAATGAGATCAGAGATGATTAGCCAACCCTTTTGTATAAAGACAGAGAGGTGTAGGCAATATTTGTCCCATTTGAACTGTCCTCTGGCCCCTTTTCATCTACAAGTGATAAAAAAAAAAAACAACATCCAAAGAACAGGATGAGATATACAGATGTGATACTCTTCTATGCAAGGTGTAGAAATACAATTTCATAGACTAGAAATTGTGCCTTGGATATTAGATGGTCAGTTCTATCAGATGATGTTCTGGGCATGGGCTCATACTTCCTTTATATCCATGTTGTAGGCGTATTTGTAGTGGAAAGCCTTTCACAGTTTTACCTGTAATGAGACTTTTTACAGTAGTTTGCATCTCTTCATAAATGGAGAGGTGAAGCAAAATTGATTATCTTTTGTAGACAATCTATGTAAAATGATAAGGAATACTTTGAACTGAAAATGGGAACTTGCAGTTCCAGAACTTACTGGAATGTTGGAATCTTTTTCATATATTTTGTTTTATTAAACCCTGATCTTTTCCATCCTGTTCTAGATGTTTGGGTTCCAGGAGACTATTCCAAAAGAGAGGCTTGCAACAGCAGACCCCTGCTTCTATTTAGCTTTACAGATACAATCTTCAAAGACATGACCACACCAGGAGCCCAGACATTTGCCTACAGGATTCAGTTTTAATTGTTTTTGAGAAATGTTACCCTTCTGTTCTGTTCCTTAGGCTCCTTTGACATTTTAGTCCCTGAAACCCCTGGTCAGTGTGCCTGCAGCTAAGGAGAGTCAACACTAGGTGGCACTCCTGTCTTCCTTATGATCTTGGTTTTGTTGTTTGCCTCGCATACTCATGAGCTGGAGAATCACTGGGCACACAGCACCCAGATACTGCTGGTTATGTGCTAATTGTTCCGATAACACACCGAACTGCCCTTTGAGATTGCTTTGGGAAAACCCATGTCTTAATCTGCTTCTTTCTCCAATATGTACAAACAGACAAACGTGTATAGATTTACAGTCTTAGACACATGCATATCTGTGTAGGTTTGTGTGTGTGTGTGTGTGGAGTTGTGTATAAGAGATGGGAGTTTAAAAAGAAGGCATGAAGACTGTTGTAAAATGCACCTATTGAAATAAAAATATGCTTCATGATACAGTTACATGTGGCCAACCATCAAATAACATTTTCTTTTAAAATCAAACTCAGATGAGTTCTCATTCAGTGAATAATTCTCAGCTCACACTCTTGTTTCTAATTTCATTCTGTGTATGTGCTGAACGAATGATTATCGTGCTAATCCTCCAAGCCTTCATCTACAGTGGGGATAGCAGTACTTATCTTGTTAGATTGATTTGAGAATTACATAATGAAGCCTATCATGTGCGGGTGTCCTCTGGCAAGTCAGGATGCGACAGCGTGAGCATGTTACACACTAGGCATGGTTCCCATCAGTCTCTCTTAAAAATACATTTGTTGCTTTCAGTGTTCCTATAACATGTGTCTTATTATTACCATTGAGTTCACCAGGAAACCAAGTCACACAGTGATGAACTAATGTACCCAGGGGTGTATGGCTGGCCCATATGCACTGTGTTATCCTAAGTTATTGTCAACACTGTTTTTATTTGCAGCTGAATGAGTGCTGTAGCTTTTCTTGGAGGTCTTGCTGGGAATCAGTAGTATTTGTTACCTTTCACAGGAGAGAACTACCTAAGATCTAACAAAACCTCCTGACCTTGACCACTGTTGAAGGAAAACACAGCTTTTACTCAGTAGGATTCTGTCTGAACTAATTAACCACATGAAGAGAGGGAATATATATCTCTCCCTGTGGGCTCGCTCTCTCTCTGCCTCAGTCTCTGGGGCCCTCTCCATGCATCTTCCCCTGTGGAAAGGGTCAGACCAGGAACAGTTTGACAAATTCACCACTCTTTGCTTTTTTTTTTTTTTTTTTTTTAAAGGAATCAGATTCATGATGCTGTTTAGTATAAGTCAGAAGTTCAGGAAGAGAGTGGACATGCTGAGTATGAGCTAGTTGTTGGACAGGCAAGGAGACTAAGACCCTAGAAGTATGGCCAGGGCCAGAGGGACCTGGATCTCTGTGGATGTTTTTGTAGTAGATATGTGCAGAGATGGGGGGGATGGAAGCCTGTGTAGATGACGGCTACAGAGACAGTGTACCGTGCCTCTCTTAGCAGTGAATTTTGACATGACGATAGCACAGATAGTGCATGTATCCAAGATATGCTCAAAGCCTCTTTAGTCAGAATCTACCAAGCATGGACGGAGGTGGTCATCACTGGCTTTACAGATGAGACATTCTCATAGCCTGGGTAGTGAGCCCTGTGTCTGTGGTCACAAAGTTGGCCCAGCACTGTCAACAAGAGAACCTGTGCCCTCTTCATAGAGCAGCATTGCTACATGCTGAGTCTCTTTGACTTCTGGGGTGGGGCTAAGGTACCCCTCTTAGATGAATGCTCCTTGATGTACTTGGAGGTCCTTAGTTCAGCCATTCCTAAGTGTCCTCCAGGTCTCCAAATGCAGCCAAAGGCTTCATTGTCCCTAGCACATCACAGGTCCTGTCATCTTGGCTCATACTTTTTTTCCCTTCACCATAGTTTTGTTGATTTGAGACTCATCTCAGGGTTTAAACACATCAAGCTTGGTCTTCTTCCAGCTCTAAATGAATAGTGACACCAATAAGTCACAACTTAATTGCCTTAGTAACATGGCATATCAGAACCCCCAGGGGACATATATTCAGTGGGTGGTTTTTATACATGAGTTTCCAACCACCCTAAATAAACCACATTATTTAAGTGTGTGACTCCTGAGGGGTTTTGATTTATTTGTTTGTTTTGTTTGGTTTGGTTTTGGGGTTTTTGTTTGTTTGTTTTTTGAGATTTCTAAGTTGCTAGCACAGTGAGTTGCAAACTCAAGATGACTTGAGCATAGATGCTATTTCCTGTCCTTTTCCCACCTAGTATGCTTGGTGAATTTAACCAGCCTTGCTCACATGTGTAGCTGCTGCAGGTTCATGGTCTCATTTCAGCTAGATTTACATCCTCCGGGGTGGAGGCTATCAATTAGATTATAAAATCCCGTGCTAAGAGTTACACTAATTAAATGAATGACCAATGAAACCTAGGATGTATTTGATGTGTTATTACATAATGGGTGATTGAGACAAAAGAAATGCAAATAAGTGTAATTTATGAAGAAATATAAAACATATATGTTTCCTTTATCTTAATTCCCAAAAGGTGTTTTTGATGCTTCTGCAAGATACCAACAAAACATCTTACATCACTCCAGACAACAAAGTAGAGCATCAGAATGAGAGACCTGTAGGACCCTCTCCTCACCACTGTAAGTAGTATAGCCTTTTGCATTTCTCTTTAAGGCAAAAGGCTACCAACCTTATTTAACATCGGTTTTTTAAAAGGAAGAATAGCAAATTCCTCATGATGGGGCAGAAGTAGGCAATCTGACCACCCTGAGAAAAATTACATCAGAGTTGGTTTATATCCTGGCTTGTAAAGGGCCAAGATTATCTTTTCTGAAAAACATGACTTACTTATCGGAAATTTCTCAGTACATACATTTAGCATACTGGACCTTGCTTATCTGGGATTACCATAACCACATACAGACCAACGCTACTTAAGCCCATGGCATATTTGTGAGGGGTAGCCATATACTACTAATAATGGGTTAATATGGCTTATGGGAATACCAAGATGAGAGTTGTGTTCATAAACCTGTGTTCCAGACTTTGCATGCAGCCTTGAATTTGACCAGTCTTGCTCACATGTGTTAGTGCTTCAGGTTCATGATCTCATTTCTGCTAGATTTATATCCTATGAGGCTTCTTTGGGCAAGTATCAGGAGCTGGGCAGAAGCCAGGCTCGGTTTTCATAGGAGAAACTGTGGTTCTAGTTCAGTGTACTTCCTAACACACGTTAGCAACAACTCACCAATACACATGGAACCTGGGTCTAGAGACATAAAAGGTGACACCTCTTCCTCAGAAACATCAGACTTTGGGGACACAGACCCCCCACACATCAGGTTAAATCACAAGAATTAAATCTGATGTGGTGATTGAATAGCTGAATCTCCCCAGCACTGTATGAATGTTGTCAATGCCTCATTTCTTCTCCTTCTCTTGGTAATATCAGGTATAAGACACATACATTGGTGGTCAAAATTGATGCTCAGTTGCTTTCTAGCTATGGTGTTAATTTGCATTTCCCTAACAATTCTGTCCAGCATCTCTACTGTTTACAATGTATTATTGAGTGATAATTTTTATTAGCCACAATTTATCCACTTAAAATCACAATTCAATGTCTTGTTATTCATGTGCATCCATTACTATACTCAGTCTTGGACTGTTCTTATTATTAATACTTCAAACAGAACATTATGTCATGTATCCATCACTCAGCAGGATTCCCTTCACTCTGGCCTTAGGAGACCTCAAGCATATATGCCTTATCATTTCATATTAGCCTGCTGTTGACATTTTATGTGGATGAAGGATATTGCTGGTCCTTGTGACCAGCTTCTATGAACACATTTTTCTTTCAGTTGCCAAGTAAAACTCCAATTGCATGTGGGTACCATGTTCTTCTGTTCATTTATCAGTTGATGAAAACTTGGGTTGTTTTCAATTTTCTTTTGCCATTAGAACATGCCCCTAAAACAAATGTTTGGTGAGTGTGTTCTTCTAAGTAGATACTTAGGAATAGAATTGCTGGATCACATGCTTAACCATTTGAGAAAGACTCTTATCTGTCTATACCTCATATTTTTACCAGAAGCATTAAGATTCCAATTACCCTTGTTCTCACCAATACACTGATTAGTAATGCTGGGCATTTCTTCATACACTTATTGGCTGGTTGGTAAAATTTTTGAAGAAATGTCTGTTGCAATGAATTACATCAATATCTTATTTATTCTTGGTACTTTCATTTATACATGTATATAATATATCTTGGTCATATACACCCCACATTTTCTCTCCAACTTCTTTCTGTCCCTCAACACATCCCTACCTTCATGTCACCTATGATTAAAAAAATAGCCCACTGAGTCCAATTAGTATTGACCTTATGTTTGTGGGTATGGGATAGGCACTGAACCTTGGCAACCTAATTCTATACCCCTGGAATGAACAGATTCCCCTTTCTCCAGCAGCCATTCGTTGTCAAAAGCCCTTTATCTAGAACTGGGGCCTCATGGCTCCCTCCCCCCCGCCATACCAGAAGAGTGGTTGGTTATATTTATAACAGCAGTGTCACTACTGCACTAGTGTATCCATATTCCCTGAGAGCTCAGTATTGTAGTATGCTAGGTCCAGTGCTGGGTAAAGCCATTACTACCTTTTTCCCTCCTGTAAACTGCATAGTATCTTCTGACACTATGATAGCCAGAACAGAGGAATTTTCTCAGTGCATTCCAGCTTGATTTCACTATGCCCTGAAATCAAAGGAGTTTCTTCAGCAATGAGGTTTTATCATTTAGTTATGGCGGACAACAAGAGCAATGACAATTGTGTTCCTTTGCAGGAATTCTGGGACCTTCCTGATCAAGAACTTGAAGAGGGAGATCCGTATTTGGCACTGATATTTCTGTTCAATAGCTCAAGTCTGAGGAGAATAGCATTGCCCATCCATGCACTGCCACCATTTAAACTCCCTTTTAAATGAGTTTTTTAAAATTAGCTTACAAAATAGAGGGTTTACATACATCTTAGGTTTGCTTAACTTGCTTTCTCAAGTTAGTTTTCATGTGGGTTTCAAGCTGTTGTTGGCTGGTGAGAGTTCTTCATATGTTTATGGATATAACTCATGAATATTCTGATATTTTGTGGGTGGAGTTACCTATTTGTGTCTATCATGTCCATTTGTTCAATAGTTTATGTATGTCTGCCTTTGATTCCAATTCTCCTTGGCTTTACTGACCTGTCAATTAATTTTCTGCCCATTATTGAAGGTGGGATATTGATGATTCTTACTGTTACTATGGAAATATCTGTTTTCTCTTTGTTTCTCTAAGTGTTCGCTTTATATGTTTAGGGGATCTGTTGCTTGATTCTTTTGTAATTATTATATCCACTATGATTAAATTCTTTGTATAAAATTTTCAGTAGAATGTCCCTTTCTCTCTTCTTTTTTTAAAAAAAAATTATTTATTTACATCTTAAATGCTGCCCCCACTCCTTGTTTCCCCCTTACAGAGTCCCTCTCCTCATACACCCCCCCCCCCGAGAGAATGATGTCCTCCTAGGTATCCCTCAATCCTGGTGCATCAAGTCTCTATAAGATTAGGCATGCCGTCCTCTCCCACTGAGGCTATGCCTCACATAATGCTACACATAATGCCAGGGGCTTCACTCCAGTCTGTGTATGCTCTTTGGTTGATGTCCCAGTCTATGAGAGCTCCCAGAGGTCCAGGTTATCACCTCCAGTGCCTTCAATCCTTCCCACAATTCTTCCATAAGAGTCCCTGACCTCCATCCAATGTTTAGCTGTGGGTATCTGCATCTGTTTCAGTCAGCTGCTGGGTAGAGCCTCTCAGAGGACATATATGCTAAGCTCCTGTCTGTAAGCATAACAGAGCATCATTAATAGTGTCAGAGATTGTTGCTTGCCCATGGGATGAGTCTCAAGTTAGGTCAGTTATTAGTTGGTCATTCCTTCAGTCTCTGCTCCATCTTTGTCCCTACATTTTATTTTTTT
The DNA here is from genome assembly GCA_028551405.1 of Uromys caudimaculatus. Taxonomy (NCBI): domain Eukaryota; kingdom Metazoa; phylum Chordata; class Mammalia; order Rodentia; family Muridae; genus Uromys; species Uromys caudimaculatus. The sequence continues at coordinate 18,432,959 of CM052712.1, read as the reverse complement.
AGACAGGACAAATTTTGGGTTGAACCTTTTGTAGGTATCCTTTTCCTTACACTGGGGGTCCTACGTGGCTCCAGGAGGTGGCCTCTTCATCTTCCATGTCCCCACTATTAGGTATCTCGGCTAAGGTCACCCACATTGACACCTGGGAGCCTTCCCCATCCCAGATCTTTGGGACTTCCTAGAGATTCCTCCCACCCCTTAACCCCTAGCAGCTACATATTTCCATTCATTTTACTGGCCCTTTGGGCCTCTTCTCTGTTTCTCCCCACACCTGATCCTGCTCCTCCTCCCTTCTCCCACCCATCTCCATCTCTCCCTCTGCCTCACATGACTATTTTGTTTCCCCATCTAAGTGAGACTCAAGCATCTTTGCTTGGGCCTACCTTCTTGTTTTACTTCTTTGGGTCTGTGGGGTGTATCCTGGGTGTTCTGTATTTTATGGCTAATATCTGCTTATCAGTGAGTACATACCATGCATGTCCTTTTGGGTCTGGATTACCTCACTCAGGATGTTATTTTCTAGTTCCATCTATTTGCCTGCATGGGTTATTTCAATCTTCTCGTATCTGTTACGGCTTGCTTTGTGCCCAATTATATGATTATATGGTCAATTTGGAGAAGATTCTGTGAGGTGATGAGAAGGTATATTGTTTTGTTTTTGGTCCTTTGGATACCTGTTAAATCTATTTGGTTCATTACATCTGTTAATTTCATTGTTTCTCTATTTAGTTTCTGTTTCAATGACCTGTCCATTGGTGAAAGTGGGGTGTTGAAGTCTCCCACTATTATTGTGTGGGGTTTAATGTGTGATATGAGCTTTACTAAAGTTTCTTTTATAAAAATGGGTGGTACCCTTGCATTTGGGGCATGGATATTCAGAATTAAGATGTCATCTTGGGCCGGGCAGTGGTGGCTCATGCCTTTAATCCCAGCACTTGGGAGGCAGAGGCAGGTTGATTTCTGAGTTCAAGTTCAGCCTGGTCTACAGAGTGAGTTCCAGGACAGCCAGGGCTACACAGAGAAACCCTGCCGCAAAAAACCAAAACCAAACCAAACCAAAAACAAAAACAAAAAATGTCATCTTGGTAGATTTTTCCTTTGATGAATATGAAGGGTCCTTCCATATCTCTTTTGATGGTTTTTGGAGGTCCATTTTATTTGATTTTAGGATTTCTACTCCAGATTGTTTCTTGGGTCCATTTGCTTGGAAAATCTTTTTCCAGCCCTTTACTCTGAAGTAAGTGTCTATCTTTGTTGCTGAAGTGTGGTTCTTGTATGCTGTAGAATGATGGATCCTGTTTATGTCTTTATGTTTAGTTGTTAGCTTGTATCTTTTTATTGGTGAATTGAATTCATTGATATTGAGAGATATTAATGACCAATGATTGTTAGTTCCTATTATTTTGATGTTGGAGGTGGTAGTGTGAGTGTGCTTCTCTTCTTTTGGTTTTGTGAGATGATTAATTTCTTGTGTTTTCTAGGGTGTAGTTACCCTCTTTGTGTCAGAGTTTTCCTCCTAGTATCCTTGGTAGGGCTGGATTAGTAGAAAGATATTGTTTAAATTTTTTTTTTTCATGGAATATCTTGGTTCCTCCATCTATGGTAATTGAAAGTTTTGCTGGGTATAGTAGTCTGGGCTGAAATTTGTGGTCTCTTAGAGTCTACAAGACATCTGTCCAGGATCTTCTGGCTTTTAGAGTTTCCGTTGAGAAATCAGGTGTCATTCTGATAGGTCTGCCTTTATATATTACTTGACCTTTTCCCCTTGAAACTTTTAATATTTTTCTTTGTTCTGTACATTTTGTGTTTTGATTATTTTGTGGCAGGAGGATTTTCTTTTCTGGTCTAATCTATTTGGTGTTGTGTAAGCTTCTTCTATGCTTATAGCCATCTCTTTCTTTAGATTACGGAAGTTTTCTTCTATTATTTTGTGGAAGATATTTTCTGACCTTTTGAACTGGGAATCTTTACCCTCTTCTATTCCTATTGTTCTGAGGTTTGGTCTTTTCATAGTGTCCCAAATTTCCTGGATGTTTTGAGTTAGGAGATTTTTACATTTGGCATTTTCTTTGACTGATGTATCAGTTTCTTCTATGGTATCTTCTTCGCCTGAGCTTCTATCTTCCATCTCTTGCATTCTGTTGGTTGTGCTTGTGTCTATAGTTCCTGTTCTGTTTCCTAGGTTTTCTATCTCCAAGGTTGACTCCCTTAGTATTTCCATTATTGCTTCTATTTTCATTTCTAGGTATTGGACCAATTTATGCATTTCTTTCACCTGTTTGATTGTGTTTTCCTGTATTTCTTTAAGGGAATTATTTATATCCTCTTTAAAGGCCTCTATCATCTTCATGAGATGGGATTTAAGGTGACAATCTTACTTTTGAGGTGTGTTAGGATATCCAGGGCTTGCTATAGTAGGAGAGCTAGGTTCTGATGGCATATTGCATTGGGGTCTATTGATTACGTTCTTGTGCTTTCCTTTTACCATCTGATTGTCTCTGGTGTTGGCTGGCTTGGGTCTCCTGGGTTGGAGCAGGCCTCCCAGGAGGGAGGCAGGTGGTGCTGTGTGTCATGGGTTAGAGTAGGCCTCCTGGGAGGCAGATGGAGCTCTGAATGGGGGAGGCACACCCATATGTGACTTGTCCCTTTTCTCTTATAAGTGTTTTCTAAGATATTAATGTAGCCATCCCTATTCTCTTTTGGTTACATTTGGTACCACATAATTCTTCCATTTTTTTGATGTTTCCTTATATGTCTTCTAAGCCTGAAATTTGTTTTATCTAGACAGAATATAGTTGAAGCCTGCCTTTTAATCAGGGTATTTACTCTGTGTCTTTTGGTATAAATATTATTTCATTCATATTTAAGATAATTTCAGTACAGTTTAGTTATTTAGCATTTTGGTTCTTATTTTATGTATCTTAGGACTTTCTACCCCCCTTTTGTACATTACTAACTGGTCTATATTTATTTTTTGTAGTGACATTAATTTTATGTTTTACATCTTCATTTATATGTATTTTATGCATTTAAATTGTTTGCCAATTGGATTGTGTATATCATAGAATTATAACCTGTCTTAAATTAATTCTAAGCTGACTTAATTCACAAAGAAAAACTTTATTATTAAGCCAAACTTACCCACTTTATGATACTATTGTCAAAATGGCATTTTTTATATACTGTGTACTCACTTACACAGAATTATAGCTGTTTATTATTTTATCTTTTAAGCTCTATAAAGAATAAAAAGTATATAAGGCAAATTGCAAATTCCTGTTTTTTTTTTTTTTTTTTTTTTTTTTTTTAATCCATGTATTTTTGTCTACTATAAAAGTTTGCATTTTGGGTTGCTTGTGTCTTATTACCCCAGCATTGTTTCACTTCACTTTCAATTTGAGATACTCTAAGTGTTTCTTGGATGACACCCCATTTAGTAATGCATGTGTTTAGCTTTTGATTTTTTAATAAACATTTAATTTGCCTTCATTTTGAAGGGTATTTTTGCTGAACACAAAAATCAATGGACAGAAATCCTTCTACTACTTTGAGTGGTTTCTCAGTGCCTCTCACTTTCCCCTGAGAGACCTGTGGGTCCCTGTACTGATAGGTCTCTTCCCTTGCAACTTTCAGGGTCCTCTAAGGTGGTCAGCAGCTTGTTTCTAATGTATCTTAGTAGATGTTTGTTTTTCTGCTCCCTCGGATTCTTCAGGCTCCTTTTGCACATTGTTGTTTCCTTATATTTTGGGAAATTTCTGCTTTTTATTTTTCCTTCTGTGAATGTGAAATGACACACATACCACATACACACACACACACACACACACACACACACACACACACACACACACACACACGCACACACACACACACACCACACTACACCACACACTGGTTCCTTTGAATCTCTGAACTCTGAATTCTTTTTTCTATTTTTATCTTTTTGTGTCTCAGATCCAGAGACTTTCATGATTGTCCTTAAGTTCATTGATGATTTCCTGTGCTATTTATGTACACTGAGATATTTTTCTCCCAATTAATTTATTGTATTTTCTAGCTCTAGAAAATTTCGTCCTTCCCTTCTTCCTTCTGTCCTCCTTCCTTTCCTTCTTTTCTTCCCTTCTTCTCTCCCCCTCCTCCCTTCCCCCTCCCTTCCTCCTTCCTTCCTTCCTCTTTTCTTCCCTTCTTCCCTCCCCCTCCTCCCTTCCCCATTCGTTCCTCTCTCCTTCCCTCCATTCCTTCTATCTCCTCCATTCTTTCCTTCTGAAACAGAGAAGTTAAGGTTTTCTTGTCTGATACAGATCTTAATTTTCTGGAGTTGCTATAAAATTATTTAAACCTCTAGGTCTTTACATTACCGCTCTTACTAGAAGTCGCTTTTTCTTCTGCAAAATGAGCAGGAAAATCTGCTTTAGACACTGATTTAGGACTTCCATTACACCAGCACATTGACTCTTAGGAACAACAACTACATTATACACCACCCCCTCCTCAGTCGTGCTCAGGAGGAGGGGGTGGTGGACAGGGTCTGAGAATCTGTGACTCATTTTAGCTTTTGATCATTACAACATGCTGAACGAGCTTTGTCACTTGAGCTCTCTATATTTACCAGCCATGTGAACTTCCGGTTTAAGAATGCTGTTCCTTTAGCTTTACTTGTAAGTTTTATATATATTTAAGGAAACTGTTTTAAGTTTAGTTTTATTCATATGGCTGCACATATTTTGTAGCAAATGGTCAAGATTTTTGTCATACTACTGGAAGACACAGACCTGTGTATTACCCAGGTGAGGCTGAGCAGTGTCAGGCACTCTACAGCTCCTTGGGGTTCCCTCAAGCCAGATGGCTCCCCTGAGGATGTTTTCATTACTTTAGGACAAATGCACTTAAACACACACAAACATACAACCTCAAAACTTTTCATATAAGCAATGGAGTAGTCAGATTTTTCAACCTTCTTTTCTGAGATTCATATTATTACATATGCAATTTAACATAATTATAATATATATCATAGTTTGTCTCTATGTCCTATTGTTCCTATATTTTTTCATAAAACATGCCTACCTGTTAAATTCTTTCAGTTTTTGCTATTTTTATCTAAAGGTTTAAATTTTGAGAATTAATTTCTCTTAAGATACATCAATTACTTTTGTGTGTAACAGTTATTTAAAGAAATATGACAGGAGGGTAAACACTGTTATTAGGATAACACACAATACAAACGCAATAACTGTATATTGTAATATACACTGTAATAACACATCCATTTACAAATGATAATTACACATTTCCAACTTGGGAAATATTAGAGAAAATCTGTATAAATATATTAGAAATGAAATGTGTGCTGAGAACTAATGCCACATGAAGTGTGAAAACATGATGTCCGAATTTAAAGGCACAGTGTTCAGGAACCATTTTCACTTTTAGCATTAATATGTTATAAAAACACAGTTTCATTATTTAAATTGCAAAGTTTTGGTCTAGAGGATAATTTAAAACTCCATTTAAGTCTTTCATTGCTAATTAAGACATTAGTCCAAGACATGGTAAATCAAATTTGGTTTGTGATCACCTACGTTTTCCAGCTTTTATTGCAATCAATAAAATCCTCACATAAAACTCAGTATGAGTCAATTTATATTCCTCAGTAGGTATACCTTTAGAAGAATGTTAAGTCAGGATGCTAGAGAGACTGTTTATTACAATCCCCTAAATACACTGATTTAGTAAACCTCATCCCCTTTTGTAAGATCTAGACTAGATGAACTCAATTCTTAGAATAACTGTTAGGGAAGGCTCTCTCTTCTATAGGTATGGTGATGGATGACTCCTGTTGGCAACTGCTTCAGGCTATACCTGTCTGTGTGAGTCCCTTCCTTCTGCACAAGCTGTATATCTTCCATGGGCCAGGGCTCAAGTAACTTCCTGCTCAAAAAGATTGATGAAGGCAAAATAAAATATAAAATATATACTTCTAAATCATAGGAACCCAGAAGCTCTATGGAAATGGGTTTTGAAGACTAATGCCTTGGTGTCTAGAACTATATAGTGTTACTGGGTCTACACAGTGGGGTAGAAGTCACTTTTTAATGGCAAAAGAATTTATCATTTTTTTTCTTTGCCTGAGTGTATCAGACTTGATTCTGAGGTCCTTCATATACTCACTCTTTCTTATTTGATCCTTACTGCTAATTTGTAAGCAAACATAAGTTGAGAGTGGTTATCTGGGCTGCACAAAACCTCAGTGCTTCTAACACAAAACTGTCTTTCCAGTCACAACGCCTGTCATGAGGTCTCTTTGGGTCATCATTTTACTTTCTTTGGAATGGCCTTCCCTAGGCCTAGTAAACTAAGGTTTATTATGATGTTACACTCTATCTATCTATCTATCTATCTATCTATCTATCTATCTATCTATCTATCTATCTCCAAATCAATATATAATACACATGTTAGTAATATGTAATACATATGGAAATATATGTGTGTATGCATGCATATATCAGTTAGCTTGCAGAAAAAATATGGCCTGATGTCAAAATGATGACTTGCCATTTGTTAAGCTCAGGCGACTAAGCTGAGTCAGACATTATTGGGTCAGTAGGCCTGAGAGGGGCCCACATTATGTCTTTCTAATAAGCTCCCAAAAGGTGCCGTTTATCCACATACACCTCCAGGGAGTTTCCTGCTCTTCTGAAAATAACAAATTCTTGTTCTAGTTGCTCTCTGCTACTTTCTGGCAGTGCACTGCTATGGTGAACTCAACTACATTCTACTTCAATTTATATGTCAATGCCCCAGTCCTAGTCCTGAATACAAAATGCTAGTCCTGAATACAATTGATTATGATTACAGCTAAATAAAGTCACATGGATAGATGCTCATCCAATATAACTGGTGTCCTGGCAGGAGGTGATCAAGCCATGGCATACAAAAGAATGTCAATGGAGTTTAATAAAAACAGAGGTCAAAGATATAGGGACAAAATACCATCTACAAGACAAGGAGAGAAGTCTCACAGAACAACATCGCTATGGACAGAACCATGTACTTTCTGACTCTAAGACAGGCAGTGAATATCTGTGCTTGCTTTGCTGTCACAGCCTGAGCTTCCTAACAGCCTGAGCAAGCTTCTGTCCTGCATCTGTCTACTCAGGTCTCTGTTATCCCCCAAGATCACACTGGGAGGGCCCGTTCTTGTTTCACTGGTGGCCAACATGTCATCAGCTTCATAGGGCAGCAGCAGTCCTTTTGTGGCAATAGTGACCTCTCTCTTTTAGAGGAGGGTTGTCATTGGACTCTAAGATCTCACATTTTAATTGTCCTCTGAATATTATTCCTCCCCAGTTTGCTTTCATTTCAGTCTTCCCATCCAGCTCCACACCTCAGCCATTCCTAGATGTTCACTCTTCCCTCTTTCCAACTTTCCCACAGGCCTCTGTTTCAGCCTTGGCTACTTTGCTCCTCCACCACTGCTGGTCAGAGGTATAGGATTGGTTCAGAATGCTTCTCTGGTTACCTCCAAACCAGTGGTTCTAGCCTGTGGGTCGCGGCCCTCTTGGGTGGGAGGAGATATTACATTTCAAATACCATCCATATCACATATTTAGATTACAATTCACAACACTAGCAAAATTACTGTTAGGTAGTAGCAATGAAATAATTTTGTGGGGTGGGGGTTACCACAACATAAGCAACTGTATTAAACGGTCACAGTGTTAGCAATGTTGAGAACCACTGCTCTACACAGTTCCATCTACACTCTACACCTCTCCAAGGTGCCTGGACCAGTGAATGTTCAAACTCATACTGTCTACCCATAAATTATTCTCTCCTTTTTGTTCTTGATGTGGGGGTATGCCATTGCTATAGCCAGTGGGCAAGCAGTGATGTTGAAGTTATTCATGAACCAACCATTCTCTCCCTCCCCATTGGCGCATTCTCTTTACTGCTTCCAGTCTTCCTTTAAATTATTTGATCTCATTATTCTTCCTTAAAGAAGTTTGATAACTTCTGTTCTCTTGGTTCCAAATTCTGCCCATAGACTCCTAAGAAGATACAAAGCAGGCCCTGGATCTCCTCTCATTCATGGCTTTTCATTTCTTCAGCAGGGCAAGCTGACCCTGGCACTCAGCATCCTCAGAACTGCTCATATCCCTGCCTGCAGGCTCTGTCCTCTGCCTGCTCTGAGATGATCTTTGCATGAGTTAATTGTCCATTCTGTAAAGTGACTCCTACTCACCAGACCAGCCAGAAATCTTTAATAAGATCTTACAGTCCTCTCTGACTCTCACAGCACAGAGCAAGCTACATTTAAACCACTGTGCTTGCTTAATACCAATTCCATTGCAAGCCTGTAACCGTGAGACTGAAAGGTTGGGAACCTTCTCATTTGTTGCTCTCTTCACAGGTACTGTATGCTGCTCCGTGGAATGCATGTTTTCTTGATAACTGGTCAGATGAATGAGTAGGTAGGGAAGAGAGAGGGGAGAGAGAGAGAGAGAGAGAGCGAGCAGAATAGGTGGATGCAGGTAGCTGTGACCACATGGCCTCTCCTTGCTCACTTTAGGCTTTTGGAATGAATGACATGTATGACATAAGATGTCCCATCACTATGGCTACCATTTTCCAAAAATGCAGTTTTAAATGAAGGTTAGAGTCACCTGGTATATTCCTACATCCAATTTTCACCAAATTTCGTTCTGGGTACTTACCTTCCATCTGCACCTCCCTCATGTTTTTCCCTTCCCCCCAGCTCCACCCTTGTCCTCCCACTCCCTCCTCTCTTTCTCTAAAACATGATTCACTGTGAAGGCTGGGTTGGCCTCCAACTCCTGATCCTCCTGACTCAGTCTCCTGAGAACTAAGGTTAGAGCTGTGGGTACCACCACACCATGTGGCATTTTCTGTTTCAACTGCCGCCCCAGTTCCCTCTGATTTAATGGTCTCTGGTCAGTATTATGAATAGCTCTCTAGCACTGGTTTTTTAACCCTAAAGTTTGTGTAAAAGACCACAAAGCTAATGCTGAGTAAAGCTGGGGTGAATGGCTATCTTTTCTATTCAAGCAATTGCCACAGCTTTTCTCTTTTCTTCTTTTTTCTGTCATTTGTATGAAGCCTCATCCCCTCATTGACACCTGAGATCACATTTAAATTTTTAACTCAATGGCTTGTCAAGAGCGTTTTACATAAAATCCCTCTCCTTTTTTTCTCCCGTGATGTAATCCTCTGTATTTCCTTCCTAATTGCTACCACTTCTACAGATGGAAAGTAATTTTGGCAGTGATTAATTTGAAGGGTCTGCAACCTCTCCTTTGCTTTTTAAGACAATCCTGTTTGCACAGTCTGTCCCAGGAAGGCCTGCTGTAAGCTACTGCTGCTTCAAAGAGCTGCTCCAAATTCTATGTGTCTCTCAGGCTTCACTGTGGTGTTAAATCCACACGACTGTCTTTTCCTCTTTGTCCACATTTCCTTGAACTTCAAAACTCTCCATCCCTGCAAGCAAGATGGGGAGGGTACGTGGATGCTGCCAATTATACATGCCAAAGAAGGTTTGTTTTCCGAGTTAGTTAAAACCAGCAGAGAGCTAGCAGCAGGGTGCTCTGCAGTAAAGAGGCTGCCAAAATAAAATGGAATTGAAATAGACTTGGGCAGGATAATCGCTGGTGGCAGGTGCCAGGAAGCAGGGACTTCTATCAGGGGCAGTAGGAAGTAGAAAGGAGTGTGAAGCTGTAATTCTTGTCACCATGCAGATCAGAGCTGCCACAAAAAGCTCCCGGGGCTGGTGATGAATAGTTCCAATCCTCATTTTCTGAGTTGGACTATCATCTTTGTGTGAAATATTTGACAAGGGTGTGCTTCACTCATCGTAAGTGTAGCCATTGACTCAAAGTAATGGCTGAGCATCTTGGATAATTCAGGAGGAGACTAGCTGGAGGCAACCTTTCCTGACACCTCTCTCTACAGGAAGCTGTGATGAACATGTCCACAAGGGTTTCATCAATTCTTCTCAAACTTTCACATCCTCATGGGAGCCAGGACAAACAGGACACCCGACCTGGCTTCCAGTGTAGCACTTGTGAATAGAAGTACTTCAGATTTTGGAATTTGTAATTCATTGATGTTTCAGCACATATGTGTATAGCCTAGGGGTAATTTTATGTAATATTTGTTCATGAATTAAAATCTCATATTGTATCATTTTCCACATGTACTTGGGACACACAAGTTCTCTGTGTGAAAGCAGTGCGGATTTTGGAATTTATCCTATTCTATCTTCTTTACAGCTCTTTAAATCTCATCTTCTCCCTAGTAAACAGAAGTGCCCAGGGATGTTGTAAGCAGCAGTATTTATCTCTTTAGACCATAGGAGAAAAACATGTCTTTGCTTTGTCAAATATTTAGCCTTTTTATTTCCTCATACTCTTAAAAAAAATTACCTTGAAATGGAGTCTCTGTTACTGACTTGAAGGCATCTTCTCTTGATTGTGTTCTTGAAATGGAGTCCTTGATACTGACTTGAAGGCATCCTCTATCGTGTTTTTGAGATGAGCCCCTGTTATTGACTTGAAGGCATTTCTCTTGATTGTGTTCTTTATCCTCATCCTCACTGCTAAAGTCCCACATGGCTCAGCATTTCCAACTCACTGTTCTCGCCTGAATGCAAAATGCTGATCCATAATGCTTACAAAGTGAAATTTGTGGAGGCCAACCTTAACAGCTCTTGACACATGGCCCTTGGATAAAGTACCTGGCTACTTATAGCACATGGCTCACATAAAAGGTTCAAACAGTCATAGTATGATATGCCGTGCATGAATCCTGTAAGCAAGATTGACAATTAGGAGAATGGAATTAAGAGGTCAAAGGGACCTGGTGATGTATTATCTATGAGCCACTTCAGAAAAAGGGGATCTTTGGCTCAGGAAGATGATAAATAAGGATGCTATTGATGACTGCCCATCTATTCATTCTTCAGACTATCTCACTGTGGTGGAGAGTGTCCTGAAAGCTGAGGATGAGATGAACTCAGTCAGCTATCTCAAGGACCTCAGTGTCCATCAAGACATAGATGCATGGCTGTGGTGGAAACAGGAAGGGGGTGAATATAGAGTGCAGACTGAAGAGAGGAGTTAGAAGCAGAGAGAGTTTTATTTTCTTTTCAGTTATGTTTATTGACTATCATGTGTCTCAGATACTTCCTCAAGGGGTCCTGTTTGAATGAGAAGAAAAAATTTATTTAAGGTACTTAGCCAGTTTCAGAAATTCAAAGGCTATACAGTGGGACACATGTATTCATCTATAGTACACACTGCCTCCTACATGTGACTAGAATAGAGGCTTGCAACAACGCTGGGTAGAAGTCATGACTGGGATACAGCAAAGGCACCCAGTACCATTTCCTTAACAATTAGTTCAAATCATACAGGAAGCACAGGTTGGAAATCCCAAAGTGGCATCTTTGTGAGGTAGAAGAGCTGTCTTTGGTGCATTTCAGGGAAGTCAGAGACCACAGCATTTCTGTGACTGCCAAGTTGTGGCAGTATGTATCTTTGTATGTATATGGTAGTATGTGGTATATATCTTTGGTCATATGAAGGCTGAGCTATTGTCTGTTCAAAGCGAGTTTAATCAGAGGGGTTTTAGAAGCTTTTAAATTAATAAAAAATCATCTAGTTTGGGTAAGTGATGACCTTGCTTCATGGTGAAATCCTAATGCAGTGCTTTTTACACTTTGGCTTCAAAGAATGAAATCAGTGACACAGCAGCTGTTGAACAGCTAGAGATGTCAGTGGCAAGATACAGAGAAAAGTGCTCCTTTACCCAGTGATTTTGATTTTTAAATTTTAAGAAAAATGACATTATAAAAGTAATATGGTCATTAACAAGATGAGCGGATAAAGTTTTATAAAAGTTTCCTAAGACAGTCTGTTGACACCCATGAAATTATTTAGATTAAATGCAGCCTCCTCTTAGACTCTGTTTCAAAGAATTAAACATTACTAACTCGTTTTGAAAAATATAATTAACCAAAGCTACAGATCAAATTTGTCTATATGCATATTATAATATTTATGAAATAGTTATATTTTGAGATTTATGCTCAGTTATCTATATAAGGACCACAAAACTATTGGGCTTTTCTTTCTATTCTGCTTTTGGATTCCTATTTTCCCTCTTCTCCTCTATTCTTCCCTAAGAAGAAGACACTTGATTTTGTTGTTTTAGTTCAAAGGAAAATATAAGTTGTGAGTATGAGACAATTTAACCATGATTTGGGCAACCTTCACATGATGAAAAGGATTTTTAAAGCAGAACAAAGACTGAAGACTAACCCGTCTAAGCTCTTGTTTTACAAATTAAAGAACCGAGAGAACTGTTACTTGCCACCAAAGAGGAAAGAGTTCAGATGAACCACATTGGAGTTCAGGCATGCTGACACCTGGCACTAGGTCATGTACTTCCTCTATGAGACATTTACAGAATTCAAACCCATCTTAAAGGTAGCTAGTTATTTTATTAAAACATATTCCTCAAGGAAATATACACCCGACTGAGGTTTCTCTGAGCTCACTAGATTCATCCCACTGGGTTGATGTGCACAGTCCAGGAATTTATGCCTTTTCATGCCTATCACATAGAAATCCAAATCTGGTTTGCAGAGAGAAAAACACTCATACTTTCCTGAACAGCTTGGTCCATCTCTGTTGTGTATCATGATATTCCTTCAGGTACTCGAGTGGTAGTCCTGCTCTTTCCCCCTTCCTAAGTTCTCAGCAGACATCCCTGGCACTGGCTGCCTTATGGAGGATAAGTACCTCTGACCTGCTGGGGCCTGTGTTCTGCTGTGTTACTTCATTTGTATATTTGACTCCAAGGTCCCCTGAGAACTTTATTTATACACTCACTGTAAAGGCCTACAATAGAAATAAACAGGAATAAAGACTATATTTTATTTCTCAAATTTTAATTTATTTCATAACTTTATCTAAATCATATCCAATTATAAATATATGAAATCCTGAATGGCATGATGCTTTTGTAGGTGCTGAGAATTGAACTGAGGGATTTTCATAGTCTCAACAAGTTCTCTGCTACTGAACTATACTACTAGCCTTCCTACTATACTTGAGACAAAGTCTTTGTCTTTGACCTCAAACTCATGATCCCCTGTCTTAACTTCCAGAGTTCTGTATTCTAGGCCTTCACCCTCACATCCAGCTTTTACTATGAGATTCTAAATATCCATCTCAACTAGAAGTTCTGTAATTAAACGAACAGAGAATTATCTTGTTTGTGTCTCATAAAAGTGTGCTTCATTTCCTGAACATATAGATAATTTTTACAAAATGATTATGGATAACAACATGAATGTTCAGTTTTGAAATAATCCAGAGAATTGTGAAAAAGAAATGAAAATAGCCACAGTTTTGACACACAAATATCAGCCTGCATGTAGGCTAAACAGGAGCCAGACATTTAAAACCTCTACTGTATGAAGTAGTATATAGAGTACTTACTTGACAAAAGACAATGTTTTCCTGAAAATAACTACATTAAAATTTTAGATTTTCTTATTTAGTGTTGATGTCTCTAATAGATTCTATTTATTCTACGTGTGCTGTTTTGCAGCATTTCCTACTGAATGCGTCTTTCTGTAAGCACATGTCTTGGTGCTCCTTGTCTTGGCTAATGTGCTGCTGATGCTGTGAGCCATGTGTACTCTGATGCCTCAGGGCTGTTCCCTTTCCATCCCTCTAATGGAACTCTCTTCTAGGTCTCTGTGAAAACACTGTCTTTCAAATGATGATATAATTCCATTTATAGGCTTGAATAATATTCTCTGTATGATAATTGTTAAGGTAGTAACGCATTGCCCTGTTGTGCATCGTAAGTGTAGTGATCCAAATTCATACTTGCCTACAGTCTGCAGCCTGTAAGTACTTACCCGATGTCAAATGGGGAAAGTGCTCCACTTGCTCTCATATGTGAGATGCAGACAGAGCCCAGACATATTGAAAGGTTTGTGTAAAATTCCCTTCTGGCATTACAGGTAGGATGAACGTGAAATGTCAATGGATTTGGAATTTGTCTTTGGTGGTCCATCCTCATTTTGTATATATTAATATGCACAAATTGAAAAAAATGTGAAACCTTAAATATTTACTTTTAGTCCCAAACACTGAGGGTAAGAGGTGCTTAGACCTCAGTGTGACTTGTCTCATTAGTCCCCAGGTGTTAGACACTAAGCTGTTTCCAGTTTCCTGCTGCTCATTTGGGTAAGTTCTAGCAAGCCACCTCACTCAACATAGCTGAGGAACCACCAGTTTTGAATCAGCATAGCTCTGGAACTGGAAATAAGAGATTCAAGAAAACCTATGTGTCCTTTACCTGAGTGGTTTTCCAGATCTGTCCTCTCACCAGGAGTGTGTAACCAGACCCGTTTCCTTGAGCACTCAGTAACATTAGGTGTTAACATTGTCTACAATCTTTGTCATTTAGATGAATTGATGAGTCAAATTACTGCTTTCTTTTACAATATATATCAATTGACGATTTAAAAATTTTCATGAACTGCATAATCAGCCACTTTATGAATATTTTGTTTTGAGCACTTCATTTTATTAACATGAGAGCATTATACTGGCAATACTTTCATCCTAAATCTTCCAGAGTGTCCGTGTTGTAGGTAATGTGGACATCATACATAAATCCCACATTTGCAGCTAGTGCTCTGCCAGGTGCTTATATTTGAAGAGTTACAGTCATCTCTTTACTGCTCAAAAAAAAAAAAAAAAAACCAAAAAAAAACCCAAAAAACCTTTGGACATTTTCCATAAGCGATTTGATGGTCTGAGTAAATGGAAATACATAATTGTAGATGTAACTGGAGTCCTTGAATATAATTGCACTCATAAGTCAAATAAGACAATTCATAACAATTTGGTCTAGCATTTTAATTTTGCCTATTAAATTATTCATATGAATGCTTTTATAAGTTAAGCCATGAATATTTGAATGGTGGTTGATTCATAACTATAAAGTATCTTAGCCTTTTATTTTTCCCATTTACATCCAATTAACTTATATGGGGAAGTGCAGCTATTTTTCTTGATAGGAGACACACCTTTCTTACACCGACTTACTGAGGCTGTCTGGTGAACATTTACCGTAACTGGAGGTCAACATTGTGCCTGTTTTGATAGTTTCATTAATATCCTAATAATCTTCATTATGTGAATGAAAATTATTTTAATTCTGTCTGTGTAATTGAGGAGATGGCATTCAGAAGGATTATGATGGTTTTCAAAAGTCACACACTGTGAGTGAGGATGGATAACGCTGGACTCACCTCCGGGTTTTTAAAGATTGAATTTATCCCATCCCACTATGGCGTTCAAAAGGCTCATCAGTGACTGAGGCCACTGGCAACATGGACCATATTTCCTCATATTTCTCCGTCTCTTCTTCCACACTCATCCCATCACCAGGACAAATTTTCTGAGTAGACATTTGATGAGGTCTTTCTTTGCATCTAAATAACAAACTGTTTTGGCTGTTGTACACACATATGAGAAGGCGCCTAATATATGAGTGTGGGTGGTCAGATGTGATGTCAAATGATGACTCATCAAGGTATATTTGTGGGGTGTGACTTCTAGTGCCCGTGGGAGTGATAAAAATATCCCAGGACCTGCCTGGAGTCCTTCAGTGCCTCCTGAAGCAAAGCAGAACAATCCATTCATCTAACAGAGTTCCTTAGTCAAAAGCCAGCAAAGTCCTCAAGCCATTATCTCAAAAATCGCATCTAGAAATTCAGGAACCTGATGACCTGTCAGAGCTTTGATCTCCAGTTGGTTCCTGTGTGTAGCTGTCCTCGTGCAACTGCATGTAATTCTGCAAATAGATATAGTACAGCATCACAGAAGCGAAAGAGTCATGCTTAGTTTAGTGCTTTTCTAGCACGAATGCCCCTGTATTGGCTGAGGTAAGTGCTTTATGAGAGCCACATC
The DNA here is from genome assembly GCA_028551405.1 of Uromys caudimaculatus. Taxonomy (NCBI): domain Eukaryota; kingdom Metazoa; phylum Chordata; class Mammalia; order Rodentia; family Muridae; genus Uromys; species Uromys caudimaculatus. The sequence continues at coordinate 18,416,940 of CM052712.1, read as the reverse complement.
TGGGCCACCATTGATAATGCATTAAATATCACCACAGCCAGGCTCAGCAGCAGGGAAGTCAGAATGAGCACATTCATTTGTCTGAGATTCAGATGGCTTTCTGAAGTAATGCCAGGAAGTTGGCATTTTTAAAGTTTCCAGATAAATCTGTTGTTTCGCCTCATTTAAAATCCAGTGCCTGGGGCTCTGTGCTTTCCAGCCTGCTTAAATAGTATGATATGGAGGACTAACCAGGAGCACCTTTGGGAGGCATCTTGAGTCCTGGATAGAGGGCTGTCCTGGCCTTTCTTTCTGACCATTGTTCACTTCCTGGCTCCAAGAACACCCTGGGTTCTGCTACATCAGGGTGATTTAGGACACAGGGCATGCTGCTCAGCATCTCCTGCCTTGGCTGTCTGCTTGTAAACTCTCTGAACTTTCTCCTTCCTACCCAGAAAGGTTTTCCTATCTTGATCACAGTACCACATTCCATTGTGTTGCATTATTTCTTTACATGTTTATCCCAACCCATGTGTTATGTGTTTGAGGGGGAAAACCCAAAAAAGCCAAAACCTGCCATTTATAGGGTCATCACTTAATACCCCAGACATATAAAGGAGTGATACAGATATCACTTTCACACCACCGTGCTTCCGCAGTGCTGGTCTTCTGAATCTGGTCTACCACAAATAATTTGATCCTTCAGAAATGGTTTCTGTTTTATTTTACTCTGGAGCTAATTTGCTGTGCTTTTGCAAACTGCCTTTTACTTTGGAACTTGTGAACAGGACAACTAGTTCCTACAGCTGTTCTCCGATGTCACTTCTTGCATTGCAAAATGCTTTGCACTGGGTTTGTTTTGCTTGAAGGACCTTAAGCCTTGAGAACAAGTGCTTGTGGGGGTGACTGAGAAAGTTCATTCTTCCCACAGGACCAGGTTGAAGCCTTAGCCCTAGGTTTGCCTTTGTTTTTGCCAGTGGCAGTCTTGTCAGGAAGCTGTGGCCCACTTCCCTGGGACAGGTATACAGAGAACATTCGGATGACTGCAGATGCCCTCCATTGAGGAATGCTTGTAGGCCCACACATAACTGGTCCACAGCTCACATCTTCCTTTCATCTTGCCATTCTACTTGCCAACCTATGTTGTTCTGGAGGCTGTCCAGAAAGGAAGGTGGGAGGGGCAGGATTAATGAGGGCATGAAATGTTGGGCATCTGTCCCTGGAGCAGAGGTCATGCCCTCTGGATGGAGAGAAGCTCTCTTCTCTGTAGGTGAAGGTGGAAGGCACAGGAGGAGCTGTGGCAGGTGACATGAGCGAGAACAGGGGTCATGGTCTATTCTGATATCCAACACATCCTCACAGTCCACAGCTTTCCCAGGAATGACTCAAAGTAAGGGCAGAAGAAGAGAATAGGAGGGATGGAGGGGAGGAAACAGGTGCTGGAGAGAGAGCAGCTATTCAGTACCCCTCTCCTCAGCCAGCTCAGGAAGATGGGTGGGACTCACAGAACCTTCAGCTCCTCTCCTGTCTCTGATACTTCAGAATTCACTTATGCTTCAAGCTTCATTTCAACCAATCAGCACACCGGAAGAGGTCTTTCCCATTGGTCTTATTTGGAAGCGATGTCAGAGGGAACACAGTAGTACTTTGTTCCTATGTTTAGTGTCTCTAGTCATAGTACAGTCTCCAGAAGAGGGATCCAGGAAGTCCAGAAGTGGTTGTCTGAATAGAGAAGTTATCCTTTCCTATAAGTAGCATAAAGCTATGCTTTAGAAATATGGTCCAGGGTTCCTACAGAAGAACTGGAGAGATTCATCAGAACCGGGTAGAAGTGAGGAGCCCCATCCATCTGCATCCTGCTCACTTTGTCTATCGTTCATCCACTACAGGTAGCTCTCCTGTGAGGACTCCACCAGTATGGGCCCTGCCTGAGCCAATGGGTGGCTGCCAGCTACTTCTGGGACAAGCAGTGGCACTCATGAGGAAGCGGCTACTGCATACACTTCGAGCCTGGAAAAGCACCACCTCAGATCTGTTACTGCCTGTGCTCTTTGTGGCCTTGGCCATGGGCTTGTTCATGGTACAGCCTCTGGCCATCACGTACCCTCCACTTAAACTTACACCTGGCCATTATGAGACTGCAGAAACGTATTTCTTCAGGTAAGAAACTCTTTTTATCTATTGATTCGAAGCTACTTTATGGCTATGTTGTTGTAGAAGCCTGAGTTGATGATGTCATACAACGACGACATCAATTTATTGATTTTTCTAATATCAGATAAGAATTCTCATATAAGGGAGTGATGGTATAGCTCACAAGTAGAGGACTTGCCTTGCCTTGTTAAGGCTCTGACTTTGGTCTCTAGCCCCTCCCCATTAATATGAAGACTGTTATTGTTTCTGAGGACAGAACACAAGTATCATCTGAGAGGTTCTTTAAAGGGTTGACTTGTAGCAGCGGATAGACAGGCCTGGCCCTAACCACTGAATCATTGGCTCCTTCCCACACAGCCAAGGATCTCTTTGAAAGACAACATGAGGCAAAGGGTCTGACATACCCCAGCAGCCCATAGCAATAAGTAGGAGTACTAGATATGTTCTCAACATTTTAGCATTTTAGAAAAGTATCTAAGTCTATATTTTACAAATCCTGGCACAGTTGATTTTAGGACAAGGACCCCAATTGCACATCTTTCCCAGACAGACACTCTAGGGATCAGACTGATTTGGATCAAGAGCATTAACAGTTTCAGTTCTGCAGGGCAGAATTGTTGGTAAAACACCGAGAAGAATATGGTAATTTATACAGAATTTTCTCAGGGTAGTTAAGACACAGGATTTGGCACTTAGGAAATTAGGTAGCACCTGTACCTCAGCTTGCCTGCTTTCTCTCCAGAGTCACCTTCAGCACCCTTGTCACAGCCTCAGGACTAATCAAGTCCCATGGGATATCATATCTTAGGGTAGAACCCACATGACCTGATTACCTTCCACTGGGACTCTCTTCCAAAACCTTCACCATCTCAGCTCTGTATACATGCTGCATTTTGTCTACTCTTCCACGGCTCAGCCGCTTAGGTTGGTTCCGTATGTTGACTACAGTGGACAGTCTACAGTAAACATTCATGTGCCAGGAGCTCTGAGATATTTTAACTTGGAGATCTTTGATTAAACCCAGAAGAGATGGAACTGACAGATTCATTCTTTTAATTTTCTCATTGAGTTTTCATTTATTTTAAACATAAATCGACTTCACTTTTTACAAAATGGTCACTAGACTTTCTCTGGAAATAGGGCAAGTTGGCTAGATGTGTCTTCTTTTTAACATTTTACAATATTTATTTTTTATTTTGGAGATTACAATTTAAATTTAATATTTTACACTACTTAAGTTATTTTTATTTTAAAGATCACAATTTACAGTTCTGCTCTCCCTACACTACCCCCAAACCTCCCCATATACCCCTCCTTGCTCTCCTTTAAACTCATGGCCTCTTTTCTATTGCATACATATGTATATTTGTACATACCTATATATTTCTAAATGTAACCTACTCAGGCCATATAATGTCAGTGTGTGTGTGTGTGTGTGTGTGTGTGTGTGTGTGTGTGTGTGTGTGTGTTTTCAGGCCTGTTTGGCACTAGATAATCAGTTGGTGTGCTCTTCCCTGCAGACCACCTCTCTCATGTATAGCTTTCCTCAGTTGCCTATAGTTACTTGTATGGGGTTAAGGCCCCATTCTTAATATTTCTGAATAACCTCCATGCTAAATTCCAAAGTGGCTGGACTAGGTTACATGCCTACCAACAGTGCTTAAGGGCTCTCTTTTGTTCCCAGTCTGGCCAGCATTTGTTGTTATTTGTTTCCTTGATGACTGTCTTTCTAACTATGATAAAATGGAATCTCAGTTTAGATTTCTACTTCTCTGATGGCTAGCAAAATTGATTATTTTTTCATGTTTATTGATCACTTATATTTCATCTTTTGAGAGCTGTCTGCCCACCTAACGAACATGCGTATTGATTGGTTGTTTATTTCCTGGTTTAGGGTTGAGTTCTTTGAATAGTATAGACACTAATGCCCTGTCAGACGAACAGCTAGCCAGAACAGCAGGCCAGTCCTTTCTCCTATTCTGTCAGCCCTTTCCTTCTCTGTGCAGAAGCTTCTAAATCACATGAGATCCTATTTGTCAGTTGCTAACATTTTTTTCCTGAGCTAACAGAACCCCTTTCAGAAAGTACCTGCCTTTGCTTGGGTGTTGAAGAGTTTCCACCCAGCCTCCCAGCAGTTTGACAGTTTCTGGTCTGACATTAAGATATTTGATCTGTTTGGGTTAATATTTACCAGGTAAGTGTTAGAGAGACAGTTTTATTCTTCTATATGTGGATATCCAGTATCATTTGTTGAAGAGGCTACATTTTTTCCAATGTCTGTTGTATGTGTTTTTGCATCCTGAGCGAAAGTCGGTACTGATCCCATTGTGGCATTTTATCTATGTTCTTTATTCTGTTTCACTGAGCTGCACAACTCTTTTTGTTCAATACCACACTGCTTTTGTTCCTGTGGCTCATACCTTGGCATCAGGTATGGAGAGAACTCTAAAGTTTTCCTTTTGTTCAAAATTACTTTGATTATTTGTGATTTTTTTATGCTTCTGTATGATTTTTACATTTACTCTTTTTTCTATTTCTGTGAATGATGTTGGAATTTTGATGCGGATTGTATTGAATCTGTAGATTAACTTTAATAGGATAGCCATTTTCCCAGTATTAATTCTTATTTGTGAAGATGGGAGGTTCTTCTAGTATCTTCTTCATTTTTTCTTTAGTGTTTTAATGTTTCCATTATAGAGGCCTTTTACTTCCTTGGTTAGCTTTAAATCCAAGGTTTTGTTCTAATATTAGGTCAATGTTTACTGTAGACTGTCCACCACAGTTCAAGTATGGGACCATGGTAAGAGGCTGAGCAGTGGAGAAATAGAACAAAAGCAGCATGTATACAGAGTTGAGATGGTGAGGCTTTTAGGAGGGAGTCCCAGGGGAAGGTTTCTGGGCCACACGTGCTCCACTCAGAGAAATGGGAATGAAATTGTTTCCATGATTTATTTCTCAGTATGTTTGCCACTGATATATGGAATGGCTACTGATTTTTGTATGTCAGTCCTGGGTATGCCTGCCACTTGCCAAAAAACACTTATCAATTTTTATTGAAAATGTTTATATCCATGTGAACCAGAGAGATTGGTCCATAATTTTAATTTATGTGTGTCTTTATTTGGCATTCATATTAGGATAATACTGGCTTTATTGAGTGAGTTCAGTAGCATCTACTCTCTGTATTTTATAGTATAGTTCAAAAAACATTGGTACCAGTTACTCCTTAAGATCTGACAGAATTCAAAAATGGATCAACTTGGCCTGGGCTTTGAGCTGGAAGATTTTTATAACAGCTTCAGTTTGTTGCTTCTAAGGATCAGCATTAGTTGTTTATTATCTTATCACGGCTTAATTTTTGTTTGCTATATGTATCTAGACATTTTCCAGATTACTATAAAACACGTCTTTAAAGCTTATCCTAATAATACGATATATTGTAATGTTAATGTATCACTGATATCTGCCATAATTTCTGCCTTTCATCTTTGATTTTATTAATCTGAATTTTGCTTCTTTTTCTTTGGATTAGTTGGGCTAAGAGCTTGCCAATCTTTATTTTCTTTTGTTTTTTTCTTTTCAAACAACCAATTACTTGTTTCTGTGGTATTTATTTATATTAATTTATTGTTAATTATTCTTGGTTTCTACCTCATTAGTTTCTGCTGTGATTTAATTGTTCTTTTCTATTTACCAACTTCAAGTTTTCTTGTTTTTCTTGTTCTAGGCCCTAAGGTACACCATTAAATTATTTATTTCAGATCTCTCTGAATTTTGAATATAGGCATCTCTAGGTCTAAATTTCTTCTCAGGACTCTTTTCAGTTCACCTTAGGTTTGATACATTGTATTTTTAGTTCCATTTGATTATAGGACTTAAAAAGTCTTCTTGATTTCTTGAATAAATTATTAATTAAATAGTGTATTGTTCAATCCATGAGGTTTTTCAGGTTTCATCTAATTATTATCAGATGAAATACAAGAATTTGCTTCATAATTTTTATATTTTTTAGGCTTGCCTTTGTGTTCTACTGTATAACCTCAGCAGGCAAAGTTCCATGTGCTGCTTACACTGTTTGTTCTCAGCGTTCAGATGAGATATTGTACAGATGTCTGCTCAGTTGTTTGATCTATGATGTCATTTAACTCATGTTTCTCTAGAGATAAGATGAGCCATCTCTTGATGAGAATGGGATATTAAAGTTGTTGGGATTAATCTGGGTCTGTATATCTAATGTTTGTTTTTGTGTGTGCCAGCGTCCACTGAACATTTGTTTACAACTGGAATAGCCTCTTGCTGGATTGTTCCCTTAGTCAGTATGAGTTACTTTAAGACTAATTTTGGTTTGAAGTCTATTGTGTCACATGTGAACACTGACTTCTGCTTGCTTTATTATTCTATTGGCTTAAAATTCCTTTCCTAGTATTTTTTTTTTTTTAAACCATGAGGTTGTATTTCTCTATTTGTCTTTGATGGTAAGGTACATTTCTTGGAGGCTAGCAAATTGATGGGTTATAATTTTAAAGAAAAACTGCTAGTGTATTTCTTTTGTTTAGGGAATGAAGACCATGTGCGTTCAGCATTATTATTGAAAGGTGAACATGAACTACAGTTATTTTGTAGGTGTGGTAGACCTTGGTATTTTACTAATCCTTACTTGATTAATCACAGTCTTATCACAGCTTATTATGTTTTCTTGTAGCCTCATGGATATGTTCACTTTTCTTTTTGCTCTGTAATAGTTCTTTAAGTGTCAATTTAGGGCTTCCTTAGTAGCCACACATTCCCCTAGTTTCTATTTATCATGAAAAGTATTTCTTTTAATTCTTCAATTGTTATGGGTAGTTTTGTAGAATATAGTAATTTGAGTTTATGGATTTTATCTTTCAGAGTTTTAAACACATCATCCCAAGCCTGCCTGTTATTTATGTTTGATCTTTTAGTTGTGTCCTCAGATCTCACGTTCCGCCTGTGGCTTCCTCTTTACTATCTTTGTAATTATCTGAATGTTCCATTTCATCGGCCTTGTCTTCAAGGTCTAACAGTTCCTCCTCTCGATCCACTCTGTTAGGCTTTCCAAAGAAATGCCATTGGACTTACTGAATTTTCATTTCACTTCAGCTCAGTTTCTCAGTAAATCTACTCTCCCCTGAAGTTTACTTTTATATATTTCCATATTGATTTCATTATTTCACTCACGTGTTCTCTTTGTATTCTTTCATGTGTTATGTCCTCTTAGATTTCTTTGAACATACATAAAACAATTTTTCTTTTGAATTCTTTGTCTGGAGTTTTCTTGGATTCCGTCTCATTGGACAACACTACTGTGGGATCAGTAATGTTTTTAGGAGTATTAATAATTTGAATTTCATGCGCTTAGTTTTTCCTTTGCATACACACATTGAGAAAGGCTGTTTGTGAGATTAAAAAAATCAACCTTATTCTTTAAGTGGACATGTTTTTAGCATTCCTGAAAGACTGGGTCTATCTGGCATATTGTTTCACTTTCTATGCTGAGGACATGCTTCAGTTATTTAACCCTCAGCCCATGTGCTTGTCACACCAGTGTTCATACCCAGTACTCCCATTTGTGAAAATACAACAAAAGGCAATTAAAGAGAAATTGCTCCTTCCACTGAATCATTTTAGGAAGAGAAGGAACACTCATAGTGGTGTAGTCACTAGATACCAGTTATAGAGTGTGTGAGCGAAAGGAGAAAAGCCGAGTAAGGCTAGTGACTAGTATGGAGTGATAGAAAAACTACAGGGGAAAACCACAATAAGGACAATTAGGGGAAATGAGACATCTCGGGAAGGTAACATGAGAAGAGAAAGGTGGAAAGGATGGCAGTCAGAAGTTGCACATCCTCAACATCTCCTCTCATGGATTTGAGGTAGAGAGACTTCTCCCCTCCAACCAGAGAAACTTTATCTTTTGGAAAAGCCTATGAAAAGGGATATTAGAAAAAAATACAGACAGGAAAAACAGAAAAAATAAAGAACAAAACCAGCGAAGAACATAACTGGCCTGCTAAAAAGATACTAGATAGCAAATAAAGGAGAAATGTGAAAGGGGGAGACGGGTCTAGGGCCTCAGAGTAATTGTAGTTGCTAGCCTGGGCGCTGGACCTGGTTTTGACTCTTGGGTTTCATCTACACCTGATATGTTCTTTTATATGTTGTAGCACAGGTGGCATGTACACCTTGGGGTGGGGGCTGTCTCTTACTATGTTGGTTAAAAATGCAGATCATAGCTTTGGGGGATGGTTTACATGGTCCTGTTAGCAAGAGATCCTTCACAAGTAGAGTTGAAAATGTTGGTTTAAGCCCTGGTCCTTCCTAATGTCTACCACCTGCTTTGACTCTAGCTTGACCAGTTTCTCCCCTGCTGTTCAGAGCTGTTCTGCTCTGGTTCCCACAGTGCACTGTTCAGGAGGGTTTAAGGTGACCAAGCCATGGATCCAGAATGGCAGTCTTTTTAAAACTGGAATCCCACAGGATCAGCAAAATGACTTAGTGGATAAAGATACTTTGCCACCAAGCTGGACGACTTGAGTTTGGTCTTCAGAACTCATATGATGGAGGGAGAAAATTGATTCCAATAAGTTGTCATCTCATGGTGTGGGTGACCCCTAAATCAATAAATGTTATAAATTAAAAAATTTAAATGATACCTTCCCACTACTCTGCTTGAGTGTGAAGAAAGTATTTCCTGCTCCTCCTCTCCAGCTAATGCCCTGATAGTGACAACTTTTTTTTACCCCTTTCTCTCTCTTTTCTATCATTTAAAATATGTGTTATTGAAAGTACAGTGCAGTTTTCTGAGACCTTCTGTCTTAAGCCACTGTCACTTAGTCACTGTCAGGTGTTACTCTTACACTGATGGAAAGAGCTCTACATACCAGGCCAATCACTCCAAGATGTGTCTGGACTTCTAGCCACTTCTGCTCTGTAAAAATCCCTATTTTCCTTTGCTACCAAACTGGAGTCCTTCAGATAAATTTTATTAACCTTCAGTTTGTTCCCTCAACATTTTATCCAACTATATCTGCCATTGTAAACGTCTTTTGTGTTTAGTAAATATCCAAATTCTGAATTGTAACCAACTGAAATGAATTCCACTACCAATTATTCCAGTTTTTGAAAGGTTGACTATTTTTTTCTTTTACGTTTTCTCAACTCCAGATGTTTCTTACCATTGATGTACAAAACTTAAACGTTTCCTAGTGTTTATTTCTTCATTTTTTTCCTCACAATGACATGGATGTATTGCTGCTGATTGTCTCTTTGGAAAAGAAATTCAGTATCAATGACCTTGACTTTTGGCAATATTTCTTGAATATGAATAGATGTTAGGCTTATGGTCAGTCAACTAAACACCATCTCGTCCTAAGTGTGCTTTAAGCACAGGTCCCATTCTATGCTGAAGACTTCTTAATACAGAAGTATGATTCAATGACATGTAGAAACCAAAGGCTGTAAATATTGGTTGCAGTTTTGAATTGCTGAGTCATAGGACAAATATTTGTTCCAAGTTAAGGCTCCAGCGTGGAGAAAATAATTTTACTGATTTTAATAAATTAGCATACAGTGGCATTATATTAGGAAGCCTTTAGAATTTGATTTTAAATCCATGAAAATATGTAAAAGTGGTTAGAAAATTAATGGAAAAGAAGAGAAAAATAATGTGCTTTGACTAGCAATACACACAAATGCATATGGGTGGTGGCGAAAGCTGTGCTGGAAGATATTTTTCAATTTCATTCTTGTTCACGACCTTTTCCATAAAAGAACTGGGAAATTAGCTTTACCTGGTTGGTGCTCTGGAAACTGTTAGCCCGATCATTTTGCCTAGGGTGAGGTCAGAGTGGGTCCTCTGCTTGCTCCTAATGGTGCTTTGTTTTCTCACCATCAACAGCAGTGGGAACCATGGCACAGACCTCACTCACGTGCTTCTGCGCAAGTTCGGAGATCAGGACCCTCTTTGTTCTGATGCTCACTGGTAAGTATCTGGTGCCCTCAGCAGCAGAGAATCCAACACCAGCAGCTCTGGAGACTGGAGTGCTGCTTCCCTCGAGGATGGGTTAGCCTGTGTTCCCACTTAGGCTACATGGAGTTAAAGTCAGCTTAATGAGCAGAACATTAATGGACCTAATTAGGGAGTCTAATTAATGGGTCTCATTTTATGGAATGGCCAGTAACAAACAGACTAATTACTTCTTTCTACCTTTCATAGACACATGCTCTGGAGGACTCCAAAACCAAAAATGGTTGCATTCCTCTGACATAAGAAAACTCACACCAAAAGGACTTAAGCAATTAAGCATGAATTATGAGTTTACTGTTACTTAAAGAAAACTTGTACATATTGAGGCATTGTTGGCATAATTTTTACTATTTTATTGTGTTCTTATATTATACCTCTACACTCTTCCAATTGTTATTCTACCCTAATCCCTTCCAACCCTCCAACACTAGGTGAGGGAGAAAGAAGTTTATAGAGGAAAGGGGACATAGACCTCTTTCACCCAACAAAACAGACTACTTCCTGCCGATTAGGGGCACTGAACTTCTTGGGGCAAGTCCAATCTCTATCATCAGGACATCTCCAATTTCTTTGCTCACAAGCCCTTGACAAGTCACATCAACAGGATCTAGCTGCAGCTGAGGAAGAGTGTCCTCCTCGGAGCAAGCCTGAAGCCTCTTTTGAGGCTCTGGCATTAAGGACTCTGAAGAGTCCCCAGAATGCCAACTGGAAACTATTTGCAGCCAGCAAAAACATGCCCCTGCTAGTACATGAGGCAAATGATAGTTACCTACTATAAAGCAGCCTCTCACATGGCTGGGATTAAAACAAAAACATAGTCACACAACATAACTGGGTTTTTTAAGAATCCAAAATTGTCACTATAAGACATTATTTTTAACTTAATAGGTCACATGCACACACAGAGACATACACAGACACACACAGACAGACACACACACATACGTGGTAGTTTTCTTTCTTTGTCTTAGTTCACTGTTTACAAACAGCTCTACTCATGGTTGCTATATGGTTTAATTTTTTATGGCTGAGTGATATTCTACTGTATATTCATGCCACATTTTGTCAATATTCATTTAGTATCTTGATCTGAATAAGCTAATGCAAACCCAACAGCTTTTCTGAAGTAATCAAAATAAAAATAGTCACTGTCTTCACTTATGGTCCTGCCATGACCATTTCCAGGTTTGTGTGACTGCAAACACGCTATTTAAACTCAGTAAACCGGGCAGTGGTGGCGCACGCCTTTAATCCCAGCACTTGGGAGGCAGAGGCAGGTGGATCTCTGAGTTCGAGGCCAGCCTGGTCTACAGAGTGAGTTCCAGGACAGCCAGGGCTACACAGAGAAACCCTGTCTTGAAAAACCTACAAAAAAAAAATAAAAAAATAAACTCAGTAAACCTTGATTTCCTTCTGTAGTAGGAAACTCTTTATCTAACTTACTTATTTTGTGGGTAAATTGAATAATAGATTTTTTTTTTAATTTTTATTTTTGATACTTTATTTACATTTCCGATGATTCCCCTTTTCTTTGGAAACCCCGTGTCCCCTCGCCCTCCCCGCCTCTGTGAGGGAATTCCTCCTCCCACCTACCCGCCCACCCATTCCCATATTCCCACCTTGACATTCCCTTTTACTGGGGCCACTAGCACCCTCAGGCCCAAAGTCCTCTCCTTTCTCCCTGATGGCCATCGAGGTGATTCTTCTGCCTCATATGTAGTCCAAACCATGGGTCAATAGATGTGTATTCTT
>CM052712.1:18368697-18404508 GCA_028551405.1 Uromys caudimaculatus | reverse complement strand
CTTCATCAAGAGTTCTGGAACAACAAGGATTTCCTCATTCTTCTCCCTGAACACCAGAAAGCTTTTCCCTAGGTTTCATGTCATATACAATGGCTTACAGTGCCTGGGGTCTTTATAAACCATATAGGGGTCTTATGTCAAGAGTTAGGTGTGCTAGGCATAATAGCATTGCCCTTCTAGATGGACAGATAACACCGTGTCATTGGATCAAGCATGATGCTAGTCATGGTATCTGACTAAGTACTATGTGTGGAAAGTACTCTGGTCAACTCTCTAGAGAGGAATCTCCTCCCTTTTCACTCAGGTCTCCTGCAAAGAAGGGGCCGCATTCTTCTAGTAGAACAGGGAGAACAGTCCCTTAGCAGAACAAAGCCCCAGGGTTTGCCAGAGGCCTTGAACTCTGGCCCACTCTACATGAAATTTTTATGGCCCTATCTACCGACTATATAATCATGAATTTGTAATGATGCCCTGAGCCAAGTAGAAGTTATCAATTATCACTAACATTAGATTAGTCTCCAACTGTCTTTCAGGCTTGAGAGTTCTAGATTTCAGAAAGCCGGCAAAAAGACTTTTTTTGTATTGTTTTCCTTTTTTTCCATATATTTTCATCATATTCCTTCTCCTCCTCTAACTCCTTCTGGATCCTCCCCAACTTCCTATCCACTACTCTATGTTTTTCTGCCTTTCTGAAAAAAATAATCAGGCAATCAACAAAAAACTCAAAAAGGCAAAAATCACAAAAGGAAAACAACAACAACAACAACAACAACAACAACACACACATACACACACACAAACCATAGAGTCCTTGTGTTGGACAGTGTGCAGTGAGTAAGAGACTTTGGGATACACAGGCTTAAATGGGATGTCAAACCCCTTTCATCAAAGCTCAGGGATCTCTCTCTTTCTCCCGCCCCTCTGTTTTTTATTGGATATTTTATTTATTTACATTTCCAATGTTATCCTCTTTCCAGGTTTCCCCTCCAGAAGCCCCCTATCCCATTCCCCCTTCCCCTGCTTCTTTGAGGGGACTCCCTCACCCACTCACCCACTCCCACCTCCCCACTCTGGCATTCCCCTACACTGGGGCATTGAGCCTTCACAGGACCAGGGGCCTCTCCTCCCATCAATGTTCGACAAGGCCATCCTCTGCCACATATGTGGCTGGAGCCATGGATCGCTCCATGTGTACTCTTTGGTTGGTGGTTTAGTCCCTGGGAGCTCTGGGGGGGGGGTCTGGTTGGTTGATATTGTTGTTCTTCCTATGGGGTTGCAAACCCCTTCAGCTCCTGTAATCCTTTCTCTAACTCCTTCATTGGGGACCCCGTGCTCAGTCCAATGGTTGGCTGAGAGTGTCTGCCTCTCTGTATTTGTCAGGCTCTGTCAGAGCCTCTCAGGAGACAGCTCTATCAGGCTCCTTTCAGCAAGCACTTCTTGGCATCCGCCATAGTGTTTGCGTGATACAGCTTTCTAACGTTCCCTTCCTCCTGCGATAGCATCTAACAGCAGCTGTTTTACTGTTTCTTTGATCTGAGTTTTTAAACTTCTACACATGTGAAAATATAGTTAAGCCATAACTTCCAGCAATTAAAATTCTTGTTACCTAATCCACACCTTCCTGAAAATCATACTTTACACTTCTATGAACGTCTTGATTTGCCATAGTTCTTGCATAGGAATGGAGCAGCTAACCCATATGTTACATCAGGGTGATCTGATTCCAGTTTTGAAGGGAACACCAGCTCCCAACGCTGGAGTAAAAAGTTCATAGACAGTTTTTCTCTTTTCACACATTATTTCCTCCAAACTTGCTCTTACTGAAGTAGAAACAGAGCAAATTCAGTGTGAACTCTGTCTGTGGTGGGGTGGTAGTCATAGGGTGACTGTTGGGTTGGCCACTTCCTCCTTACTCATTTGATGGCCATTTCATGATGCAGATTTGGGTAAACCTCAGAAGGCTGTTTGAGTTTGGCCTCTGGCACATATGAAAGAAACACAGGCCTTTGAATTCTCTTGCTTATCTTTCTCCTACTAGTTGCCTCCGACTGTTGCAGCTTCTTCAAATGAAAGATCACTCCAGTGAAAATATCTTCCCTTTTTAGTTCTTATAGATCTGCCCAAACTTACATGCAAAAAAGGATTTGAAGTCCTCAGATATAATTGACAGCAGAGAGCACAGTGGAATTCTGACGAAACCCTTGACTGCAGGGGGCTCTTAAGGAGACTTCAGAAATCAGAATATATAAAAGGCTGGAGATAATTTATTAAACATTGAAAGCTAGGAAAAGTCACATTTAGTTTAAAGTAATGTCAGTAAGTTGATTGTGGGTTGTGAGAAAGTTTCTGTTTTATTTCTTTGAAAACAATTACAGAAGTGTCCAAATAAAAGTGCCGGTGCTCCCTCTCTGACCAACTGCCTGGGACACACATTGCTCAACCTCACGGGCTATGATGTGGAAGAGTACTTGCTGGTGCCATCTGCAAAACCAAGGTGTGTACAAAACGGTTGCTGGATCCTTCCTATTTTCTTTGAATTGCAGTTGTCCTTCCACATGCACTGAGACTGGTTCTAGGACTCAGAGGGTACCCAAATCCTCAGAAGCTTGAATCCCTTATGCAAAATGGTGGTATGATACTTGCATAGAACCCCATTCTATAGTCATCTTTAAATGCCTTATGGTGGCAGACAGAGTACAAATGCTACATGAACAGCTATTCTGCATCATTTTGTGGACAAGGATAATAATGATGATAATTATATATGTTGAATGAAAACACAGTTATTTTCTGAATATTTTCTACCAGTAGTTGTTTGAACAACCCATAGATATGTGCAGCTCATGAACTTTGAGAGTCAACCGTACTTTGGAAAAAAAAAAAGTTCATCGTTCAAATGTTAATGTGCAATAAAGCCCAAAAGTCTGATGTGCACCTTGGCGTTCATATGAATTCCAAAGCCCTGCTGTAGGTCTTAATCAGATTCTTCACTGCTGTTTTCAGGCTTTAAAGCATTGGGGAAAATCATATCAATTGAGATCTCATCAGTGGCAGAGGCAGGGGAGCCAGTGGCAGTTTTGCTGCTTCGGGGAGTAGAGTAGAAGAGCTAATGGCATAATGAAATAATGGTCTCTTGTTAAAATTTCCTCTACTGTGTAGTATGTAGTAATGGAACCTGGGAACAAATCATGTCTTACAATTCCTTGTGGCTTTTGGAGAAATTTTGTGTTGGATTTTTGAAACTGAAAGAGGTGTTAGATAAGTATGCATACTTCCCATTGCTTGCAATGACAACAGCACTTACTGTTCTGTCGGATTTCCTAAGTCCCCGAAACGCACTGCATTGCTTCGTAGATGCAGACATCCCATATCCTGACCATGTTGCTAGGATACCACACCCCCTTGCATCTGCTTCCTCTCCTCCTTTGCCAGGCCAGTATGTTATCATTGCCCTCAACACTGACCTTTTTGGCCCTCTGGTTTCCCTGCATCTGTATTGCCTCCTTCCCTCCTAGCACCCTTAAATGTATCCTACAACGACTACTTCTCCTTCCTAACCTTGATGGGATAGAAGTTGTATTCTCAGAACTTGGAACAGTACATGGCGTATCAGAGGTACCCAGTCTAAGCCTGTTGAATGGATGAATGAATTCAGTTGAGCCCGATGGCAGTGCATCCCTATTCCTTAACGTTTGCAGTAAGGATGTTATGGTTCAGGACTGTTCTTCAGTCTGTTTCCAGTCAGAGACTGAGAAGCCAATATTAATGTGTACCTTTATTTCTGATGTCAGCTATATTGGGAAGCTTAATAAGTATAATATACCATACAACTCATGGAGATAAAGCTATATAATCCTCACCCAGGAAAATCTCATTAGCTGCATGAAAGGCAATCGAGGAAGTTAATGATTACAAAACTCAGTGTGGTAATTGATAAAACTGATGGAAGGTGTTGGGACAATTAAAAAGGGAAGTACCTTACCCACTGTGGTTCTGTGATGCCTTCTAGAACAAGGCAAACCTAGATAGTGGTAAAGGAAGTGGATATGAGTTAACATAGAGTGCTGAAAGTCACGGCCATGACCTTCCACAGTGCTTATATCCTGCTAAGTTCTAATAAGTATAGCCTCTAGCATGGTGAGCCATGCCCGTTCCTTCTTCATAATCGACACCCTCTCTCTGGGTGCCAAACTGAGGCCATGTCATCACCATTAGCAGGTGTCTCAATTGGCGAGTTCATGATAGGTCAGACATGTTCAGCAGCCTACTGTCTTGGGATAACTGTAACTCTATGTTGGTTCTGAATCACCCTTTGGGTGGAAGTCCTAGTAACCTGATTGGGACTAATACCATGTTTACTCCTAATAGGCTTGGAGGTTGGTCTTTTGGAATACAGATACCCAATGATGCTGAGGATGTGAAGACAAACACATCAAAACCAAGGACTTTGGCAAAGGTAATAGAATTCCCTTTCTTAATGTTTTAGAAAGTATTTAAAGCAAACAAAAGCCCAAATACATTTTTGAGCGTGGGACTGCCGAAGGCAGATCAAACACTGGTGTTTATTATTGAAGACTGAGACTGATCGTGTTATGAAGGTTCTCTTGAGAGAAGATTTGATTGTTTTAGAAAGTATAGTAGTACAACAAACAGATCACTACTTTTGTTTAGATAGGATTTCATCTAGTAGACTAATGTAAAAGGAGGCTGATCTAATTTTAAGGATGCCTGTGGTTGCCATGAGTGGAACCATCACTTTCATGGTTGCCAAACAATTCTCATATGTATGGAGTTGAATTCCTCAACTTCCAAAAGGTTGTGTACATGCTAGCCCAACAAAAAGCAAAGAGAAGTAAGTCAGGATGAATCTTAGAGGCTCTGGGTTTCCGCGTCCTAACAAGTGTACCCTAGGAATTAGGCATAGTCTCATTAGAATAGCAGGGAGAAGGCAGGAGATTCCTCATTGGGAGGAAGTGGATAAAATTTCATAGTGGGAATACATAAGAGATAAATAATGCAGCCTCTACAAGGGAATAGTCAACATAAGCTTAAATTGGGCAAAAATGGAAGGGTCAAAGCTCTTAGTTGCTGGGAAGGAGTAAGGCATGTGAGAGGGAAACTGGAAACAATAAATTAGAAAGCTAAAGCCACCCTGAAGGAGTGAGTCGAGAGATGGCCAAGTCATTTATTTCTTTCCTGTGTAGGTTTCCCGTCTGCTCATAAACTCACCACAGACCTGCTGTAACCCTTGTGTGCCCAGGAGTCACAGTCCTCACTGGGAATCAGGGGTGTTTGTGCTTCTCTTGAAATGGAGAGGCAAATCCACATAAGCAACTGTCTGTGTGTGAGGGTTACTTGGGTGGTAAAGTGCCCTACAGGCACTTCACGAAAATCTCTGGAGAAAGCCTCAACAGCTGTACGTTACAGTCTACTCCCTAAAGAAAATCCCAAGTCATTGTACGAACTGCACAGAAACCCCTCCATGGGCTGAGGGCTCTTCAAATATCTTTTCTTTTTAAAATCAATATGTGTATAGATTTATAGCTCAATATGAGAATCCCAGCACCCAGCACCACTTAAAGGGAAATAATTTAAATGGATTTACTGGCTTATATTGAAGGGTATTATATAGATACAGTTAAAATATGGCTAGTTTGTGGAGGGTCCTGTTGAGGTTTGTAACACACCCCTTGTTGCCATTATACGTCTGTGCCTTTGCTCTCAGATGCCTGGAGCATAAGCCTCTTGCCCAGAGGTCAGGTAGAAGTGGCTTGTGTGTTGTTCTGACTTCTGTTTCTGTTGGTCCACATAGTTCTTCTGCATTGATAGTGATTTCTGGAGATGTTTTGCTGCCTGCCATGCTCTTTACAGGCAGATTGAATGAGCTCTATCAACCCTTCATGGAATGCACTTCTTTCTAGAAAGCCCAGACATCCGATATTGTGAGAGGAACGGAGGACTGTGTTATCAGAGCCCAGAGGTGGCTGCTGTCCTGTCAAGTGATTTCATTCTCCTTCAGCAGCAGCCTTTCCCTTCAGCTTTGTGACTGTGTTTAAGATATAAAAGATGATTTACATTGCCCTTTTGAAGGGAAAGTAAAAATTTGGGTAGGAAGATGCCTTAGTAGATGATTCAGAGAGTATGGGATGCCTCCCAGGGACCGTTCCACGACAGCCTCACTGACACTTTGAGTGTATATTTTATTTAATCTAAATTCACGATCTAGTGTATGCACTTCTAAAAAGGCCAAACACATGGCACACAACTGTGTGTGTATGTGAGCATGTAAATGCACACGCCTATGTGTGTGTGTGTGTGTGTGTTTGTGTGCACGTGTATAAGACATTCCCTCCTGCCTACCCTTTTACAGAGGTGAGTGCACACAGACTGACTTTCTATTCTTTCTGTGCTAAGTTGCTTTTCTTAGGAATCATTACCTGTGCCTCCCATGAGCAAGAATCGGAGGTAACAGAATGTGTTCTTACTTCCTTTACTAAACTGTCTCACTTTCTGACTTTTGGGTCAGTAGGGAAAGCAATTGTATAACTATTTCTAGAGCACAATGTTGTTTTAGAAAAGAATTCTTTGAAGGAAAAGAAGGAAACGCTTCATTTGAATGCTGCAAAATCCTTAGTGAAAAATTTAAAATCATTTTAAAAACTACTTGATTTAAAAAATTAATAAAGGCCCTCTCAAATGAAGATCACTCGGTAAAAAAATTAAAAGAGGAGCCCAAGAACATTTTAAATTCTATTCCTGGAAGCTCACTCACTCAATTCTTTATTGAAAAAAAGAAAAATACGTATTTGAAGTAGCTACAAGGAGCCTTCTCAGTACAGAAGCATTTAGTCTATGTCTGTAGGGCTAGACAGTAGTGGGCTGCATTTAGTGATGCCATCTGATACTCTGGCTATGAAGGTGCTTCTGAGCTGGGCCTTGACTCTGGCTCCTGGGAGCGATCCCCATTCCACCAGTTGCAATGATATGCAACTCTGTTCTCAGACAACCGTCTGTCATCTTCCTTCACAGATAGCTCTATGTGAAGAGGACATGTAAAAATGGTCACTGAGCAGCGTCTCTGCTGGCCTGCAGAAAGCTGGGCTGTACAACCTTTTTCAGTGGGCATTCAGTTCAGTTAGGTGCTGACTGCCCGGTACAGCTCGCTGTGCAGCCTCTAGACTGTTTGTTGATGTAATTAAGGATCACAAGCTGCTGTGCCTGTGGTTCTTGTCGAGACAAGCACTTAGTGAATTCTTAAACTTAATTACTGGGATCTGGGGAACGTCAGACTGCCAGGGAGCAATGTACACCTTGAAGTGTGAGGTCCTTCTGTCCCTTTGAGAGGGCCACTTAGCTGGACTCGTGCTCTGTAATATGAAACTCTATCTCTCAGCATCTTGCTTAGAAACCTCCAACCCAGATCTTCTGAACAGTTTCTGAACTTTGTCTTCAGTGATAGCATAGGTGACACTTTTGACAAATGTACATCACTCTGTAATAAGGACACACATTTATCAGTGGTCCACAGAGACTATCTTGCCACTTTTCTAAGCATTTCTGCACCTTTCCCCTCCTATTTCCAAATCCCTACAAGCTTCTCTTGTCACCAAGGTGCTAATCCTAAAGTGGTGCCCTGTGTTTTCAGTTTCTATGACAGTCTTACCTTCTGCCAGTGTTAATTGTTATGTTAGTTATCTGATCACACATAAATACTCAATCCCAGAGTTTCCCAACCTCAGTGGCCTGAACAAAGGCCATTTATTCAGCTCAGAGTCTGTAAAGTTCTGCTTACGTCATCTCCACTGGGCTCACCATGGGCAGGAATGAGCACGTGAGTAGTTGACTGGCTGTTTGCTTCTGATAGGAGGAAGATGGATGATTTAATTTAGAATATTTAAGGGAGGAAATATCCTTCATATTAGTGGGGCAACTTGAAATGAAAATGGTTGCTTTATTACTTGCTGGCCTTGGGAAATGTATTGCATACCCTCAGAGGAATAGACAAACATGCATATGGATCACTGTCTTTATTATTTCTGTATTATATATATATATATATATATATATATATATATATATATATATATATATAATGGATATAATTCAAACAGGTTTTCTACAGGGAGTTTTAATTTGTAAATTTAAAGGAGGCTGGCACAAGCTATAGGGGGTCACATTGTGATTGAGGAGCGACCACTATGGTCCATCTGTACATCTGTGTCTGGTGTGAGAGTCAGTAGGGTCAGCTGAGAGGATTGTCTCTGCACAGCTCCTTCGATATGGACGTGACCACTAATCAGAAGCAATGCAAAGCAGATATTTAGATCAGCTTCTGAGGAGCTAAATGGAAATAAAGAATTGGTAACAAGTCCCTTTTTTTGTTTTTGTTTTTGTTTTTGGTTTTGGTTTTGGTTTTTCAAGACGGGGTTTCTCTGTGTGGCCCTGGCTGTCCTGGAACTCACTCTGTAGACCAGGCTGGCCTCGAACTCAGAAACTCACCTGCCTCTGCCTCCCAAGTGCTGGGATTAAAGGTGTGTGCCACCACTGCCTGGCAAGTCCCTTTTTCTGGAAGGAAACAAAACTTGACTGACATCCAAAAGGAATGTTCAGGCCACATGAAATGCTAAGAATGCACTGCAGTGTGTGTATGCGTGGAGTCTGAGCTCATCTTGACTCTGTGTTTTATCTCCCAGGAGGTCCACCCAATCAGGTCCTCTGGGTGACATCAGAGCTCAGGAAGGATGCTGCATACAACTCTGTTCTTTTCAAATCTCTTCTATTGTCTTATTTTTGTGGTTCAAAGCAAGTGTTCAAGCACAGAGTCTCATGGCAAAGGACCAAGAAATTGGACTGTTGAGAAATGGGGGCTCCTTGTGTGTTCTAGAACAGAAACCTCAGAGCCCAGGTAGATGAGGCATAGGGGGTAGCAGTGGCATCTAACTCTCCAGCTCTTTTATCCCCTCCCACCAACTTGTTATAAGATATTGCAAATCTAAAATATAGGTCTATTAAAACAAACAGGCAAAATCAAAATACAATTTGAAAATTTCTGATCTAGGGTGATGACTACATTATCTCCTCTCCTATTTCTATTTTTTCCTTCTCATTGGGTAAACTCTTAATGAAACTGTGTTATGGTGACGAAGGAGATTGTGGACTGACCTTAATGGTACCCTAAGTTTCCTGGAAATATAAAATGACTATTGCCTCTGTGTGTGTGTGTGTGTGTGTGTGTGTGTGTGTGTGTGACAATACAGAACTGAACTGTGAGGGAAATGCCTGCTAGGCAAAAGAGTTAGACCTACTCTGAGATATAATGCAGACTCCTTTAGCTCAGTGCTTACTCCATCTCAGATCTCAGGCCTCAACCTGCTTTGCAGGATTGTAGCTCTCAAATGCCCTACCTCTTGGAGTAGAGTTTGCATGTGCTGCGCTACTGTACTTAGAGTTCCAACATTCACAGAGTGAATATATCAAGCCCTCTGTGTTTAGTAGGTTTTAAGATGGCCTCCTTTTCCTTGCAGTTTAAAAGATAACTTTGTAGAGTAAATAAGCCTATGGAAACAGGAGTTTGTTGTGTGAAGGATGGGTTACCTGTCTAACAAAGTAAAAGAATTGGGCAACATTGACTTTATGTATCCCACTTTATTACTTAGCTGTTCCCACAAACTCCTATTCAGGGGTCTTTGAAATACAATTGGTCACAGAAAGATGGAGGACAATTGGATTGAGGCTGCCTTTCACTTAGAATAGCCTTGTGTGCAAACTGGAGGGGGCTTCTCCAAGCACCGACATTATGTAGACTAGTTTTATCCGTCAGTGTAGATTATGTACTGAAAGGCAGCATTGCTAGAGTTGTGTGCTCCACCACAGTTGAGTTACAACCCAAATGTACTAGTTGACTCCTTGAATTTCTTGAAGAGACCAGCTTTAGAGCTTTACCATACATATATCAGTTTTGTTAAAATCTTGAAATTTTGAAGAATGGGAAGCAGTGGTTCGATTAGCAGTTTTTATGATATTTAGCATCTGGTCCTTACTATATTGTCTCTCTTTTCTCCTTCACCTTGCTCATTTCAAGAGGGACATAGGTTTATTCTCCATGCTCAACAAATGTTCAATTCAATTTATTTTGAGAAATAATGTTCCACGTGCAGTTATTAAATTGAAAGTAATCATTTTTTCTGATCATCTTCCATGCCTTTAATTTGCAGGTCAAATTTCATTAGCTTACCAACTAAGAAAAAAAAAAATCTAATGGGCTTCAGTCCCAAATCCTGTGAGACTGTAATTATAAAGCAACATTCGCATTTGTTCTGGGGAAAATTAATCTATTTTTAGCTGTAAATTATATGCTTGAGATAAATATAAAATTAGCAGACTGGAATTGGCTGTCACTGTCAGCCATGAGGGAACATTGCTCTGAGTCCTGCATTCAGGTGCTGAGGAAGTCATTGACACATGTATTCTGGCCCAAGAACTGACTTAAGAACCATTTTCACGAGATCCATTGCCTTTTTCTGTTTCAGGTGTGGTACAACCAGAAGGGTTTCCATTCTCTCCCCTCTTACCTAAATCATCTCAACAACCTCATCTTATGGCAGCATCTACCTGCCGACGCTGCAGACTGGAGACAATATGGTAATGTCATTTTTTATAGGCATAAATGGACTACTTTCAATATAACAGTATTTTCAAAAGTAGAAGTTTTACTTTTATTTTTTACATAAAAATTTTTACTTTTAATTAATTATCAATTAGTAATGAATGATAAGAGGAATGGTGAGCAGTTTCCCATCAGACACTGCATACATAAAAATGAACCAAGTTCTAGACTCCCTGTGCCTCTCACATGAAATATTCAACCTTCCTGAATCTGTGACCTTGTCTGTGAAACAAAAGGTGTTCAGAGAGTTTATTTCAGAAATTGTTCTACAGTTTAATATCATATAGAAGCAAAAGTAAATTAAAATTTTAAGGACAAGACTGTATGGAACACCTCAGTAGAGAATAAAGATTTCCCTAATGTGTGATCATCAGGGAAGTGAAGATTGTAATTTGATTTATGTTGGCCTCTCATCTCATCAATCACCTATGTCAACCACTGACTGATTACCTATGCTTTCTCAGTTTGGAGAATGGCTCAGGTCCATTTCAAGAATCCAGAGTTGTTTTCTTGGATTAAAAGTCTCTACTGTCTTTAGTTGAGTAGATAAACCATAATTTGTCAAGTTAATTCAGTACCATTATGAAAACAACAACAACAACAACAACAACAACAACAAAAACAGTCCAGAAGCCTTAGCAGTGACAGGCCGCAGGTGGCACGGTTTGTTTAGCATGTGCTTGCTGAAGCATCTGTCCTCATGGAGGATAGTGCTGAGCAGTTACTCTGAGGTGTTTCCCTTTGCTTGCTTTTAATATCTGCCTCCTAATTTCCTACTGGTTTTCTTTTCTTTTATATGTATGGGTGCTTCAATTACATGTATATCTATGTGCCAAGTCCATGCCTTGTCCCCCAGGAGGGCAAAAGAGGGCATTGAATCCTCTGGATGGTACTGGAGTTGCAAATGGTTGTGATCCATTGTGTTAGTACTGGAACTCAAACCCAGGTCCTCTGCAAGAGAAAAAAGTACGCTAAACCACTGAGCTATCTCTCCAGCACCTGTACCTTTTTACCTTTAAATGGATTTTTGTGGCTTCCTTGTGCACACAAATGTCAAATACTCTATGTCTGCTTGTATCTCCAGCCTCCTAAAATAAGATGAATTAGTTTTGTCACTCTGATATCTAATAATAGTGGATGATATCAAATATTAAAATGTGTATGGCTAAGAGAAGTACAAAAGAGTTATTCAGAGTAGGGACAGAAGAATGACTTTAATTAAAGGTCTAAACTATATCAAGAACTCCATTAGGATTTAACATTCGGGGTTTCTTTGTAATTTTCATGTCAGAATTTATAAGATAATGTTTTATAGATGTATCCATTGAGACTAGGCTCCACAACTGTACATTTTGATTGATTGTGGTTTTCTGTAGTGGTTTTCATCTGTTGCAGAGAGAAGTTTCCTTGATGTGAAAGTTGGTGTAGTCTCACTAACATGACTGCCCAAATGTTATCTGAGCAAGGAAGACAACAATGAATATGCCAAAATATACTGAAATATTGGGAAAAGCCTTCGAGGTCTCAACCCTTCACATACTATAGGCAACTGAGGAAAGCTGTGACCTGTAGCTGTAGCCTTCTCCAGGGAAGAACATGCCAATTGATTGTCCATTACCAAATGGTCAGCTCTGGAAACATATAGACAAACAGTCTTATATGAAGTAAACTGATTAGATTTAGGAATATATAAGTATATACATATGCATATATGCATTATTAATAACTAATGAGAAGAGAGACCATGAGTTTGAAGGAGTCAGGGATATATGGGAAGATTTAGAGAGAAATGGAAGGTAGAAAATACTGTGATTAAAGTATAATTTCAAAACTGAAACAAAAATGGAAGATAGGCACTATTTGCCCACTTTATTGGTTAGAATACTGATGGTCTTTATAATCATCTATGAGGCAGGTACTGAGCTAGTTTGGTTCTAGGGCATGGTAGCCTTTTGTTCTCACTAGAAGCTATCTTCAGTTTTCTCTCACCTCCCACTGAAAGGGCATTTCTTCAGACAGTCTCCGTCAAGGAGTATCCCAGCATCCCCTGGATGATGAGCAGTGGTTTGAGGTCAACAGGTCATTCTAGAAGTCAGGACAAACTGGCCAAATTCTGGTGTGCTTCAGATTTCAAGGAGTCCAGTTTGACCTCATCATGAAGTTGAGTGTAGAGAGTTGCTCTTCTCTCTGAAAGGATTTTTTCCCTTTGTTATCAAATTCTACTTGACCTTGACTGATGTTGCCAGAAGGAAAGACTTTTTTTAGTCAGCCAATTGATGGTCTTTCCCAATGTTGAAGATAAGAGTAGTGTCGTAAAAGGAGCAGGAGAGAAACAGCGAGAGAAAGGTATTTCTCACAGTGTACAGGCATTTAGGCAAGATCAGGGTGAAGTTAGAGAAAAGAGCATGCTAAAGTTCAAAGAGATGGCAGAAAATGTGTGGCACTGGGGACAGAGACAGGAAAGTATCTAAGAGCTAAAATAGAAACTTGGGTTTCTGAGGTTGAATGACTAAAGTCAGAACTGATGGCCCTCTGAGAAATGTTAGGAGAAAAAGTCACCGCAGAGAAGGCCCAGGTGCTCTGCACAGGGCAGATGTGGAGTGAGCAGGGGGAAATACGTAATAGTGTTCAGAACACTGGAGAGGAGAGATCGGAGCAGCCCTGCAACCTTAGTCCTCACCTTACTTTAAAAGTGACAGGTAAAGGTAGTCATTGGGCAACCTCAGCTTTCTTATTCTGCCAGTGAACAGGTCAGAGCATCAGACTGCTATGTGTTCTCCATGACTACTGTCCTGGAGGGATACTAACTGTTGTCCCTCACACTTCCTGTCTACTCTTTTCCTGCTTATGTTAGACATTCTCTCCTCTGACATCCATAGTATTTTTCTATGTATCTATATGAAAATGGAAATTTCATTTTCACCAAGAGTCTCACTGCTTCTTCTTCTAGAGCCTTAGCTTCACTATGCTCCCTAGAGTCTGAAGTTTTCTGCCCCTGGTGTCTACCAGCCTGTAGTTCCTTCCCCTCTGCCTGCCATGACTTTAATAGGCTGCACCCACTACTTTCTGACTTCTTCTGGTCTGAAATTTGAGCATCTTTTGTTATCAGAACCTCATGCACACAACACACAGACTAAAATCACATGAAGCCTCTACTTCTCCCTTGGGAGTGATTGGAGGAGCAGAGTGACCACCACTGCCTGAGGTTCATTGACAACAAAAAGGAGCAAATGGTTTAGGCTCTGGGAACTCCTTTACCACTGCAGTACCTGCAGTGATAAACTGCTTTAGAGCAAAGGAAGGAACCTCAGTCATCAGCAAGATGTCAGAGTAGGAAAACTTCAGGCCATGGCTCCCCCAGGGAAATATTACAGGAAAAACTAGAAATGAACTAAAACACCTTCCTTGGAGGTATGGAAATCAAAGATGGACAGAAACCAAATACCCAGTCAAGAAAAAGTAAGGGATTGCATGCAACTTTTGTTTTGTTTTGTCCCGACTACTCTTGGTGTATCATGTTATGGTTTTGAAGAACTGGGAGCTCAGTCCAAAGTATGTTCTTTTGAACTGGAGACAGCAGTGCGCCCAGGGTTCTAAGTGGTCTGTTCTACACTGTCTGATAACTGCTGAGAGTCTGGTCTCTGTGTCATGTTAGACTGTGGATTGTGTGCGAGATTCTGATAAGGAAAGATGCTGGAAAGAGGCGGAAAACGGTGGATATAGCCTGTTAAAGTCACAAGGGGCTACAGGCTATCAGACGCCAGGGCCAGAAAACGGTAGACTCTATGTAGAGCACATATCACAGCTAAGGTTCTAGAGGGAGCAGCAGTGATATTCTTTGTGAAAATAAACTATTTCAAGTCAGTGTGGTGTGGAGGAGAACTGGCCAGGTTTGTTTTCAGGAAACAGGAAAGACCCGGGGGCCACAAGTACCCATCTCAAGCAATTGAGTGACAGAACTAATATACAAGGCATGTATGTCATTCTTCTTCAACTTTATTTGAGATAAGATCTTTCCATAGGCACAACTTGGACTCAAATTTACCAGTTCGAGGCATTGGAGGCCTATGCTACCATGCCTTACTAGTTATTACAAATGCTTAGTTTTGAACAAAAATATTACAAGGTTTCTCAAAACATTTGTTTTAGTATTATTCCAGTATGGTGAAGGGTAAGGGAGACGTGGGATAAGTAGACAATTTACTGTGAATGGTGGGTTGTTATACTCAGAAATTCTAAGGAGGGGCATGCTGCCCGCTAGAACCCACATGGGAGGCACTGGGGTTGTTCTGGAAAGAAATAAAGGAAATGTGGACAAGAACTTCTGATGTGCTTGTGCAGGGAGCAGTAGTGGGGTTTGGGGAGCAGATTCAGCATGACTTTGGAGGAGCGACTGCAGTAACGGATGTTGCTATATGCAGAGTCTGGACCTAACTTGCAAGTCCTTGGAGGTGATTAGAGCAGAGGGTACCAGAGCCTTGCTGCCTGGACCACAGTCATCTATCGATCCTGTCTGGACAACCTGTCAGATAACCAGAGGTCCTGATGATACTCATCTCAGAAGCATCTACTTAAAGCAGTGGGCTCCTCATTTGTTTGTGGAGAAGCTGGGTTAGTCTTGAAAACACACAATTATTCTCTGTTATTGGAAAATTTTAAAAGATATTTTATTTGTTTTCTTTGTGTCAGAGTTTCAATTTTTGACTTGTTTATGCATTCACTGCTGGAAAGGAAGTTTTGTGCAATAAATTGGGAACACAGAAGACAACACCACGGGAGGGTGCATTGTGGGTTGTTATTAAAATATTGATTAAGAACACCCACTAGCAAAGCTCTATCACATCCCTTTCCTCTTGCCCGTTCATGTGGGAATTGGATAGAGCTGGATCTATGAGTTTAATATTATAATGAAAGCGAAGCTTAGCCAGGGGAGGAGGGTGATGGCAGAAGATGAGTCTTGTCCTTAGCTTTGGCTACATAAAAGTCACATACACAGCTACATAACACAGGGTGCAGGAGACTCCAGACAATAGAAGTCAAAACACACGTCTATGAACGACACAGGCAATACTATGTACTCAAGATTAGTCCTCGGATAGTTGTGTTGGCAGGTATGGACAATCTTGTATTAGGGATGAAGGAACTGTTTGAGTCCCAGCCTGTCCACTTGTAAGGAGGCTGGCATGTCAGGACCTATTGTGGTCTCTTCTCTCATCCTAGTGAGGTCACAGCCTGTCTGAGTCCCTTATTTGAACCACAAATCTCACTGTGATACAGTTTGAATTTTCTAGGGAATTTCCATAAAGCCAGTTTGTAAAGCACTGGAAAAGGTGGGAGCTAGCCCAGGCAAAGAGGCTGTGGGTTCCAAAGTCAGTTTCTGAGATGGACTATTTCTGCCTGTGTGTTAGTTCAGTAGGGATTCTTCTGCCCTAAATGTAACAGGTACCAGGACATTTTGGGATGGCAAGAAGTGTAGCTTTTCAGGTGCGACTTGGAGTCTGGTATGGGGGTTTTAGGCTCAACAAAGATGACAGGACTGTGCAATGAAAGGAATTCCCATCCTTTACTCCTTTTATGTTCATGTTAGCAGCTTAATCACGTTTGTCATCAGAGGCATTTGTCAGAATCCTAAGGGAACCTAGATGTAAGTTGACTCTAAACTTGGAATCTGTCCCTTTCTGCATATTATAGTCAATCAGCAAATCTTTTCCCATTTTATCACTGTAACCCCACAGGTACATGTTGTCTGTTTTTGTTTTTGTTTTTTTTTTTTTTCATTCCTACTCATTAGGCCCTAGGTACCAAGGGTGTTTAGCTAGATATTTCTCCCATGTGCAGTCTACCATGGGGGGTGGGGGGAAGTCTGAGGTTAACCATGGAAAGCATCTTCCTGGACATGGTATTCTCCTTAATTCATACCCTCTTTTGTGATAGTGCCTTACTATAAAAGGTAGATGGAACTCATCATCCTCCTGTCTCACAGGTACTGAGATGGTTGATGGCTCCATGTGGAACCCTTACTATGTCCTTTATCTTCGTTGCCTTATTTATTTATTTCTTTGTTTAGAAACAAGGTCTTATGCAGTCCAGGCTGTCCTTCCAACTCACTGAGTATTAAGGATAACCTCAAACTCCTAATCCTTCTGCCTCATTGCCCAAGTAATGAGATTACGAACATGCACTACGATGCCAGGGTATGATCTCCAGGCTACCCCTAGTCTGGTCCAGCATTCTGTCTATTGGAGTTCTTTTCCAGACAAAGGTTTAGCAACAGCCACATCAGGACTCCATGCTGTTTCTCATATGGGCACATCAAATCACAGTTTTATTTGCATGAAATTTATCTCTATTAAATATTCATAGACTGCAACTCCCTCTCTTTTTGTAGTTTTCTTCTAGCAATACCTAGGTGTTTGCCCCACACTTAGGTCATGTAATGACAAAAGAAAAGCAAGGAAAGTTTCCAAGCCTGTGTGTCCTTCTCAGGCCACCCCGCACAGCTCCTCTACCACATACTGTGTGTCTACTAAGTGCTTTTGCCTCCTGGCTCCTCTTTTCTGAAATCATTTCTTTCTTTCTTTCTTTTTTTTTTTTTTTTTTTTTTTTTTTTTTTTTTTTTTGAATTCCATTTGTATTGATTCAACAATCAAAATGCAATCAAGATGCTGACATTTTGTTGGAAAAAGTGTTTCTAAAATGCTGAAATTGTCCTTTCTGTCCAATACTTAGAAATTTCGGTGCCTCTCATATGTGTTCAGAACAAGGCCTGTGCATCTAAATAGCAGTGCATTTGCAGCCAGCCTGAGATCTCACTTATTCTTCCCCAGTCCTTCTCTTGTGCATCGGCATCACTGGGCTTTTATGTTCAGTGGATTGCTGCCCCTGGGAATCCTCAGCCAGGGTTCTTCCCTCACTGTCCAGCACCTTACCCCAAAATTGTGCATTTCTGCCTAACTCCCAAGATCTGGCTCAGGTGTGACTGAGCTCCTCTGAGGGCCTTCCACCTATCAGAGTGAGTTAATGGCTCATCTCTCTTGCCCTCGGGTAGTAGCTTCTAAAATCAACCCATGGATTCACTTCAGCTTGCATACTATCACAAACACCTGGAGATATTATGCTGAGCAAAGTGTCAGTGAGAACTGTAGATTGTCATTTTCTATTTTTGGTTTTGTAGCTTTGTGACCTGATAATTTGTAGCGTCTTTCTGTATCTATTCTTATTTCACTTAACATAATATTCAACAATTCATTCATGTTGTTAACTAATGACAATATTTCATTGTTCTCATGCCTGAATAATAGCACTTTGTATAAAAATACTACATCTTCATTGTCTATTTGTCAGTTGATAGACACCTAGGTTAATTCCATGTCATGTCTATTCTGAGGAGTGTCAGTGATCATGAAAGCACTGATGTTCTTTGATGGACAGCAGAAGCACTGATGGGTCACAGGACAGCTCTACTGTTAAGTTTTTAAGGATCACCCATGTTATTTTCCAAAACTGCTACCCTACCTTATACATCACCAACAGTGTGTTGGACCCCTTGTTCTATATTCTTGCTTGAGCTTATAATTCGCCATTTTGATATAACTTCATAGTCCTGCTAACTGGAATCAGGCCTTACCTCCCCACGGTTTTCATTTGTGTTTCTCCGATGATTTCTGGTGTCACAGACGTTTTAAATTTCATATGCTATTGGTAGTACATATTGTTTTCTTAGAAATATTGACGTTTACACCACTGTAATTGGTTCCTTTTTGCTGTTGAGTTATTTGTGTATTCTTGACATGCATCATTTATCCAATATGTGGTTTGAAATGCTTTCTCTCCCATTCTGTAGGCTGTGTCTTCACTCAGCTGGTCATCTTTTCCCTTTGTGGAATTGTTTTCATTTCATGCCATCCCATTTGTCTATTCTTGCTTGTTTCCTGTGTACTTTATAAAAAAATCATGTCCAGTGCAGTGTTGCGAAGCATCTCTTTCCCTAACCTTTGTATGTCCTTAGACCTTACAGTTTTGAATCGATCTTTGTATATGGTTAGAAACAGTTTTCTTTTTCTCCTTTGCATATGAACGCCCGATTCCTGTAGTTCCATTTAGTGTGCTTTTTCCCTTGAATATGTTCTTTTCTGTTTTTTAAAAACTGTTTATTACATTGTTTCTTTGTTTGTTGGGGTATTTTTCTATGTGGGTACACACACACACATACACACACACACACACACACACACACACACATATATATATATGTATATATATATATACATATATATATATATGTATATATATATATATATATATAAAATAGCTTTTGGAGTCAGATAATACAATGCCTTTAGCTTTGGTCTTTCTGTTCAAGATGACTTTGGATATTTGGGGTTTATTATGTTTTTATATGATTTTTTTCTTTCTCTTTTTTCTTCCCTATCAGTGACTTTCTTTCTGAATTCCATTGATGAGTCACGCCTTAATAGGATTCTAGGTTCCTCAGGAAGGAAAGAGACGGGTCCATACACATGGCATGCTAGGCAGTGAGGCAAAGATGAAATAAACTAGGGAGCAATGAAAATAAACCTGATAGTATTTCCATTGTTGCTTTTGATGGAATAAGATGCAGTCAGTATCTAGGAATAAGCTTCCTCCCTCAGTTCACAATGAGAGAGAAGGAGTCTGAGATCAGGGTATTCTGTGTGAGAAGACCCTGAGCAGATGTGAGTATTGGGTTCTGCACACTGACCTACAGATGTGACCTTCAATTCAGTCACAGCCATGTAGAGGATGAGCAGTATCCTGCTGGATGTGGCTGACAATGGGAACAGTGAGATCATTGTACCCCACAATGCCGTGCTCAATCTGATTGCAACCCAGTGGATGTGGTGACTTCCTTCTTGGTAGTAAAGGATCACAGTGGCCAGAGCCCCCTGACTTTACTTCCCTAAGAGTTATGGTTTGATAATTCACATCAGTAGGGTGGAGAATCAGCTGATCTCTGACCCAGGTGAGGTGACCATTGTATGTGGCTTTTTCAGGTAAGGTGTTTAGTATCCGCTTTCTTGGATGAGAATATTTTTGCCGGTAGTTGGCTAAATGGAGCAAGTGTAGCAGAGGTCTCCTTCAGTCTGGCCACCCTTCTCAGGTTCTCTGTTGGAAGCTCACATGAAAGCTCATTTGGAGGCTTCTGGCAGGCCTTGGCTAAATACACAAAAGTCACGAGTACATGCATGGGATTCACTACTCGGTGTTCAAGTCTTTTGATCCCTAGGAGTCCACCACCTGCTGAGCACCTCTGAGATTCCTCCTATGGGTTTGTTGTGTTGTCTCTATGGTTTGAGATTGTGAGAGGGAGGGCCCAGAAGGTATAGAACTTCTCCATCTTGGGGGACATAGAGTTTAACCCTCAGTTTTTTGTCTACAGTCTCAAAAGAGTACATAGTAGAATACTTCTTATGAATATGGACAGAAAAAGAGGCTTACCTCAAATTCTGTACTGAGAGATACTGTTGCCCATGATACACACATGCGATGGGGACGTCCTCCTATAGAAAGTGGCTAAAAAGTTACACTGTAGATATATTGTTAGCACAGGTAGCTATTTGAGCTATTAGCTAATGGAAGATCATAGGACTATTGGATTCACGAAAGAAAGAAAACTTGGGTAAGCATGGATTCCAGCACAGCACACCAGTTATGCAGATATTTTACATGTAGCATAAATACTGATGGAGCATCAAGAGTGATCTAGGAAACTGAAGACATACAACACGAAACAGAAATCAGTAATAATTGCCGTATCAGAAGAAATTCCTAAAATAAAACAAGTGTTTGCGTCTGATTGGTTTTGGATTAGAATTTAATGTAATTTTTTTAACCTCACCTTTTGTTTGTTTATGTTTGTGTGTGCGGATGTGCAAGTGGTGTATATTTGTTCCTACTTTTAAAATCAAGGGCTTGTCATGTCATGGTTGCTTGTAATGCTTAGCAATGGTGATAATTTTAATAGCGAGGAAAACCACAAAAATGCCACTTAGCAGGAGCACCCTGCATGTCTGTATTCACTCTTAGTAGTGTGTGGCTTCATTAGCCTTTGACTGTTCCTGAAGATTTCTGGTGACTCCTCAAGGCAGTAACTCTTCAACCTTTATTGCCTGAGAAAATTTTACATGGCCCCTGTCATTTAAATATACAAAATAGATGTAAAAATCAAATACCTACTGACAATACATTACCAGACATATTTTAAAATAGTTCTTTATTAAATGTGAAAGAAATTAGCATATTAATGAGATCTAGGTGCAATTACTTTTTATCTAAAGAATTAAATCCTGGCTAAATATCTGATATATCAGGGCAGAGAACAACTTCAACACATTTTATAATTGATCAATATTTTTGCTTTTATAATTACCAACATTGAGAGTGCCACTCCATATTACTATGTAGAACAAAACGAGAAAAGAATGTTGAGGGCCATTTCGGAAATTGTTGGAAATTCTGTCCAGATTTCAAGCCAAATTGAGTTAACATTTTCAAATGAAACTCAAGTCAGCAACTCTCAAACATCCAATTTTAAAATCAAACATTCTAACATAATTCAACCTGAAGATACACTGGTTTTATAATAACAGGATGGGGAAGACTGGTAAGGAAGTATTAAAAGTCTTTGTTTTTAATAGTTAAATATTTTTATTTTTATAAGAAATAAAATCTTCTACACATATAAATGTACTGTAATTCATTATTTTCAATATTCTCAAATCTGAGCCAAGGCATTTCAGGCAGGCTCTTTTGTAATCATGTGTTATGGGGCATGCACAGTACAAAGTGTGCAAGCTGTGTGTTCAGAACCAAGGCTACCTTGAAAAATGTGGATGGTTAGTGCTAATTGTCAATTTGACATAATCTAGAGCCACCTAGAAAATCTCAAGGATTGTCTAGATCAAGTTGGCTCGTGAGCATGTTGCGGGAGATTATCTGCCGACCGTGAATGGCGCTGTTCCTTAGGCAGGGGATCCTGAACTATATAAAATGGAGAAATTTGAGTCCTAGCTTGTATTTATTAATTCATTGCTTTCTGATCTTGACTATATATTTTATGTATCTAGTTGATTTAATTTTTTTTATATTTTATATTTGTTTCATTAATTTTTGCTTAAGTACCTCATAGATCACATTATTATAGTGTACTTTTTAAAAACAATTATTGGTTTTTTGTCTTTTATTTATTTATTTATTTTTATACTCCAGATTTTATCCCCTCCTACCCTCTGACTATTCCACATCCCATACCTCCTCCCCACCCTCCTGTCTCCAAAAGGATGTTCCCACCCCCCAGCCCCCACCCAACCAGACCTCTAAACTCCCTGGGGCCTCCAGTATCTTGAGGGTTAGATGCATCTTCTCTGACTGAACCCAGACTGGGCAGTCCTCTGCTGTATATATTTTGGGGGCCTCACATCAGCTGGTGTATGCTGCCTGGTTGGAGGTCCAGTATCTGAGAGATCTCAGGGGTCCAGATTAATTGAGACTGCTAGTCCTCCTACAGGGTTGCCCTCCTCCTCAGCTTCTTCCAACCTTTCCCTAATTCAACCACAGAGGTCAGCAGCTTCATTGGTTGGGTGCAAATATCTGCATCTGACTCTTTCAGCTGCTTGTTGGATCTTTAGGAGGGCAGTCATGCTAGGTCCCTTTTTGTGAGCACTCCATAGCCTCAGTAATAGTGTCAGGCCTTGGGGCCTCCCCTTGAGCTGGATCCCACTTTGGGCCTGTGGCTGGACCTTCTTTTCCTCAGGCTCCTCTCCATTTCCATCCCTGCAGTTCAGACAGGAATAATTATGGGTCAGAGTTTTTGACTGTGGGGTGGGATGGCAACCCTCTCCTTCACTTGATGTCCTGTCTTCCTACTGGATGTGGGCTCTGTAAGTTCCCTCTCCCTACTGCAGGGCATTTCATCTAAGATTCCTCCCTTTGAATCCTGAGAGTCTCTCACCTCCCAGGTCTCTGGTGCATTCTGGAAGGTACCCCCACCTCCTACCTCCCAAGGTTGCCTATTTCCATTCTTTCTGCTGGCCCTCAGGGCTTCAATCCTTTCCCTCACCCAATACCAGATCAGATTCCCCTCTTTTCCCCTCCACCCCCCTGTCCACTTTCCCTCCCAGGTCCCTTCCTCCCAACTTGTGATTGCTTTGTTCTCCCTCCCAAGTAGGACTGAGGCGTCCTCACTTGGGCCCTTCAGCTTGTTGTCCTTTTTGAGTTCTGTGGACTATATGTTATGTATTCTGTATTTTTTTTCTTTTTGTGGCTAATATCCACTTATTAGTGAGTACATATCATGCATGTCCTTTTGGGTCTGAGTTACCTCACTCAGAATGATATTTTCTAGTTCCACACATTTGCATGCAAAACTCAGGATGTTCTTGTTCTTAATAGCTGAGTAGTATTCTATTGTGTAAATGAACCACATTTTCTGAATTCATTCTTCTGTTGTGGGACATCTGAGTTGTTTCCAGCTTCTGGCTATCACAAACAAGGCTGCTATGAACATACTGGAACATGTGCTCCTGTGGCATGGTGGGACATCTTTTGGGTATATTTCCAAGAGTGGTATTTCTGGGTCTTCAAGTAGATCTATTTCCAATTTTCTGAGGAATCTCCAGATTGATTTCCAGAGTGGTTGTACCAGTTCAAGCTGCTTTAAGTTTTTTATAATGATAGATTTTAACAGGGAACTGTGAGCTAAAATAAACCCTTTCTTTCCCAAATTATCCTTTGTCAAGATATTTATTACAGAAATGAGTAGTGAAATGCACATGATATAGCATGAAGATTTTGGATTTCTTACATTTTACTCTGAATTAAATTTTGACTATTGTATGTTCAGAAATCTTTCTGTTTCTATTACCCTGCATTCAGTTATCCAACCTCATATGAGGTTGTGACCCACAGTTTAAGGAACAGTGATTTAAAACTTTCTACACATATTGAGGTTAAGGAAAGACTTTTGATGTAGATGTTATGGACATCTGGGCATTAATACTTCCAAAGATATACATTTATAAAAGTAATGAACCCTGAAGGGATTACTTGAATTGCAATGTGTTAAGTATTTCTCTATCATAATGGATACGGGACAAAAGCGCAGATGTGCATTTTTATAAGTGACAGACATACAGTCTAGAAAACATAGCAGATGCAGCCATAATGAGAACACTAACAGAGAAAACTAATTCTACACATTTATACATTGCTGTGGGCCAATTCTTAGAAGGAAAAAAGCTGAATATAAATGTTAAGAATAATCAAAGAAAGATGATTCAAGTGTCCTCAAAACACACATTTGAACATCATCTCTGAAAACCTTTGAAGTGATGTTGGCAAAAGAGATGCACTCCATCATCTCCATTGTGGTACCCTGGCCACGGCCCTTTGCTTTAAGACCCTTGGCCCTGTTACCAGCCGCATCAGTCCAAGATTCTCTCACCGTCCCATTCTTACCTAAGAAGAATATTGAGTGACAGGAGACAAAGGAAATAATACTCCAATTACAGGGATTGTTCCTTGTGATAATGTCGCATTTGTACCAGGACATCAAAGGCTATAAATGATGGTTCTGGCCTCATAGAAAGGGGATTAAATGGAGGTTCAGATAATTGGGCTTGTGCCTTCCATTCTGCTTGAAGTCAGGTCAGTCTAGAGAACTTTCCTATGCTGCAGTTCTCTTTGAATTCACCTTCCAATCCCCAACCACTTGGCTGCCCTTTCTTTGTGCTGGTCTCGTATAGTAGTTGCATTAGATGTACCAAACCCATCCTCGGATTTGTGGGAAGTAGTCTGATTTCAAATGTTGCACTGTGTGAGGGTTTGGGAGACGGGCCATGCAGTCAGGATATGTCCCCTGTTGGTGCAGGCTGAAAGGATTTGAGAGTCTCAGGAGGCAGCCATCTTCCCCTGTGTTTGTAGGTCTTTTCCCTGTTCATTATTTTCTTATTTTTGAGGAAATGTATGCATATGCCATTTATTTAAATAACTCCAAACCTTTTCCTGGACTTTGCAAAATACACATAAAATCTTACATCCAATTTAAAGCAATGTTAGTTTAATTTTAAAGTATGTTTAACCTCGTAGATGTACTACAAAAACAAATAGGATTCTGAAAAAAACGGTAATGCGATGCTGAGCCAAGTTGCTATAAAAATGAAAAAGTCACTTGGTGTTTGTAGACCCAGACACCACATGAGTTTCAAGCATATATACTTAGATCCATTGTAATCCACCATCCTTAGTGTTGCCAGAATCCCCATACTATTTCTTGGTGCCTTCTGCGTGACTTCCCAGAATACCATAATGGCTTCTCTGTGGTGGGAGGTAATGTTCTCAGGGGTGGCCTACTTGTCTGCTTATCACAAGGCTCCTGCTAGCTGGATCAGCAACACCTGAATGAATCATCTGCCCTGAGAATGAGCAGCATCAAATCTTTGCTTGATTCTTGATGAATCACAGTTGGTGTCTAGTGCTCTGGTTTCCGCATGCAGGTTAGAACACAGGCAGAATATATTATTCTAACATGAACTGGATGTGGTCTTGCAAAAGCTGGCAGCAAGTTGTGGCTTAACTACTGCTCTGACAGCAACACCAGGGTTTTCTGTTCTAAACCTTAAAACGGAATGGTTTTTTCTGTGTCTTGATTTTTTTAATTAAATTTAATTTTTTACTTATTAACTTTACATCCTACTCACTGCCCCACTCATGGTCAGCCCCTCCCACAATCCTCCTCTGAGTGGGTGGGGGCCCTCTGGGTACTTCCCCTCCTGTAGCACTTCAGGTTCTGCGAGGCTAGGTGCTTCCTCTCCCAGCTAGAAGAACATATCTCATGTACAGGAAACAGCTTTTGGGATAGCTCTCTTTCCATTTCAGTTGTTTGGAACCCACCGGAAGACCAAGTTGCACATCTGCTACATATGTGTGGGGAGGCCTAGGTCCAGCCTATATATGTTCTTTGGTTGGTGGTTCAGAGTCTGAGAGCCCCATGGGTTCAGGTTAGTTGACTCTGTTGGTCTTCCTATGGAGTTTCTATCCCCTTTGAGGCCTGCAGTTCTTCCTCCTATTCTTCCATAAGAGTCCCTAAACTCCATCCACCGTTTGGCTGTGGTTATCTGCATCTGTCTAAGTCAGCTCCTGGGTGGAACCTTTCAGAGGACAACATGCTTCTGTCTGCAAGCATAACAGAGTATCATTAATAGTGTCAGGGATTGGTGCTTGCCCATTGGGATGGGTTTCAAATTGGGCTGACTATTACTTGGTCATTCCCTCAGTCTCTGCACTATCCCCAGTACCTGCATTTCTTGTAGACAGGATAAATTTGGGGTTGAAAGTTTTGTGGGTGGGTTGGTGTCTCTGTCATTCCACTGGGGTTCAGGAGGTTGGCTACAGGAGGTTGCCTCTTCACTTTCTAGATCCCCAATGTCGTGAGTCACAGCTGAGGTCATCTCCATTGATTCTTGGGTGCCTCCCTTATCCCAGGTCTCTTGCCTCCTCCTGGAGATGCTCCCACCCCTGTCAGTTGCAGATTTCCATTCATTTTCATTGTCTTCTCTCTTGTCCTTCCCTGAGGAAGCCTGAATTTCACTTAGAAGGTGGAATAAAATAATCATAAGAGGCAGATGGAGGGAGAGATCTGGGAGGAATGGGGGGCAGAATGATGGTTTAGGATTAGTTGTGTCTTGATTTTTAAAGAGAATTTTTCAGTTCTATTGTAAATGCCTAGGAATGACTACAAAGTACGATAGAAGGAAATGCTAGCCTTTATTTGTTTTTTTAGGCTAAAATTTAGTTACTTTAAAAACAGATACATGAAAATATATTATACTTATTTATGGGGTGCCGTATGATGCTTCAGTATGTGTACACTTGTGTGATGGTTAGACCATATAAAACAAGTACTTCCTCATACATCTTGCATTACTAGTGAAGACATTCAGAATTCTGTGCTATAGCCTTTAGGTGGTATTATGGGTGCACTAGACTCTTGTGGACCTGAGTGCAGTCTAAGTCCAACTTTTCCAGGGTATTAAGATCTCTTGTAGAGCTGTGTGGAGCTACTGTATAAATATATATAAATCATGGAACTCTAAAGCCATTATCAAATGAAAATTTGTGTCTCACAGTTATTTCAGTGTGATCCTCTGGAAGGAAGAGAGGATCCCAGTCCCAGCAGTGATTTGTGGCCACTCCAATAATTTGTACTTCTAAGGTCTAGGAGGAGGCAGCTCCAAAGGAGGTTTGTTAATGTCCCTATGCAAAGGAGGGAAGGAAGGACAGGATATTATCTTCCAGGGGTGGTGGAGTGGTGGGGCTCTCTTCTGGAGCTCACGGCATGCATATCAGCTGCTCTTCTGCTTCCCTGTAAAGGTTTGATGGTCTATACATGGTGTTAAGAACACTATTTTCTGCCATGTTGTATAGATGCCCAGTTTTCAGTGCTATTGTGCCTTGGTGGGGGTCAGGTTGAGAGAATCGTAGACGTCATCTCTGCTGATGTCAGGAGCGAGATCTGTGCTCAGGAAAGCAGAACCCTTCCTGTGACCCTGAAACACCAGGTATGTTAGGATACACCATTCCTTGAAGTTTCTATCTCCTCTAAGAATCCACCATTCCAGAAACTGACTTACAAAGAAATATTCATGTTACATTGCTTTCCTAAAACAAAGTTTCATCATCAGAGTGCCAAATGGGAAGGTGCACTATGCAAATATCTGGAATATGGCCAGGCACATTGGGGAATATTAGCCACAGAAGCAGCCAATCATTTCACCAATGGGATGGGAGAGCAGATTGCCCTCACCTCCTGGATTAGAACTCTAAAAATGACATCAGTCCAGGAAATATGCCACACTGAAGGACAGTACATTCACAACATAGAAATGAGGGTACAGAATAAAGTGATTAGAGAACCACTTTTCAGCAGTAGCAATTCTCATGGTTTAAGGTAAGCAGAGATATATATGAATGCTGGTCAAACACAGATCCAGCCTTGGCAGCTTCAAGTTTTATCACTGCACCTTCCTTGGGAACATCTGCAGCCTTTGTGCAGAATGTGCAGAACAGGGGCACTTGGCTTCTAGTCTGTCTTCTTCTTGCTGGATGAAGGTGGACTTTGGAAGATCATGAGTATGCACTGGTGCGAAAATGGGTTGTGGTATTTACAGCTGTTGACTGGAATTCTAGTGTGTCACAGTGAGCTGTCAGACTCTAGAAGGCGTCTGAGATACTTGTGCTTCCGGTACCCCTTCTCAAACATCTGAAATGACGTTGGTGTGACAGAGCTTCTCCCCAAAACATATCTATATACAGTTTACCATACATACTCAGAGCATATAACACATGACCACAGCGTGTATTATCCTAAGTATTTGTCAGGATGTTTCAGGGATCTTTGATAGTTAATTGTCCAAATCCAAAGATGCTCAAATGTCTTATTTCAAATGCTACTGGTCCAATTTTGGCCTGTAATTCAGGCTTATTCTGCCACATAATTTACATACTCTCCAGGTGACTGAAAATACATAATAAAATAAAAAAATGCTATCAAATAGTTTTCATGCTACACTGTCTAGGGAATAGTGAAAAGGGAAATGTCTATCTACACTCAGTACAGACGCAGGGTTTTCTTGGACATTCCTAATGCATGGTTAGTTGAAGCTGTGGGTGTGTAAACCATGGATGAGGAGTGACTATGGTGTACTTCTGGGTGACAACTGCATGTCTCTTCTCACAAGCATGCAAGGACCCAGGATTTGAAGACTGTCATTTTTTCATGTAAATGAGCGGTAAGAACACTTAATATCTATCCAATCAAAGATAGTCAATACATCATTATTATCTCTTGTCAACATGCTTGTATATTTGTCCCTAAAATGAACTTCCTCTTATATCCTTTCAGTAACATCATTCCCACTCAGTCTTTTCCACGCTCTGATTTTATATGTTTATCTTTTTAAAAAAATTCATGTTAGATCCCAATCGATGTCCCCTCTCCTGGTCCCCATCCCTGGCAGTCCCTCCTCCATATGCCCTTCTCTTCTGAGAAGGGGATCCTCCCCTGAGTAGCCTCCAAGCACATCAAGTCTCTGCAGGGTTAGGCACATCCTCTCCCACTGAGGCTGGATAAGGTAGCCCAACTAGAAGACCATATCCCGTGGACAGGTGAAGAGCAGGCTGCGCATCTGCTACATATGGGGTTCAGCCCATATATGTTCTTTGGTTGGTGCCTCTGTTTCTGGGAGCCCCAAGGGTTCAGGTTAGTTGACTCTGTTGGTCTTCCTGTGGAGTTCCTATCCCTTTCTGGGCCTTCAATCCTTCCTCTAACTTTCCCATAATAGTCCCCAAGCTTCATCTAATTTTTGGGTGTGGGTCTCTACATCTATCTGAATCAGCTGCTGTGTGGAACCTCTCAAAGGACAGTCATTCCAGGCTCCTGTCTGCAAGCACAACAGAGTATTATTAACAGTGTCAGGGACTGGTGCAAGACCACATGGTATTTTTGGTGCTTCTGACTTATTTTATGTATATGGTATTAATTTTGGCAGTGTTTTTGCAAAAAGTAGGATTTCCTTTTCATTAAAAAATGGTTGAATGGTATACTAAAATGTGTGTTTGTGCATGTGCGCGTGTGCGTATTTGTAAATACCTGGATCTATATCCCAAAGCAACACATTTTTGCATCTATTCTTCTGACTATTGACACTAGAATTGTAGATTTATCTTGGTCATCAAGATTGATGCTGCCTTGAACATGGTCTACAGACACAGCTGTATGATTTTATTCTTCGGGTATGACTCAATTAGTCCTTTAGTTGGGGTTGCTACATCTTGTAGTATTTCTAGTTTTAGTTTTGAAGTACCTCCTCTATACTGTGTCTCATAATGGCTGCACTAATTTACATTCTCATCAGCAAGGTTTTAAGAAATGATGGTTGTATTAATTAGCTTGATGGGTAATCTAATCATTTCACCATGTATTTGTATGCTAAAAATGACACTGCAAACTTGAAACATAGATTCAGCTTGACTTAATGATGGAGTTTTGTCCGGATAAACTCACAGTAAGTTGAAAATGTTATAATTGAGAAATTCATAACACAAATAACATATGAAAGGTAACAAGTTTGTGATCCCAAGTTATATGGAGGGTGGGCCGTTGTTAAGTGACTAGGATCTGCTGCTCAAAGCGCTTGCTGCCCAGTGTGACCAGAGCATAGTACCAAATGTCCATAGCCAGAAAAGGATTAAAATTCAATTTTGAAGTGTGATTTCCACAAAGCATATTTTACTTCTGCAGTAGTGTAGAGTTGAAAATTCATAAAACTGCTGCAAGTCAGGGATGGCCTTTATACATTTTTTATTCATCTGTTTTACTTCACTAAAGCATGACAATGTAATAATGATTTCAAGAAAAGAAATTAATAT
Source organism: Uromys caudimaculatus (assembly GCA_028551405.1). Classification (NCBI taxonomy): domain Eukaryota; kingdom Metazoa; phylum Chordata; class Mammalia; order Rodentia; family Muridae; genus Uromys; species Uromys caudimaculatus. Next base: position 18,374,378 of record CM052712.1, on the reverse strand, counting down.
CTGAATAGGAGTAAGATGGAATGAGATGTCAATGGGGCCTGGATCAGGAAGTTGAAGGCAAAGTTAAAATGTGTCAGGGTCAAGGAAAATGATACTAATCTCATTTTTTCAAATGGAATCAGAGGAAGAATTTTATACTTTCTGATAAAATGAACCTGCGTGGAGGTAAAGGACATGGTTGTTCTGTTTTTCTACCCCTTTCTCCCTCTTTCACACATGCTCTCTCTCTTTCTCTTTTTAGACAAATATTCTGTAGCTTGTTGGGGCTGACATATATGCTGAGCTGCTTACAGGCAGGCTTAGAGATGATGTGAGTTCAGAGCCACCAAGACGAGGTGCTAGTGAGCCTGAACACCATCATGCTGTGTGAGGAAACAACATGGAAGTAGGAGAACTTGGAAGTGAGAGAACTTGGAAACTTGAACAAGTGTGGTGAAGAAAATGTGGAGTGGACCTAAATTTTGCTCCTGGGTGACTGGGCTAATGGGAATCCCATGAGTTAATGATGGGCTTGGTTTTGGAGGCAAGCATGCAGGCTACAGGTGACAGGGTATGTGCAGAATATATTAAACTGTATGAGCATTGAGATCCAGGTAGCCTGAGGAAGTTGGTTGCAGAAAACACAGGGAAGGATTATGGCCGGACATACAAGAGGAGAAACATCCATTTATTCGGAGGTTCTAGTTTGCCTTCTATTGCTGTAATAAAGAGCACCAACAAAACCAACTTGCAGAGTGGAATAGGTTTATTTGGTCTATACATGTAGATAAAATCTCATCACTGAGGGAAATCAGGGCAGGCGCTAAACAGGAACAATGGAGGAATGCTGCTTACTGACTTTCTCACTGGTTCATGCACAGCCAACTCTTCTTGGACATCCCAGACCTCCTACACAGTGGGCTGGGTGGGCCTTCCTCTATTAATTTGCAATCAGGCCATTCTGATCTAAGTAATTTCTCAGTTAAGGTTTGATCTTTCCCGGTGGTTCTACTTTGTGTCAAGTTGACAAGAAAAACTAGTCAATTCACTGGATGTGCTGGTTTCGCAAACCTAAGTCTAGAATTTCTGCAAGTTGATCTGGAAGGGCAAAATATAATAAGACAGGACTAAACACTAGGCCTTTGTGTTTGCTCAACTTCTGGGAAAGGAGGAAATAGGACAAAATGTTGATAAGTCATGCTATCAAGGATAGTTTTCAGTTATACCCAGTAAGTCCAAAGGGTGTGTTCCTCAACAAGATCACACTCAGCCCAGGTAGCAGCTGCGTTGCAGGGGTCCTGGGGGCCTCCATACTCTGGCAGCCTGATTCTCAGTTTTAGGAGTTGCCATGACCTTATTAGATTGGATTATTTACTGGAACCAGTCAACAGAGATGCTGGAAGTAAGGATAGGGAAGATGCCTGTGGAATCAAACATGATACCCCCCATTGCTTGCAGTATATCCAGTCCTTCAGCAGCCAGGAGAGTGAGTGAGCTTCAATATCTAGAGTTTTTATTGAAGTTTAGTCGGTTGAATAAAATCACTATTTATGAAACTGAATTTTTGTCTAACGTTGTCTTCTCCGCAAAGATTGACTAGAACCAGTGCTCTCAACCTCTAATCATGTTTTATTTTGTCCCTTTGAACCAAAATCTCCTTCCAAGCCATTGTAGACCAAGACTGTTTCCTCTGATATGCGATGATATTTTAGCTACTGGCATATACTTGCATACTTCATCTTGCCCCAAAGCAGTATATATGGATGGAGATGGGTATGGTAGTTATGGCACTAAGATACTTATGCCAATGGATAACTAACTGAGAGACAAAGGAGCCTGGCACCTGTGATGTGACACGTGAAATATATGATGGTTATGTCTGACAAAACAATAAGGACAAAGAGCCAGGCACATACCAGTTTAATGAATGACAAGAACACATTTGCTCTTCTTCATTGATAATGGATTGGGGGTGGGCAGAGCAACCAGGAGACATCTCTTGAGTGGTTTGAAGACGAGTCCCCAAAGGGACAGGCCATGAAGCTCACATCTCAATTTGTCATTCACAGGAATAACACTGTACAGCCACCCATACGGAGGGGCCTTGCTGAATGAAGACAGGATGTGAGTGGATGGAATGGGATGGGGAACGAACAGAAGAACACCTCTAAGATGCTGAGGGGTGATTTTGATCCCATCTCAACATTTTCCAGGAGAGACCAGGGGGAAGTGCAAATGGCTGGGCAGAGGATGGGTGAAAATACCATTCAGTTGTGGTTTTCATAAAAGAAATTGTTTTTTCATAAAGGAATTGTTCCTGTAGCCTTTGGAAAGCACTTACTCCAGGAGGACTCTTCACAACAACATAAACATGCACTCACATAGGGAAACATGCAGAGCCTCCCTGAACATTTCTCACGCATGACTTAACTCACAGTCCACAAGAAGTGTCGGTAGAGGTGCGTGGTGGTGTTGCTGCAGTGCACTTAGGTCCACATTTAAGTGTCAGGAGTTGACACCTTGCCACTAAGTACATTGTTTCTGCCCTCATTCTCTCGTCCATCTCCATTCTGTTCCATGTAACTGACAATCATTTAGTTAAATATCAATGATAAAAATATTATTTATATAATCCTCTGGCCTGCCAAGTAGACACCATATATCTTGATGAATCTGCTCTCCTTAAATAAGCAATGAAACAGCAAAGGTGAGCTGCAGTTTGCCTTGTTACTTCTACTGTTGGAGAGTTCTACCTCCAGCAGTCTCTGACCTGTGACCTCAGTTCTGGGGCGGGCTAGCTGATGACTGTTATAAAACAGGTGTGATAAATGGAAAGCATAGCCTAATGGTGCTGTGTAATGAGGCCATTCATTGTGTGGTGAGATGGTTCATTGTATCAGACAGCTAAAAGACAGCTTGTGCCCAACTGATTCCAGAGACAGACAAAGTGGTCAATGGCAGTGCTTGACTCTACTAAAGGTTCTCCAGCTCCACCCGTGGGAGAGACTGCATAGTATGATCATGGTGATATGTGGCCATTTAGAAAGCATTTGGTTTTCCCAACACCTAAGTCTGGACATGAGTCAGTGAAGCGAGCAGCCCCACAAAGGCCCCTCCTTGTTGGGTTCTGCTGCATAGCAAATGGGTTTTAGTGTCTGAAAGGGCCTCAGGAGCAGGATATTGCTCTGGGGAGAGTTACAGTTTAACTGAGAGTCAAATTACATGATCAAGAGTAGGGCGAGATAGGAAGATGCTGAAACACTCTTCAGCTTCACGTTTGTCTATTCTATTTTCTGTTGTGTGTTCTGAAAGCTTGGAACAATAACTTACATCTTCAAAGGACTTGGGGGACTGAGAAAGTCTTTCTTCTTGCCAAGTGTTAATAATAGAAGGAAGTTCTGGTTTCTTCTATGATATCTGATGAGCTGTTACATTATCCTCTGTTTACAGCTTGGAGAGCATCCGACAGTGTGGTGTTGCCCTCTGCATTGTCCTGGGATTCTCCATCTTGTCAGCATCAATTGGTAGCTCTGTGGTGAAGGACAGAGTGACCGGAGCTAAAAGGTTGCAACATATAAGTGGCCTTGGACACAGGACATATTGGCTAATTAACTTCCTGTATGACATGGTAGGATTTGTGAATATGGTTCTTATATGAATATGGTGATTGAAGGGCCTAAGCCACATGGGGGAGTCTGCAATGGAAGCACTCATTCTGTTGGCTAAGAGCACCTACCAGTTTGCCTTTACCAAGTGTATCAGACATTCAGGATTGTTTTATGAGGGAAGACGCAGGAATCATGGGTTGGAGAGCTCTGGAATCAAGGACCCCCAGTTTTTTATTAGGGAAGAAATGAATGAATAGCAGCTGTCACTATTGCCTTTCAAAGGGCTAGAAGGTGGGATGGGAAAAACTATTAGAAATGACCTCTCTTCTGTATCCCTAACCTCTGCCCTTAGTGTTAGTATCTCCCTATTGTGGTAGCACATATCAAAGTTTCCTATAGTCTCAAAATCACTAGACTTCATCTTCTGTTCTTTCCGTGATAATATCAAGTCCATGTTGAGGTGCTGCCTAAAGCTTAGGCCAGGTAGTTTCAATGCATATACTCTGACTTAGATTTAGTGCTCTTGCACAGCCATCACTCCTGCCATCACTAAGGAGCAGAGCTGGCATTTTTGTACAAAGGAAGTATCTTTGCATTCATGCCCTCATGGAGATGATGCATTCTATGATGTGGAAAATCCTATGTGAGCAGAAGGCAGGGCAGGCCTGAATCTCCCCAGAGTCTCCCGTTCATCAGCTTCTGACCATCTGTGTTGTTTTACACAGAACCAATGTGTTAGCGAGCTGGTCTTAAGCAATGTTTACTCCTCCGAATGGACTTAGAACGTCACTGATTGGTTTGCTTTTGATCCTGCAATCTAGATGCTTTAAATCATATAGTTTATCTGAGTCATACCAGAGACACCTTATCATTCAGAAGTCTGTTGCATGAGACTCCAAGTGTACCTTCATCCAGCACAAAAGATGGCTCATAAATCTCAAGACTGAAAAGTGCTGATCCACAGAGGTTTTATCTTTGTTAAGCCATGCTCTTCATAGGGAGGCAGTGGCTCCTCCAGAATGATGCTTCTAGTTGGACAGAACTACATTTCAGTACCTCCCACTCAGCTTTGCCCTGAGTACTACAGTCTTAGGGCTCTATGTTCCCCAGCATTGTCTAGCTAGTGATCCTAGAGAATGGGAAGAGTGTGACAAAAGAGAGTAGGAGCACAAAGAGTAACACACCATGACACTACAGACAGACTGAACACTAAGGACCCTGGAATTTCCTCTTCTCTCTGTGCTTTATTATCTCCTTGTCTTATATCCTGAATGTGGCCCCTTTTCACTCTGTGATGGGTGGACGAAGGGCTTAAGGGCAGAAAGGACTTTCTGATATTTGGCTGACTCTTTCCCTCCACTTTTACTCGGTCGTTTCATGTTTATTCTGTTCGATGACTCAACCAATGAATACTGTTGAGGATCTTTTATGGGTCGGGGTGTGTGCCCGACTGCTGAGGACTAAGCACCTGTATCTCCCAGCATTCAGTGTTCAAACTTACTCCATAGTGTGACAGTACCAGGAACTGGGATCCTTGGGAAAATGACCAGAGGATGTAACCCTCATGAATAGATTAGTATCTGTATAAAGGAAGAACTCTCATACCCCTTCCACCACATGGCAAAACCATAGAACATGCACCCATTCTAAATTGAAAAGTAGGAGTACACTATATACTAAGTCTGTTCTTGTCCTGGTCTTAGATTTCTCAGCCTCTAGAGCTGTGAGCAATAGATCCCTGTTGTTTGTAAGCAAACCAGCCTCCGTTTTTGTTTCACCCACTCAATGGACTGAATGTTGGTCCTAAATATATGAATGGGTTGGAGTAGATCTGTCCCCTAATAGAGCTTACATTCTTATTGGAAGAAGCAGACAGCGAATACACCAGATACAGCTGATTCATGACTAAATCATTTGTAAGAATGGAAGAGGATAATGATATAAAAGTAACTTTTATGGGGAACAGAGCTAAGCAGAGAATTCTCAACTGAGGAAATTCGCAGGGCTGAGAAACACCTAAAGAAATGTTCAACTTCCCTAGTCATCAGGGAAATGCAAATCAAAACAAGTCTGAGGTTCCACCTCACACCAGTC
>CM052712.1:18348310-18368197 GCA_028551405.1 Uromys caudimaculatus | reverse complement strand
GGGGGAGGGGACACGGGGTTTCCAAAGAAAAGGGGAATCATTGGAAATGTAAATAAAGTATCAAAAAAAATTTTTTAACATCAAAAAAAATAAATAAATAAATAAATTTCTGGAGAATATAAAAAAAAAAGTAACTTTTATTCAGGAAGTTAGAGTAATAGATTACATTTTAGCTGATATTTAAAAAGCAAACAGAACTCAGCTACATGGGTTAGTCAGAAGAGGTATTCTGTGGTCAGCAACCCCACAAAAGCAATAACTATGTTTGGGACTGTCCAAGGAAGGCCTGGGGATGCTGTTTGTTGCCTGTGCTACAGAGTCCTTGAAGGAAAAGCTGTAGGAAAAGCAGAGCAAGGAAGATCAACCCCATCCACCTATGTATTTGTGTGTGTGTGCGCGCGCGCGTGTGTACTTGTTTCTGGGACAGTTCCTTGGCCTCAAGGGAGATAGGCGTAGATGGCTCTGGGAGGTTAATCCAGTCTGTTTTCCCCTAAAGGACTAAGACAGTCAAATTCTGAAGAGCTGAGTGTTTAGGGCATCTGAGTTTGGAGGAACACAACCAAGTCCATAACAATGACTCAACACCACGAACTGTAAACATCTTTGAATATGCAAAGCAGGAGCTAGGTTTAAGTGGAAATGGAATGGACACTGCAGAGTAAGTAGAGCATGATTAATGTCCCTATCTAATATGGCATGTCCCCCTTTGTTTTTCCAGCTCTTTTACTTGGTTTCCGTCTGCCTGTGTGTTGCCATTATAGGCGCCTTCCAGTTAACAGCCTTCACATTTCGGGAGAACTTGGCAGCCACAGCCCTCCTGCTAGCACTTTTCGGGTATGTGATGAGAAGCTCGGCTGAAGAATTATGGTTTGTTTTCTGAGAAGGAAAACCCTCAGGATGGCTTTGAACCTGCTGTCAGCTTCATGATTTTCTCTCTTCCCAAGCAATTATGTTCCTCCTACCAGGGCTGCTGAGCAAACAAGCTTGAACAGGAAGATGAATGCCCTGTAGAGGAGGAGAAGGTTGACGCAGTCGTAATGAAGATGGCATTGGTCCTGCCTCAGAAAGGCCCTCAAGCTGTTTGACAAACTTGTGCAGTGGGAAATGGATTCTCTGTTATTCTCACTTTGATATTAATCGTGGGCTCAAATACATAATCCAGTTAGCTCAGAAACTGCATTTGTGGAGAGTCTCTTGTGAAGCTCTCTGGCATATTTTTTTCCTCCCCTATAATATTAGTAGCTTGGAAGTATTTTGTGTGACTTCTATCACTTGTTTTCTCAGAGGAAAAATAGTAAAAGTAGAAAAGTTACTGCAGAAATCCTCATTTATATACTCTGGATGCTTGCAACTGCTTCCCAAATGGTACCCACCTGGTGGAGAGAATGAATTAATGTACTAAGATTTAAAAAAGCAAAACCAAAAACAAAAACCATTTAAGCAAAAGGCTATAACTAAAGTGAAATTTACATAATTTGCTATTATCCCAGTGATCCAGAATTACTCACAGTATCTAACTAGGGGACAATGTTTTGCGTAAACAAGTGTGTGTCTGTTATCAGATGAATGGATAGACAGATATGGATGGGAAAAGCAAGCAGTTCTTACAGGACTAATGATACACCACATATCCTGTAGCCTTGGCAATATGAGTTCCCATCCCTTGTTTCTTTCCTATAAAATGTCAATTTTGTTGCTAAAAGTTAAATGAGATAATCGCTGTAAACACCAGGGACAACTGGCAGAGTCATTACATTAATTTTAGCCATTACTGTTATTCATAGAATTATCTTTTTCTTTAGAGATCGTCATGTGCTCACGAAAAGAATGGGTGTGGAACATGATGTTATACTCAATTTGAAAGTTATGAACTCATATATAAAGGGCTGTATGTTTGTACCCTGATCTTATTATCTTATTTCAGCTTATTAATCTCATTTACTGAGAAAATGTTGTTGCATTTCATTGTAGCATGGGTAAAATAGGCCTTGCTATAAAATTTTGTTTGAATTTTGGAGGGCTAGACAAAATTTGATGACAAAATTTGGATGAAGTTAAATGATTCAAAACTTGATCTTATGAAATGTATTTTTAGAAAATGTTTAACTTGATTATACTATGCTAGAAAATTCTATGTTCACAACTAAACATTTTGGGGGATTTCTGGAGAACCATAGGTCTACAGATGCCTAGTCATCATTTCCCAAGGGTGATAGACTTCCTTGTTATTTTATTGCTGTAAGGAGACACCAGTACCAGGGCAAATTATAAACTAAAGCTATGTCAGGCATGGCAGCATGTGCCTTTTATCCCAGCACTTGGGAGGTAGAGGCAGGAGGATCTTCTCTGTGAGTTTGAGGCCAGCTTGGTTGGCATACTGAGTTTCAGGACAACCACAGCTATGTAGAAAGACTCTGTCTTAAAAATGAATGAATGAAAAAAATGAATGAATGAATGAAAAAATAAATAAATAAATAAACTGTAAAGGTAAAACTAAACCATTTAATTGGGGGCTTGTTTATAGTTTTAGAGGGTTAGTTCATTATCATCATGGCAGGGAGGGTGGCAGCAGGCAGATAGGCATAGTGCTGGAGAAGTAGCTAAGAGCACATGTCAGGTTAGCAAGTTTCAGGAAGAGAGAGAGAGAGAGAGAGAGAGAGAGAGAGAGAGAGAGAGAGAGAGAGGGAGAGAGAGAGAACCTGGCATTAGCTCTTCAACCCTAGCATCAAAGCCTATCTCAAGTGACACAGCTCCTCCAGCCAGGTCATACCTCCCATTCCCTCTTCAACAGTTCTACTAACAGGAACTAAGCATTCAAACCTATGTGCTCGCCAAGGGCCAGCCTCGGCTGAGAGAGGAGTTCTGAGGAAGGAGTGTTTGGGAGCAATGAAGAGAACTACCTGAAGTCAAATCCTGTGGCCAAGCTGATGGGCTGTGTTCTTGAGACAGCCTTCCAGATAGCTCTCTGCTTGAGACAGCTCTCTCTCTTGCTCGAGAAAACATTCTAAAAACTCTCTGGGTAGCTCATCTCTTGCAGGCCAGAAGCCCAGTCTTTTCCTCACATATCATTTCAATCATTCACTCCAGGTCCCCTTTTAATTATTGCACGAATCACCATTCTATGACCTTCTTAGAAGACAACAATTACACATTTTTGTTTTAAACATGGCAAATGAATTCAGAAATCTGTCTGTCTTTGTAAGCATAAAAAAATAAACTTAGATGGGTGGGCTCTGGTCCTGAGATTACCATTCCGACCATGCCTGGACCTAAATTAGCTCTGTCCCAGGATAATGTGGAACTCAAAAATCTACCTCCCTTTATATCTTCCTGCCTTTTATCTTTCTGATAAGCTGGCTCATAGCACAATATTCCCGAAAGAGAAAGAGCCAAGAGATGCCAATTGTGACATATAATGAATCAAAGGACTTCAAAGGTTCTTATTTCATCATTAGTGTAGAGTTACAGATATAAGTTTGAAACCTGTGATCCCTACTGTAGGAATCTCAGTCTAGCAGCTAGTTTCAGGCTCCAGGCTGTCTCTGGATGAGGCAAATAGAGTGACTCCTTCTTCTTCCTCCTCCTCCTTCTCCTCACCTTCCTCTTCCTCCTCCTCCTCTACCCCTTCTCCTCCTTCTAGTCCTCATTTATCTCTTTCTACTCCTCCTCTTCCTCCTCCCAGAACCTGTGGGTATCAGGAACCCAAGTGCAAACTAAGAAGCCAACTCCCAGGAAACGCAGAAACCCAAGGACACTTTCAGACTTGAAATAAATCTATTGATTGGTGTCTGAGAGATAAGAAACGGGATAAAGGAACCAAATCTTATGAAAGTTAGAATACAAATGCTCACAATAATTTGACTTTCTACCAAGGAAAATGGGTATTTAAACTCTGACAGGGTAGGCAGCAGAAGTAGCATCAAAAAGAGCAAAGTATACTGGAAGTTGGAGGATGAGCTCTGGCCCAGTCTGTACCGCATAAAGAGACCCTGTCAGATGAGAGAAGGAGAGAAGGGGTAGAAGTGAGACAAAATCAGAGATAGAGACATAGCAGAGACAGACAGAGATAGACAAGAGAGACAGAGAAACAGAGACAGCAAGACAGAGACAGAAACATAGAGACAGAGACAAAGACAGAGGCAGAGAGCCAGGGATAGAGAAGGATAGTGAAAGAGACACAGAGTCAGAGAGACACAGAGACATGTAGAGAGAGACAGAAATGAGAGGCAGATATACACAGGATGCAGAAGACACATACACAGAGAGACAGAGATAGAGGCAGACTCAGAGACAGAGGAGAGAGAACAAGTAACATTGATCATAATAGTATACACCTTTAATACTAACACTCAGAACTTTAGAACACAGAGGCAGAAAGACCAGTATGAGACCACATAGTAAGACTTTTTCTCAGATATCCAAACAAATAGAACAAAATAAAAAGGGACACTAAAATTATCTAAAATAAAAGACAGCTTATATTAAAATTGTAAAGCTAAGAACATACTTGGTGCACGTTTAGTGCTAAAGGATTGTGACAATAGGAGCATAGACTCCTGTTTGTCCCCCAGGGAAATTCACACAGCAGAAGGAAGGGGCAGTTGTCAGGAGGAGAATACGATATGTTCTCATCAATTCCAAAATCCCTGCAAACAGTATGCCGACCTCCAGTGAATTATACAATCATTAGAATGATGAGTTGTATTTTAATAAAAGGGTAGAGAGTGTTAAAAGCCACAGTAGGCTTCATATAAAGTAAATTATGCTCTATAAGTCAATTTAAATTTTCCCTTAACATTTAGAAAAGGCTGAGGTGGGGGCTGGATCTGCCAGTATGTTAATTTCAACCAAGTGTTTGAAAGGAAAATAACGAAAATGCAGCTTAAAAAAAATCATGGAATCATTGCTGGTGGAAAATCAGCTCAAAGATTCATTAATGCAGGAAAGGAAATCTCCAGAGGTGTCATTTAAGGCTACATCTTTGTCTCTGAGTCTTTTTTCTTAAGACAATGCTTTGATCCACTTATCAAATACTTGAAGGACATAACCCAGTATGAAGATCTTATATAAAGATTCTGTGCATTCCCCAGTGGAGTAGAGACCATGGATGATGTGGTAATTAATTGCTCAAGTATAGTTCAGGGTGTCTGGGTTGACAGTGGGAGGGGAAGGCGTTGTGAGACTACAATATGAACACGGAGATGCTAATCAAAGCAGATGATCATCTGCTTTGTGCCACATCAGATCTTTCATGAGGGGCTCCACAGCCTCCCCTGATTCCTCTAGCTCCCACATTTTCAAGTTTAACAGAGAGAGAGAGAGGGGGGAAGAGAGAGAGATAGAGATAGATAGATAGAGAGAGAGAGAGAGAGAGAGAGAGAGAGAGAGAGAGAGAGAGAGAGCTAGCTGCCTGGATACCATATTTTACAAAGAACAAAGAAAGGCTGTGTCTCCTGTAGTTCTGGTTTAAGTAAACTTGGATTGTTATCTCAGCCTATTAATAATACACCTATAAAATAATTTGTCTCCGTTTCAGAAATTTGATGAATCAATAGTTTTAATATAACACACGAGACACACACAGAGACACACAGACACACACAAAGACACACAGACACACACAAAGACACACACACACTCAAACTGTGCTTACTCTAAGAATGAATTTGATAGAAATAAAAGCAGGCCTAAAATTTGACACGAAAGTGTCTACTACTGTTTATTTGTGTTTCGGTTGTAGGAATAATTTGTCTCCTCCTCCTCCCTCTCATTCTTTGCCTTTGTTTTGTCCTCTTCTTAGTCTAGGATGCCCTTGAACTGTCCTCCTGCCTTACAGTCTGAGCTCTGAATTATAGGTGTGTGTCACCATGCCTGTTTCCCTGTTGCTGAAGGCTACCTTATATGGTGAAGGATAGCAGTTGAGTTCTGCCCTAGAAATGACAGTAGGAAGTGTATGTAGGGTTAGGGGTCAGATTTGATTCTTCCTGATAGTACTTTATTTCAGACAGGACTAGTGATAATTAACAGCAGTAGTCATCTATGGCTCACCTCTTTGGCAGTTATTTTCATTTTATTTAATTATTTTATATAGCAAATATTTTAGAAAAAATTGTTTTGAAGTACTTGTCTCCAACATGTTCTTCACGGTCATTGTGAAACAGGTTTCTACTGAGTGAAGTTTCTGAGATATGGCTTTGTACATCATAACCCACACATTTTCTCAAGTACAAGAATTTATCTTTTAACACATGCATGCTCTCTAGAGTAAAAGATTATAAATGGCCAAATGCTATCTCAAGGCTCTAAAGTCTGCCACATGGTTTTGGAGTCTCATAATTTTCAGAACAAGTTAATGTGTTAGGGAATGCTCAGGCATTTAAAAGGTACTAGAATATTTCAAGCTAAACAGTCACCACAGGAAATATTGTCAGCTCTTGTTTGGGTGTGGAGAGAACATGTTTGGGCTCAGAATAGATGAATCTTTTCCAGAAGCCTATGATTTTGAATAGGAGTCTTCTCTGTCTGTACTTGGAAATGTTGTTCCAAGTGCAAGAATCCTTCCATGAGGTACATTAGTTAAGCTGACTGCATTTTACTTTCACAAAAGAAAGCTGAGAGAACTTGGCCTTGGATGGAAAGCTGGTTCTAGGAGGTAAAATGGGAAAGGTGGAGGCAGACCTTTGGTTGTTGAAGTAGCTTGGAGTAGCTTTTGGATGACCACTGATAAGGCTCAATATTTAGCAGTGCTCCTTGCTACCAAGTCTTGGGTCTACTCAGATATGGTTCCATGGCCAGCTTTACCTACAGATCTGCAGCAGAAGATTAATCAAGGTGTCAACCTTATTATGGATACTCTGCCTAAGAGTTACAGATGCTAATGTCATCTTCCAGGTAGTTGGGACATGGAAGGAGGATAGGGGACACACCAGAAGTGACAACACAGTCCCTAGAATGAACGAGACTCTAGAAATGAAGCTTTCAGTGTTTATGCTTATGTTCTTTGTGAAAAAGAGCTCTGAATATGGTTATATTCTTGGGATCTTCCAATTCCCACTGTAATTAGTAGGCATCATTCCTGCAATAGGCTTGAGAGGCATAGGATGTCCTACTGAGAGAAGTGGACAAAGTCCAGTAGAAATCCCAGACCTCATGATACTTTCCTTTCACCTTGCAGGGTCTTTGGAGGCCCCAGAACTTTTTTTTGGCAGACTAGTATATATATTACACAAAGTAAGGGAACTCACCATTCTAATTTAATTGCATCTGTACTTCAGTTCAGTTGTGACCCAAAGAAGTGTTTCAGGAAAATAAAAATCACTTTCCTTCTGCTTTTTAGATATGCAATGATTCCGTGGATGTATCTGATATCCAGTATCTTTTCCAGTTCAGACGTGGCCTTCATCTCCTACATCTCCTTGAACTTCATCTTTGGCTTGTGCACTATGTTGATGACCACCATGCCCCGGCTCTTGGCCATCATTTCCAAAGCTAAGGTGATTCAATGCCAGTGGCCCATTTCTAAAAGTCTGAGAGACTGTAGAGTGGGAATGCCCACTACTTAACTCTGTTACCACTGTGACAAAAAGGCTGACTCATACAACGTAAAGGAAGAAGGATTTATTTGGACTCACAGTTGAGAGGGTTTCCACTTTGAATTAGGGCCTGGCAAGACCATGTGCAGGAGGAGGGTATTCACCTCCTGGTAAGTGCAAGGAAGAGCCTAGGAATGAGGTACACCCTTCAGAGGTCTGCATTCAGTGTTCTACTCTATCCAGTCAGAGCCTTCATGCTCAAGTTTACAGAATTCATCAAAATAGTGCCACTGTCTTGGAAACAAGCATTTAGGGAGAGTGATTAATTGCTAAAAGTTTTTGTGATGTTGTAAGAGCTATTGCATAAGTCAGGGCAGGCTTACAGAGGGATTACTGTTTCATTCCCAAAGGCCTTCTGAGGGATCCTCAGATATAGACTTATTGGTGGCAGAGGAATGACTACAATAAAGTATGGCTTGCCCAAGTGCCACTGTATCCTGGCTTAAAATCTTCAGTAAGCGGGGCCACAGCCTTGTCCATACTCACATGATGGTATGCCTGAAGAATTGTGTCCAGGATTCCTTGGTCTTCCCTGGGATGTGTGTAACTTAATACAGCGTCTTTTCATGTATTGGAGAAAAAACAAGGCCCTGAGCATGCGCTTTTCAACAGGGAGTGGTTTTCCTTGTAAGGGAAATGCCTAGCAGGCATTAGAGTTGAGTTGAAATCCCTTCTGTAGACACATCCCATTCATTTCCTCTCCCCTGGCTCCTTAATGAGGACATCCTCACTCTTGGCTTCTGCTTTAAAGCATCTGCCAGTCACTCATCATGGCCAGTGTAATTTGTGAAAATAGATTTCAGTCGCTGCCCTCTCCTTCGCTCTCATATTTAAGTCATTTCTTTTTCTGATTTTTATGCTCATCTCTGGGCACATTATGTTCACAAGACTCTTTATGTTCTCATACTTTCTTATGGCTCAGTAGTTCTCAGGCATCTGAGTCACAATCTGATATTTTCACTTGGGAGACATACAGTACTCCCAGTAGAAGCATATACTCATACTCCCATTTCCAGTGAGAGGGGAACTAAGGCCTGCCCTGTTGGGACAGTATCACTCCTTCTGGCTAGGCTCCAGACTTGATACACTCTTGAATGATGGCCAACATTATCTCTTAGTATTGTGCTTCGTGTTTGTGTAGAAGCAATGAAGTATGCAAATATTAATTTTGCATTCAATGAGGGCAATGATCTATTTCAGTGATTTCTTTTTTTTTTTACAGATTGAGTTTGACACTCATCTGTATTAATATTCTGAGCCTTTAAATAGACAGCCTGCTGAAAATTGATTGGCTTTAACTTGAGGAGAGTATTGAAATTGGCAGAAGAGACATAGAGGCCCTGCTCTACCCCATCGATTTCTTATGTGACATGGTTTATTGAAGATGCTGTAAACTGTGGTGGGGAGGAAAGTAGATTCAATACAGATACAGCTGGGAGAAACCAAAGCCAGGTCAGCTCTGTGAGAGCCAGATAACAGAAGGGAAAGCTAACTCCAAAAGGAAGGGAGAGGTGAAACCTCAGAACTAAAGAGGAAGTTAGGCAGGAGTGCTTTCATCCACAGAAATCTAATCCCTGGCTGGATGAAAAGGCAGTGTTACTTGCAATGATAAACAGCACTGCCCACCTTAAAGAATCAACAGGCAATGGGTGTTTCCTGGAAGAAAATTATTCAAGCCACTCAGCGTTTAGGAATGGAGGACATTTGACTGGATTTGTTTTGATCTTTCTATTTCCCTTGCTCCTTATCTTGAGACTGTTTGCCAAAGCCATTTAACAATATTTAACTATTCCTTCTAATTGATATCCAATGTTCATCGTCATGGTAAAAACATTATGAACTCGTAAAATTAACAAAAGGTATCAAGAATGGCAAGTGGCTCTCAGGTTATAAGCTAGTACATCCATGTTAACCACTGTATATGCAGACTGTAGGGCCAATATGATTCTTTTCTTGTTGCCAACATACTGTTAAAGAACGATGTGTCTTGGGCTGGGAGGCAAGGCCAGGCCTGTATCTCTCTCCCACAGATGAAGATCTCTGCTTCAACCATGAAAATGTTAGCAGGTTTAAGATTATAGTTTCTATTTCTCTATGTATTAATATATCTCAATCACTACTCTTCCCAAATCAAAAAATTGATTTGTCAATCCATGAATCCATTTATATTTTCTTTTAATTCAGCATTCACATAATCTTCATTAATACTCACTACAAAATGTAAAAATCACTGTGGCTTCCTTAAAATGAGTTATAGAAACATTGATGTCACCATATCATGTCATTAATTCTCAGTGCCCATGTTCATAGTTATCTATCTCAGACTATCAGGTGAAATCCTTTCAGATGGTGTGCTAATTGACACAGGCTTAGATCAATGTGGGTTTAGATATAGTTTTTCCTGAGAGTCCTGTTACAGGCTCACAGGCAGTTGCCATTTTTTGTATTGACACAGTGAAAAGTGGGAGAGATGGCCAGTGGGTCTTTTTGTTCCCATAAGGACACTAATTTCATTGTAGGGATTTTTTCTGTCTTCATCTACCCAAAACTACCTTCAAAAGGCTAGGATTTTAAGCTACCATATTGGGGATAAAAATGCAACATATATTTTGGGAGTGGTACAGATGTTTCATCCATAACATGGTGTCCCTGGGCTCTCAAGACTTATGTCTTTCTCAGGTGGAAATGACAAACTCGTTCTGTCACAGTAGCTCCAAAATATTTCACTTATTGTGGCCACAATTCTAAAGCATGTAATTTATAAACTTTATCAGATTCATATGTGGGTGAGACTCAAAATTATATTCCATCTTAACTTCTCTCCAGCTGTGAGCTGGTACAATCAAGTATATGGACAGGTATAGGACACACATTCCCACTTCAAAAAGGAGAAGAGGAAGAGAGGGACAATAGATTTCAAGCAAAACCTAGTAAGACACACATGTGATCTCAAGGCTAATCCTATCTGACTCCATGGCTGTCTGATAGTGTCTCTGAGTAACCAGGATAGGGAAGACTAGACCTGCAGTCCCAACCAAAGACAACAGCAAATTGTTGGAATATGTTATTAAAAAGGAATAGTTTTTAACGTCTTTTTTCTCCCTTTCACTGTGCAGAATTTGCAGAATATCTACAATGTCCTCAAGTGGGTTTTCACTATTTTTCCTCAATTCTGCCTGGGTCAAGGGCTCATAGAACTCTGTTATAACCAGATCAAGTATGATCTGACTCACAACTTTGGCATTGATTCTTATGTGAGTCCCTTTGAGATGAGTTTCTTGGGCTGGATCTTCGTGGAGTTGACCTTGCAGGGCACATTTCTTCTCTTCTTGAGGATTCTGTTCCACGGAGACCTTCTAAGATGGTCAAGGTACGTACCGAAGGGTTCATGCTTACTGTCTCTGACTCTTGAGTAAAGAGTGAAGGAAAAGTCCACCTGGGATTTGCAAGATAAAGAAATGTGTCTGCTTGACATTCTGATGAATGGTACTAAAAAGCTAAAGATTTATGCTTCCTTTTTAAAGTGAGTAAGTATGAATCACCAACTAAATGGAAAGAATTTCAAAAGATAAGATGCCAAAATAATCTTCTCAGTTATTCAGTTTTCTCAATTTGTTTTCCACTTTAAATCTGCTCATTTTTTATTACTTTGTAACACCAAAAGTGAATTTGGTTGATACCATAAAGTAATTCGTTTTTCTTTCTTTCCTTCTTTCTTTCTTTCTTTCTTTCTTTCTTTCTTTCTTTCTTTCTTTCTTTCTTTCTTTCTTTCTTTCTTTCTTTCTTTGCCCTGGCTGTCCTAGAACTCACTCTGTAGACCAGGCTGGCCTCGAAGTAATTCATTTTTATAGCTAAATGGCATTACTTCCTAGAGTCAGGAAAGTGTAGGACTTTAGTGCAGACACCATATGCCTTTGCCAAGTGTAGTCTTTTTGTCTTTGTCAAGTGGAGATGCTGAGAACAAGAATAGTATGGTGTGTCTAGATATATAGATGCACCTGGGTGATTGCACACACACACACACACACACGCACGCACGCACGCACACACACACACACATGCACATGCACACACGGAGGTTATTTAAGATAGCTTTGCAAAGATTCTAACTTTGTCAGATGAAGTTAGGTGGTTAAGAGCACTCCTGCTCTTCCAGTAGACGCTGGTTTGATTCTCTCCACCCACACAATAGATTATAAGCATCTGTAACTCTAGTTCTGGGGGATCTGATGTCCTCTTCTGGCCTTCCAGCATACCAAGCACACACATGATGTACAGACAGACATGCACACAAAACACCCACACAGATAAAATGAATAAATAAATATTTAAAAATGCATCTGAAATCTACCAGGAATCGTGTTTTCATGTGCAGGGTCTACACTATTGCTCCCCCCCCCCCCCAGGAACTCTACCACTTATCCTAATCCTCCCTTTGTCCATGGTCCTCTGATTCCTGCTTCAGGCAGAGATTTTCCCCCAACCTGACCTCTCTCATTACATCATTATTTTTTCTGAGACAGTCTCTCAAAGCAGGGATTCTTTATGGAAAACCTGTTACCACCTTGTTACTAAACAATTTGTTGCAGATATAAAGCTCCATTGTTAATACTTTTAGGCAATCCCTTTATACATATTTTTTTTTTCTTTTAACATAACACATCGAAGTTGCAAAAGTAGAGAACCATTTTGAATACAAATCCCAAAACTCTTCTGAATGTGGCCGTGAACATTATGGATTTTGTAGATTTCCCAGAGCTGACTGACACGGGAGTAGAATTCTGGGCACCTTTTACGTGTAATTGCTTCTCTGATAATCTTTAATACTTCAGTCTGCTTAAAACACTCAATGGAGAATCCCTTTGGCAGCTTCCAGGTTTCTCAGTCCTCCAACAACATCAAAGGAATTTTCTTCAATGAATCAAGTTTTTGCAGTACTTTAGAGGATATTAGTCGTGCTCTGCTTTAGAACAATGCCTTTGATATTCACAGCAAATAGTCATTTATATTATGCTATATTGATGCAAAGGGCAAGGATCAGAGACATTGCCTACCTTTCTGCTCCCTTATGACTCACTGTCACAGTGATTTTGCTCCATTTAATTTATTATTGACATCTAAATAGAACCCAGTCAGTAATCATTGCTAAATATGGATAACCAAGGTTTTCAGCAAGTCCTTCGTAGTAGGGAAAATTATAGCAGTCCAGCTAAAAGTTGGAGAATGGTAAGAGCCTGTTCCCTTATGGGAACCAGGTAGAGCTTACCCTTTCCACCTGAAATGTATTTCCAGCATATGGCTGGAAACTAGTGTGAAACCTACTTCACTGGACTTATCTAAGTTGAATTGACTTCCACCAGCATTTCCCTGCTACCTTAAGATGACACATCTCCATTTGTACAGAGCCCTGACCTGACACCAACCCACATAGATGGCCTCTTTTTACTGCAGTCTGGAGCTTGGTTTATGGAATCCCTGATTCCATAAGCAGGCAGAGTTAGAGCAACCACATGGTCCTTATATCAGCTGTGATGAATTATGAGGACAACCCTACTGTGTCTACTGCCTACCTGGGTTTCCTTCTGTTGCACTGTGATTGGTGGATGGCTGAGCAGAAGTCGAGGCATTAGGAACTTAGTTTGTTTGGATGTTACCCAACAAGTTTTCGCTTGTCATCCATCCATTAGAGTGAGAAGAATTATTGAAGAATGTGGTACCCAATATCTCCCTGAAGTCCTGAATTGCTTAGTTTCAGTGATGTGATCTACAGATATACATAAGAATTTCCAGGTAGTTTTCATGGGGAGAGATAGGAATTGTGGAGGCAGACTTCTTAGATATCAACAGAGGGACCACCAGATGATTGTCCTTATGTAATAAAAACAAATAGTCCTCAAGCCAAAAGGTATTAGTAGGTGGAGTTTCATAAAATGAATTAACTCACCCAATCATCTCTTAGATTATTAAATTGAATACTTCCTATGTTTTCTGTGCTCACCTTTCTTTCTGCTTCTCAGTAATAAGTCTCTGGATAGCTATCCTCTCAATTTTATCTCTTTTGATTCATTTCATATGTCCTCAAATATTATGTAAGTGACACCAGCCCCTTCTTCTCTTATCTGTATTATATATGCAATGGACTGTAGTTTTGTAAAATGGTGATTTCAGACATGGAAAACTTACACAGAATAAGTCATTGGGATGACTGAGGACTGGCAGTGAATATTTTCTCTTAGCTAGAATACTCTTTTGTTTTGAAATAATTTGAGAATTGTAAAAGATATTGTGAAAAATGTTTCCCTCCCTATGAATAGATGATTATATGGTTTAAAACAACATATCACATTAAGAATAAGGAAGCGTGCTTGGTTTGCACTTAATCATTAAAATGTAGGCACATTGCAGTTTACTGTAGAAGTGAAAATTTACTTGAAAGTTAAAAATACCTAATGAGGACCTAATAGTCCAGACTGAAAGTGAACCAGTTAGGTATAATGATTAGATTTATGCTTACTTGGCAAATATCTGTTGAATATTATATGCAATATATGCAAAAGCCATCTATCTAGCCCTTTATGAAATCCAATTTATATTATAAATTCAGTATTGGGGTACTTTTTTTTTAAACAAAATACCCATATACATTGATATTTTATAATAATGTGTTCAATAGTTTTTGCACCTATCAAAACGTCTGCCATGAATTTATTATTCTCCAAATTAAAAGCTGTTGACTTCTCTTGGTGTCTCTGGTAACAGATGCATAGCCTTTGTGGGAAAGATGATTTCCCTGGTAATCAGGATGATGCAGGTAAGATGCTCTGACAGCAGATGCTGCTAATGTCTGAGGGCTCTGCCTTCTGTCTTCGCAAGTGTCACTGGGGGACTATTCCAGGACTGTCCCTGCTGGGAATTAATTAACTCTGCCTTCATCTTCCCAGGGGCCACTCTGTCCTGCAGGACACAGTCAAGCCTGCTAAGGACATAGATGTTGAAAAGGAGGAAATGAGGGTGCTTGAAGGAAGAACTGGAGGAGACATGTTGGTGTTGTGCAACCTCAGTAAAAGTTACAGAAGTGTTTTCAGGGGGAAAACCACGGCTGTGCATGGCGTTAGTCTGGGCATCCCACGAGGCGAGGTAACACAGTGGCATGCTTTATCCTTTTCTCTTGTGAACCCATGAACTCTAGCTGTAATTCTATTTGGGCTCTTCTTGGAATATCTTAAATGACAGCAGAAAGCAGCCTCCGTGGTCCAGAGACTCCCCCAATGTCACAGAGTCAAAGTTGGAGACAGAGTCTCAGCAGAGTGGAAATTTTCCAATTGATTTAAAATTTATTTTCTTTCGTGATTCTTTAAATTTTATGTAACTGGGGAGTTTTAAGAATGGTTTAACTTTTTTTTTTTTTTTTTTATTTATTTTTTGATATTTGAATGGTTTAACTTTTAGAAGGACTTCTATTGAGTACAAATATATTTTAAAATTGAGTTAAAGATGCAACTCACTTCTTCCATTCTTTTGGTCTACAATTTGCCTTGAGTCCATCTAGGATAGTGGTTCTCAACCTCTCTAATGTGTGACCCTTTTATACAGTTCTTTACGTTGTGGTGACCCCATACCATGAAATTATTTCAGTGCTACTTCATAACTGTAGTTTTTCTACTGTTGCAAGTCATAATGTAAATATCTGGTATCCAGAATGTTTGATGTGTGACCTTCAGAGGTGTTACAACCCACAGACTGAGAGCTGCTACTCTAGAAGAATGTTATTCTGCAGGACTGAAAAATGTACATACCACAGCAGCTCTGGAGAAACCTTTAATCAGAGCTGACAGAAGGCGTATAAGCTGACACTTACTTACACTCCCTTATTTACATAAAGGGAAATCAATCCTGCAAATGATTACCATTAATTAACTGTTAGAAATAAAGGCACACCTGGCATTGAGTGGTCCAGACTCTGGAGAAATCCAGTGGTTTCCTGGCTTTCTCATTGTCAGTCACCAGCCATCCCCTCTGGCTGAGCAGATAATCCAGATATGAGTACCCTGGGGTACATCGAAGCCTAGAGACCCATTTAAAGTAAACTAGGAATGACCTAGGTTAAAACCATGATTTCTAGGACAAATGGACAAAATATTGAGGATTGCTTTCTAGTTGTTGTTTCTATTCTTTTTTTGCTAGCTAGCTCTGTAATCTTACCTTATTAAATCTTGAATTAAAATTAAATACATTTAAATCAATATTAATTTCCTCACTATCTATCCAGGGCTGTATTATGCAAAAAATAAATAAAGAATAGCAAAAGAAAAAAACAAAACCTTGGAAGCAGGCATGATGCTCCTTATATTTGAGGTTCCATTTGGCCTATTTGTCATAAGTGTTAAAATCAACTGAAGAATCAGCTCAGATCACAGTTGTGTTTCCATTATCTCTGGCCTCCTGCATCAATAGAAGAAGGCATGCTGGGGAAGCTGCCCATGTCATGGCCAGATGCTAACAAGACAGAAAAGGGAGGGACCAAATTCTAATATCTTGCAATAGCTTAATATTTTTGAGCAAAAATGGTCAGCTATGTAATTCCAAGTCCACTGACTACAACTTTAGCACACGGGACTCTTGGAACTTTCAAGATCCAAGCTATAGGATGCTCTCCTTTTTAGAAATTTATGAGCAGCACATTTAGTTGCCTAGATGGGAAGTACCTTGTAAGAACCTGTGAAGTAAAAAAAGATGACTGAGATGTATATTTCTGTCCCTCTAAGAATTCATGAACTGCTTGGGAACTAGAAAATCATAAGGAGATAACAGTTTTCCATGTCTAGACAGGGATAGAAAGTGCTGGAGTGATTTACAACTGTGCAGTAAGGCAAGTGCAGTAGCAGGAGTGTGGAAGATTGTTACCACAAAGGCAGGATTAGACTGGGCTCTGAAGCAGAGAGGTGGTCTGGATAGGCAGATAGGGTATCTTTAGGCTCTGTGTAGTACACCTAATAACAGTGACACAAAGCAGGTGTGAATGAGATAGACCACTATGATGGATGGCGGAAAGATTCAGTGATCTTGGAAGAAACACAGTGACTGAAGCACATGGTGATTCAGGATATTGGTAGTGTCCAGAAGCACAGAATAGAGGCAAGTAATAGGTGGCATGAAGGCAAAATGCAGAAGCAGCCACTGTAATATCAAGCAAGCCAGCTGGTGACAGTAGATATCAGCACTCAGACACCAGAAAATGGGTCTGAGAAGATCTGTGGTCCAAGAAGGGTGCTCAAGCATATCATATCCAGAGGTACAAAACAGATACCAGGTCTAGAGAATGGGGTAAGAAAGTGATTTTCGCATAGACTTTAAGACAAGAAGAAAGAAATCAGCTGTCAAAGTATAAAACTGGAGGTTGTTTCCTTAGGTAATATGAGGATTTTCTTAGACTCTGAGTAGGAAGTGGATTTACAACCTCTTCAATAGAAAAAATGAAGGCATGTAGCTACCACAAGATCGATCATCTATCTATCTATCTATCTATCTATCTATCTATCTATCTATCTATCTATCTATCTGTCTATCTCTCTATCTCTCCATCATCTACACATATATTATCATCTATTAATTGTCATTTATGTGTCAGTTTTTCTGTCTATAATTTAATTTTGTATCCACCCATTTCCCTGTTTGTGTATATATATCTATCTGTTTACAGACACATTTTTCACTTGCTATCTATTTATCTATGCATATATGTATGTGTGTATGTATGTGTGTATATGTACATACATATGTGTGTATATGTATGTATGTATCTATCTATATCTTGCATAATTGTTATTGTTACTTAGTACTTATTCTGTTAAGTTTTATATATTCAAA
The DNA here is from genome assembly GCA_028551405.1 of Uromys caudimaculatus. Lineage (NCBI taxonomy): Eukaryota > Metazoa > Chordata > Mammalia > Rodentia > Muridae > Uromys > Uromys caudimaculatus. The sequence goes on along the minus strand of CM052712.1, from coordinate 18,350,738 downwards.
TTTATCTTTTGTTAAATTAATATTGATTTCTCATGTGCAAGTGCCGTAATAGCATTCAAAGCATAAAATACCTTTTACACAGTGGCATGGTTCCACAGTATACCATCACACATCAGAAACATTGACATACTATCAAAGCAAATGCCATTTCCAATATAACATTTGATCGTACTTCATACTAACTTTGTGTCTAACTTTACTTTTTATTCTTAGTGCTTCGGGCTCCTTGGGGTTAATGGTGCTGGGAAGAGCACAACATTCAAAATTCTGAATGGCGAAACTCCACCAAGTTCAGGATATGCCGTCATCAGGACTCCTCAGGGGTATGAACCAGAATTTGTCATTTGTCTGTTTTCCTCCATATTCATTGTCTGTTTGCCATTTCCACAAAGGAATAACAAAGTCTCTCAGAATCAGTGGCTGGAGCTCAACCCTTGCAGCCACAAAGACATGGAATTTTTCTCAATCTTAAAATCTGTCAATATTTGCATCATGCTTGACATTTTAATTTAAGCATGCTTACATAGTTGTGTATTTATTTACATTTAGTTTTGCCTGTTTTCTAAGTGTTCACACTCATTCATGCCTGTCTGTGGAGAAAGATGCACCATGTCCATTTAGCAGAACAATAGTATTAGGTTCTCCCCTATGCCTGGCTTAGCTAGCCACAGATTTTCGACCCAATTAATGGTACACATTGACTGACACGAGACCTTATTATTGCTTGTACTTCACTCACTAGTTGTCTGATACATCTTTGTTCTGTTGTAAATGATGTTATTAATTTTGACTGTTCATTGAAATAGAAATTCTTTGTTGTTGCTATTGATTTTTATTTTGAGACAGTGTTTCTCTGTATAGGCTGGCATGGAACTCCGAGATCTGCCTGCCTCTGCCTCCCAAGTACTGGGATTAAAGGTGTGCACTACTTCTTCCCAGCTGAAATAGAAAGTCTTAATATATGTTCCTGTAATTAACATTGTATAGATTTTATGTTTTTGTACTCTTTTTTAGTTCCTTACATTTATAATTGTATGCATATAGAATTTTGCAGCTACAGTGCAGTCAGTTTTTGTCCCCCTATCTTATTTGTGACTTTTTGAACCCTGAGAACCCTTCCTTTTTGGAAGTCATAAATTCTTTCCAAAGATTCATCATTTTAATGTATTTAATTTATAAGGAATTTATATTAGAATCTTTTGTATAGCAGAAACATAATTTATTTTCCATCTGGATAGTGTCTCAACTTTTTTTCTCAACAAAATATCTTTGTTATTTCGTTATCAGCATCTCTTCTATCATATTGGGTCCTTGGCTGACTGGGTATTGGGCCTCAACTGCATTGTCCCAAGGCACATCTCAGCATATCTTTCCAGTAGACTCTTTGACTGAGTCTAGGAATCAAATTAGCACAAGGCAAATCCATAAGGGAATATTCTATAAGATTTTTATTGAAAATAGATTTCTCTCTGATCATGACCACAGTTTTCCCTCTCTACATTCCTTATAGCTCTTCCCAACTCCCCTTTCCTCAGATTTACTCTTCCTCCAATTCCTTTCAGAAAAAAGCAGGCCTCCAAGAGAGAAAAACCAAACATGACAAATAAGATATTATAAGACACGGCTAAATCCCCCTATTGAGACCGGACAAGACAACCTAATAGAAATAAAATAGTCTCAAGAGTGGGCAAAAAGAGTCAGGGACTCATCTGCCCCCACTGTTAGAAGTCTCACAAAACCACCAAGCTAACAGGCATAACATACACACAGAGAACCTAGTATAGACCCTCAAGGCCCTCTGCCTGCTACTTTGGTCTCTGTGAAACCTGTTTAATTGACTCAGTGGGCCGTTTTCTTCCAGTGTCCTCTATCCCCTCTGACTCTTACAATGTTTCCTCTCCCTCTTTCATGGGATGTCTCAAGCTCTGAGGGGGGGCGCCTGATGGAGATCTCCAATTTAGACTCTCTCTGGCTGTGGGTCTCTGCCTCTGCTCTCTGTGCTGCCAGAGGAAGGCTCTCTGATGATTAGACAAGGCACTGACCTATGAGTATAGCAGAATATCAGTAGGAATCATTTTGACTTTCTTTTTGGCCAGTCATATTTGGCTCTTTTATATGTACGTGGGGATCTTCAGAAGAAAAAGCTTCAGTCTGAAGAAATGGCACATAGAATGATTTTAGATAAAAACTGTTAAATTTGTGTATTAATGACAGGACAGAGGGATCTCTGTCTTAGGAGAATGTGCTCTAGACTTGGCACTGGGAGATATGTGAACTTGTAAAACCCAGTGGAACATCAGGGCTACAGGCATGGGTTTGTTATTTAGTCCATGACAGTTCTAGTGTCCAGCTCCTGGTGATTAAGGGGCTTCCTTACCTACTCTCTCTCTCTCTCTCTCTCTCTCTCTCTCTCTCTCTCTCTCTCTCT
>CM052712.1:18311533-18348210 GCA_028551405.1 Uromys caudimaculatus | reverse complement strand
TCTAGCTAATGTAACTGCTCTATGCCACTGTGCTGTTTTGTATGTTTTACTCTGCTGTCTTCTACATTGTTTAATATTACCAGACTGTCCTTCCAAGTTTCTTCTTCAAACTGCTTGCAATATTTTTGGAACTTCTCTGCTACATATTTTCTTACAAACTTACTCTTTTGAGTATAATGATAACTTTTACTGCAATTTGAGGCAAAATAACTTTTTAAATGACACTTTGTCTTCATTGTCATTGACTTACTATGGTATATTCTGACACTCATCCAACCAGTTTAGAAACAACAGTTCTTTAGGTCTTGAAATTTGCCTAGTGGGGTCTTTGCAGATCTTCAAGGTTGTTTATCAGGTGAACTTGATCCCAACAAGAGGTAATTTGTTTCTTATGTGCTTGTACATTACATTTTCATTAGATTTTATAAATAAATTTTCATTTCTCTAGTTTACATTAAAACTGAATTATGTGGGTTTATTATACATTTTCATTCTTATATTCTTCCCATAAACCTCCTGTCTAGCCTGGTTTCCATATCTTCAACCTTCTCTGAATGTATAGCATCAAAACAGGCCTTTAGTGGGTAGCTAGGGTCCTCGTCACATGGTTATGTGGAGATTGGCCTATTTCCAACCTCTTAGAACTTCATGCTGGAACTATGCATGCTAATCCAGTGTGGATAAAACAAGCAGCTTGCTAGTAATCATGAGATACTCTCAGCCTCTTGTGATGAGGAATGTCGCTGTGTTCTAGCACAAAACCCAGGGGATCACAATTTGAATTTGAATTTGGTCTCCCCCCATGTAACAGTCTTAAAGGGCTTTGGGTCTTTTTACCTCCATAGGGATTAGATGTGTGACTACTTTAATGGGGTTCAAATGTAGATAGCAGATATAAGTGGTTATAACCACTGATTGTAGGCTCCATTTCATACTCACAGGGCTGCTTATTTTTGAGTGTGATTATTTATTCTAAAAAAAATGCTGCAATGAATACAAAAAATAAGTATAAATTTTAGATTTAGAGGAAGAAAATTAGAGCATTGTGTCCATAGTTCCCCAGTAGAAATTTTAATTGTCTTCATATTGTACATAAATTATCATGTAAAGAACTAAGATTTTGGATATTAGTGTATTTTTCTCTTCCACAGATGATATATTTTACATCAAAACAATCTTAAATTAAAAACATTTTATTTTTCATTTAATGGTAATACTTCATTGTATTGAATATCATTGCTTGAAAACTATATATTATTTGTCATTTAAAACAATTGAAATTTAATTAAGAAATTTATAAACTATAAAGTTTCTGTCCAAGGGCAGAATATGCATTTTTGCTTCCGTTAGCCAGTGTCAATAGATGAAAATAACATTTATAGTAAAATATATCTGAAAGCACAAAATACAATTTATTCAGACTTATATATGCCAATCTAGTTTTGCATATCACTTATCATTCTAAAATAGATCCTATCTATATGGAACTGAAAATCTCTTGAGTATTACGATATTCTTTTTCCTCTATGGCCACAGAATTAAGATGTAAAGCATTTTTGTTGGTTGTGGTGGCATCTGATTATTTATTCTCTCTAATTTGCCTATTTACAAGACTATATGGACAAAAGACTCAGAATTTAAAAAGGGAATAAAAAAAAATAAGGTTTACTTTTTTATCGCTGGAACACTGACTTCTTTATTATTCAATTCCATCATTTGTAAAATAATTGGAAAATGAAATTCAAATAACTGCTCTGGAAAGGAAGAATAAATTTGCCTTCACATAATGGTCTGTAAGTCTCTTATTATGCTACATATCTGTGTAATTAGTTTAATTATAACTAAATCACACTTGCATTAATTATATTTTTAACCTTGATTATTTGTAATGTTAATTGCACATTGGTATTCAGAGAATTAAGTAGGTAATTAGAAGCACAATAGAATTTGTGACTACCCAGAATGCTGGAGTACCCCTTTCTGCCCATGTAGCTGGGCACTGATTGCTGCAACAGAAACATAGAGACCTAGAGGGTCACTACATTGGAGCCTTTTTTTTTTTTCTTGTCTCTTTCTGCAGTTACATTATTGGAAAAGTCCTTTTTCTGTTTTAATGTTTGATTTATTAATTTCCATAAATGAATAAATGGATAACTCACTCTTGAGAATATATATAAACAGAACTCTCTTCAAACCTGCAATTATTATTTGGTTTGAAGTATATCGTGAGCTCCTGATATAATGACAGTGGTCACAAGTTGATAGCCTACATATCAAGAATCACATACTTGGTTTTTGATGATGAGGAAGAGGACAGGAGCTCCTGGAGCTCAGGCAAGACTCAAGCTTTCTATGTAGCTCAGGATAACCTTGAATTTTAATTTCTTGCCCACCTCCTGAAACGTGAGATTACAGGCCTATTCCCATATGCAACTATATGCTGCCAGCACTGGACTAAAATTTGGTGATTAAATTACATCAGGTTAGGATATATATGGCCCAGCTTTTCACAGCGTTCTTTGTGACATAGTACCTCCTGTTTTTACACAGGAAGAATGTTTTGATTATTCAATCCTATAATACTGGGAATTGCAGCCATGAATAAAATAATTCTAATGACAAGACTCATGATTTGCTGTGAGTCTATTATTCACCGAGCATTAAAGGGTTCTATAAATTCTGAGTCTTACCTAGTAATTATAATGGCCTTGGGAAGAATATGTTAAATCTAATTTTACTGACAAGGACTCCTTGATTCAGAAAAATCAAGTCATTTGCCAGAATTCAAACTCTAGAAAACAGTGGAGTTTGATTTCTTTCAACTTTCTTTTTTTAATGAAAATGTTTTGTTTTTGAGAATTTCATTCATGAGTACTATCATTACATAATTTTCGCGCCTCCTCTTAGTTCCTGAACTTTTCTTGTGTTCTGCCACTTCCTCTATAATTCATAGCCCTTTCCTTTTTAATTGTTATTGCAACATCTTATACATGCCCTATTTAGTCTATTTAGTATGCTGAAGTATATATGTGCATACATGCATACATGCGATTAAGGTTGGGAGTGGGTGGTTGAATAACTTATCAGAAGCCTTTTCCCTGTAGTAAACTGAGTCTCCTCCAGAAGTCATTGATTGCCTGTAACTAGCTCTTTCTCTAGGGGTGGGGTCTTGTGAAATTTCTTTCATCCAAATTGGCGTGTTGACTGGGGTTAGCATTATTCAGATCTTGTTCAGGAAATTGTATTATTAAAATTTCATGGGTGTGGCATCCTATCATGTCTAGAAGATACATTCTCACAGCTTGAATCCTGGTCATTTGACTCTTACAATCTTTCCTCATTCTTCTGTTAGGTGTTCCCTGAGCCTTAGGTATAGGACTTGCATTGTAGATTGTGCCAGCTGGGGTTGGGTTTCCTTGGTAATACATTCTCAACATTTGAGTTTTATATCCTGGCTATAGCCTCTGTCTGAAGCAGGTAAGAAACTTCTTTGATGAGAGATGAGAACTCTATACTTATCTGAGGGTATAAGGGTAAGGATTTACACTATAGGTAAAAACTATATTGATTCAGGAAAATGGCAATAGTAGGTTTTTCTTTAGGATTCCTGATCTCACCAGACATGGATAGTTAGTTAGGTTTCAGTACCAGGCATGAACTCTCTTCCAACGAGTGAGTCTTAAGTTCAATTAGACACTTGATGGTTACTCTGAAGATGTAAGTACCACTATTGCACCATTGGGGATATGTTACTGAGCTGGTCCAGGAGACACCTAAAACCATTTAGGCTATTTCTATTCACCTTGGTTGTCTCCCAGTACATGAAGATAAAATCCTGTTACTGAAGATACAGCACACTTCAACTATGAGACTTGGAGGAGTTGAACTAGAACTGACCTGGAAGTCTGCTTTTTGAGGACTAGCTCTCATCATGTGTGAATGTATGATCAAGCTACCAAGGGAGAAAAGCTGTAAATCAGCTGTAAAGCCTGAAGTTTCTTAAACTTTAAATCTTATTCCTTTCTTAACCTACTGCGCCTATTATTAGAGAAAACTCTAAAAGCAAAGAGAAGGAAATAAAGTATGGAAAAGGAACAGGATGAGATATTCTTAAAATAAATTGACAGACAGAAGAATAATACACATTTTTTTGCAACAACTATTCTGTCATATTTAAAATTCAGATGCTCAGAAACTGGGTTTCAAAGAACATGAATTGTACATGACATACTTAACACAGTGTTCCTGCAACATTCCAGGTGAAAGGAGTGGCAGTCTGGGAAATAAAACAAAACAGAACACACAGACACATCAACACCCTTTAAGTAAGATTTGAGGAAGATGCACACAGAGGTAGATAGAGGTAACATATATAGAGGAAATTACCATTTCTGTGAATACAAGCAGTAAGTGTGCATTTCATGCAGAGATCCTGAATAAAACCCCATGTATTGGTTTGCAAATTCCTAGCGTCACTATTAGATTAAATAGATAGAACTTACCCCACTAGAACAAGCCATAGAGAATAGAGTCTTTTCATTATTTTTTAGCCATTTTCTGAAATTTATATCACAGTTAGAAGGCATAGTTGAGAAATAAGAGTAATTAGATTGCCATTCTCTACACTTAGTATATTTAAATTAGTAGATATAATGGGAAGACATTTAAATGCAATAGCATATATAAAGTATATATGAATCAGGAATATGGTTTATTTGGGTGTTTAAATCAGATAACATTTTTAAGAGTACTAAGCAAGATTGAATACACAGACTCATATTAGTATATACAATGTTGATAGGTAGAAATCGCAATAGTCTTCCTATTACTCGTTTTCACAAAGTTGTATAGATCTATGGTAAATGTACGTGATTTTGAAGAGGATAGAGGAGGCTTAATACTGAACTTTATGTAGAAAAAGAGAGAAGTTTAGTCATGATGTTATTGAAAGATAATAGACATTAAGTGATACTTCAACACATTGTATAGGTTTTGTAATAAATAGTGCATTTCCAGTTAGATATCTTAATCCGTGGAACCAGAGACACAATAGACTAAAAAATACAAAGTGTAGTCTACAAAAATCTCATCTTAAAGGGAACAGAAAGCCAAATAGGCAAATTACTCCAAGAACACTGCTTAATATAATACTGAAGCAACCAGAAGTATATAAATATGAATATCTGTTCCTAGTTGAAGACATTCTTCTTAAACAATTCACTTAAAATTTATAACATAAAATATTGGTCTGTTTAAATATGGATTTAAATTTTTATTTTTTTTTTAGATTTTTCAAGTCCTACTTTAATAAGAGTTCTCTTTTTTTGATATTTACTTTATTTACATTTCAAATGTTTTCCCCTTTCCAGCTCTCCCCTTCATAAACCCCCATCCCATCCCGCTCCCCCTGCCTCTATGAGGGTGCTCCCCGACCCACCCACACACTCTCCTCTTCCCTCTGTGGCATTCCCGTATACTGGGACATCTAACACCCTCAGGCCCAAGGGCCTCTCCTCCCACTGATGGCCAACAAGGCTCTCCTCTGCCACATATGTGGCCAGCACCATGGGTCCCTCCATGTGTATTCTTTGGTTGGTGGTCCAGTCTCTGGGAGCTCTGGAGGGGGGTCTGGCTAGTTGGCACTGTTGCTCCCTCCATGGGGCTGCGAACCTCTTAGCTCCTTCGGTCCCTTCTCCAACACCTGCATCTGGGACCCCATGCTCAGTCCAACAGCTGGCTTCAAGCATCCCCCTCTGTATTTGTCAGGCTCTGCCTGAGCCTCTCAGGAGACAGCTTACCATGCTTTCATCAGCAAGCACTTCCCAGCGTCCACAATAATGTCCGGGTTTGGTGGCTATATATGGGATATATCCCCAGGTGGGGCAGTCTCTGGATGGCCTTTCCTTCTGTCTCTGCTCTACACTCTGTCTCCATATTTCCTCCTGTGAGTATTTTTGTTCACCCTTCTAAGAAACACTGAAGCATCCACATTTAGGTCTTCCTATGGCTAAGATCAGAAACTCAGATGACAGCAGATGCTGGCAAGGATGTAGAAAAAGAGGAACACTCCTCCACTGCTGGTGGGATTGCAAGCTGATACAACCACTCTGGAAATCAGTTTGGTGGATCCTCAGAAAATTGGACATAATACTACCTGAGGACCCAGCTATTCCACTCCTGGACATCTATCCAGAAGATGCTCCAACATGCAATAAGAATACATGGTCCACTATGTTCGTAGCAGCCAGATTTATAACATCCCAGAAGCTGGAAACAACCCAGATGTCCCTCAACAGAGGAATGGATACAGAAAATGTGGTACATTTACACTATGGAATACTACTTAGCTCTTAAAAACGACTTCATGGAATTTGCAGACAAATGGATGGACCTTGAAAATATCATCCTGAGTGAGGTAACTCAGTCACAAAAGAACAAACATGGTATGTGCTCATTGACAAATGGACACTATTTCAAAAGTTTGGAATACCCAGGATTTAAAATATTTATACACCAGAACCTTAGATTTCAAGATTGCAAGCACTAACTTGGACAGGGTTGATAGACATGTGTAAAATATTAGTGATATCAAATATCTAAAGAGAAAAGTCAGTAATCATAAATATTAAATGACATACATGAGAATTAAGTGTGTGGGATTGGGACATGACTCAGGACGTAGGCATGTACTACTCAGGCAGAGCACCGAAGTTCGTCCTCAGTACTGGGTCAAACTTCTCACAACTGATTGCAGGCCCAACTCCAGGGCATCGAGTGACCTTTCCTGGATTCCCCAGACACTTACACTCACATGTGCATATTCACATACACACATAATTAGATTTTAAAAAATTTTCACAATATGAAAAATGATGAATTAATATTTAAAAGTGCTTTCTACCATTAATATTAAAATGGGGGAGGAGGAGGCAGTGATTTGTATTTTCATCTGTCATCATAATAATTTAAAAAGTAGCCCATAATTTCATGAAGATAGTAAAACAGAGTAAGTAATCATGATGATGTGCAAAATAAATACATGGTAGTAAGTATAGAAAGTCCTTGAAATGGTAATTTCTCCTGTAGGGATTTATGCCCTGAAAAAGAATGAAAGCTTAAGTAAAAGAATAAATGAAAATATCAATTTTCATCTTGTCTAGATTAGCTGGAAGTGGGAAGATACATTCGTTCAAAACATCATTGCTAAAGTAACTATATGAAATGATATTGAATAAGTTAAGATAAAAGATTCAAATAACAGGAAAATGGACCCATTATAAGACTAAAAAGTAATCCAACTATTTTACAATTGCTCCCCTTGGGCCATCAGTAGGAGGAAAGCTGTTCATAGATCAGAAGAGCTGCCAGGGTTGATGTCATGGCTGTCTGTGACAAGAGTAGAGCAGATATGGGGCTGTGCACAGTAGTACACAGTTGGATCTGAGCTCAGTAGTAGCCGTAAGCGTAGAGATGCTGTACCACTGCTCTGCACAGTGGGAATTGCTGAGCTGGGTCTTGGAAGAGCCATATACTTCCTGAAGGTGTTGGTACAGAAAATTCCCATAGTGCCACAGGAGGATGCTAACAAATCTTGACAGTTTCTCTCTGGTCTCAGAGTTAGAAAGGAGAGATCTTTAGCACTTTGGAGCCCTGGGTTTATGCCCTCTGTGGTTTGGACTCCAGTAGCTGCAGCATCCCCTAGGAAAGTATATCACACAAAGACAGCTTCCAGGTCTTTCCATAATGCATACACATTTCAATGATGTTGTACGTGACAGAGATACATGGCTTTTATTTGTAAGTTAAAAGTAAGTTTACTTGGCCAAAATTGGCTTCATACTACTGAGACCATGGCATATTCAAGAAAATAATACGAGGAGACTTTTTTGAAACACAATTCTTCTATCAAAGTTTTTCAGTTAATTAAAAATAAAAACATTAATGGAGAACATGAAATCAAACACCACAGTCCACACATGACACCTGTCTTCTGTGGATATAAATTAAGGGATTCAACAAAAATAAGAATTGTCATATAGAGAGTATAATATACCAGAAAATCAACCAAAGAGAATGTATGGGAACTATAGCAATAGGACACATTTGAAAATGGCATATGTTCTAAGACTGAAAATCATGTTTATTGAATTTAAAAGAAAAACCATAAGAAGTGGGATAAAATTATATGCTACTTATGGAAAAATATGAAAACGTGCATCTTCTAAATGGAAGGAAAGAGAAGGTCCAAGCTGGGTGTGATGCTTCACGCCTGGAATCCCAGCATTCCTGAGGCTGTGCCAAGAGGGTCTATCACCTTGAGGTCAAAGCCAGCCTGGGCCAATCTCAAAAATAAACAAATGATTAAGGATAGAAGAAAGATGAGATCCAACATGAGTTTAATTAGCTTTCAGGCTGAGAATGCAGGAGACAGGAGAGAGACACAGCATCCGATGAAATAATGGCTGGAAGATTTTCAGTATTAATAAAACAGATGATTCCTTAGACCAAGCGAACACACTTCTCTTGCATAAAAATAAGATGCCTTCATAATGACATTATGTGGTGAAATCAAAATCGCCAGAATGAAGGCAAACTTTTAAAAATGCAAAAGAAAAGGCAGTTTGCAGTAAAGGTAAACAAAACTAGATTCAGTGTTCAAAAGAGTAGCTGTTGGAGGCTTCTGATATTGAAAATTACATTAAAATAAATTAAAGAGAGAAAATTATTTTCTCAGTAACACCAGAGACAGCTCCAGAGCTTACTAGCATCTTCTATTTGGGCCAGCACATATGCACACAGAAGGCTCCTGTTATTGCCTGAGGAGGGATCCATGTGACAGAGTCTATTTCAGAGCACAGGACAACACCTGGCCGACAGTATAATCAGAAAACAGCGCAGGAATGTTGTGGATGAAAGCACACTGGTGTTTCAGCAGCCATAATGGTCAAGGTGGAGGACTGTAGCTTACATTTGTTTCTTACCCAGGCTTTATTTTCCAGATCGTGTACCACTCGTATGTACTAGATTATGAGGCAATTAAGTAATAAATGGTCCCAAATTTCATCTGCAACACAAGACTTTTGCTTGATACTTTAGAGCAGCATTTCTGAAGATCACTACCTTTTAACACATGCAACTGGGACAGCTATTTGGTTTGGGCCGTGGTTCCGTCTTTTCGTAAATGACCACTATTATAGAATTCATGTGAGCAATAACTATTAACTACTATGGCATCATCAAAATGCTCAGTGTTATGGGCATAGCACTTTAGAATTTATATACAAATGGCACTGCTTCCTATAAACATGTATAGTACCAAAATAAAAGGACACGGAGCTTACATATTGCTTGCAAAAGCCTAATCTGCCTTTTGACTTGTAGATAAGATTAGAGGAGCTGCAGTATACGCTCTCCAAATAGGAGCTGCTTGCCAGTTGTGGGTTTTCTTCTACTTTAGATAAAAGTGCAACAATGCTGATATGGAGTTAGGAATAGAATGAGGGAAAATCCTATCTAATTTCAAGTGATTATCCTTATAGTCCTTTGTTCTGAGAGCAGAATTCTACATATCTCTGCGGGCATGTGAGAGTGTGCGTATATGCTGTCTGTATACACAGTATTTGCACACATTTCTGCGCATGGACTCTAATACAATTCTGGTAATGATCATTGCATTCATTTTTTCCCAGCTTCTCAACTGACATCAAGTCAGGCTTTTAGCACTTCTGAGCTGTCTTCATGTTACTGCCTGTCTATATTCTTTTAGGTTTCTAGGCCAGCATGTTCTCAGTCATGTGTCTGTCACATCATCATATCCTCATGTGAATTGTTCTTTCCTAGAACAAAGTACCATCTCATTGAAAAGCTCTCATTCTTTGAAAAGAAGAACAAAGTCATCCCTGCCCTGCTATAAGGAAGATTTGATCAAGGGTGTAAACCAGCACTAGGCTCCTGCATTTAGCTCTCAGCACTGACTTCAGTGGGCACAATAAAGATCATCAATGTACATTAGTTGTCCCTCATGGCAGGTAGGACTGCCCGTGTTTTTAGTGGGTTCACTCAGAACAGACATGAATAGAAGTGATCTCAGTTTCTGAGTGAAACACTCAGTTCTGTGTGTATATTTGCTTTGTATCTATAGTTCATTGCCTTCGGTTAGTGTTCTATCCAATGAACAATCTTTAAGACTGTTGATATTCCTATTTTCAGTTTTAAATGAACAAACATATTTAGTATGTAGCAAACAAAACTAAAGGAACAAATAGCAAGAAGTTGATAACACCATTAAATCGGGTATTAGGCAGTAGCTGCCTGGAACTCCTAATGTGAATCCAAGGTGAATCAGTGTGGACCTTCCACGTGAATAGCCAGGACCAATCTAGAGAAAGTGAGAAGGACACCACCAAAGAGGGTGCTTGCAAAATCAAATGCAGGCAGACAAAAGGCCTTGCTTCAACAGTCATGCTCAGGTTCCTGATTGAGAGAGATCTGGGGAATGTCTTCTCCAACCTTTCATCCATAGATGAGTTTTTTCAAGCCTATTGTTCTCCCTTGCAGGCATAGGAGTCTCTGTAGGAAATGACTTACCTTCTACTGTTATCCAAGGAGCAATGCTTTTAATTGCCTTAGGCTGTGCCGTAGTGTCAGGGGAGCAACCTGCTCCAGGGTAAGGACTCTGCATAGACACTGGAGGTGATATGCTTGAATCTGAAAACAGGCGGTGGGGCTTTGTGCCGAGTCTGCTCACAGCAGATGCAGACAGAACATGGCAACTTACCAGTATAATCTATATTATGCAGTGGTTTTTGTCATCCAGGACACAATATATCTTTTTAAGACTAATGGGGTTAATACAAGTGTGTGTGCGCGCGCATGCGTGTGTATTTGATTTATAATAGTAAATATTGTACATGTGATTTTTAGTGGAAAACATTGTGTATGTAACTTTTAATGGAAAGCATATTGTGTGTATAACATTCTGGTGGCATGTCATAAGGATATGCCACCTAAGTTGTTACTTTTCACTAGATATTTATTGTTTTACACCAATAAATATCTTCCTATATTCCTATGAGGTGTGTTGGTATAATTAAACCATCTTGGGAAATCTTGTTTATTACAAAGTGGTATGAAGAAAATTCTATAAGTCTCCTGGCAGAGAACTGTCCTTAAGCATTTTGTTAATTAGGAGATAATGCTCAGTAAAACTGGATATTGGAAGAAATCACTTACTTTCTCAGATTTTAAATACAAAAGCCAAGCTGAGGTCTTGGTTTATTATAGATTTCTATTCTGCTATTATCTAACAGTCTTCCAATCTGGAACTACGTCTTCCTTAATGAACAGAACAAGCTTCTGAGGGTGGGAAGCGCATTAAAACACAAGCATGAGGTGCCTTGGTTTTTTTCTTTGCATTTTCCAATGCTACAGCTGACTGAAAGTTTGTCTATTACATCTTATGGAGGACAAGTAGTGACTTCTAATCTGCAAACGTGAGTTAGCACGTTATATAAGCAGGAAACTTCACGGAAAATGCTCTTGGTGGGAACTTGCCTTTAGATGTTCCTGTCCTTAGAAACCTAGGGCATATCCAACAAAACATGGCATTTCTGAATTCCTTCAGTATTACCCACATGCACCTTCCTCTTGTAGGGCTCTACTGGTTCATTGCTGCTAAGCACAGTTGTTTCTACGAACACAGAGAAACTTTATTTTTAAGTTTGTCCAAGGACTAAACACTGACCATATCTCTGCCAATATATCAGGCTGTTGTAATTTTAATTATTGAGTTTGTTATAATTGTGAATTCTCCAGGTGTGTGTGTGTGTGTGTGTGTGTGTGTGTGTGTGTGTGTGTGTGTGTTTGTATGTGTGCGTGCACGCATGTGCGTGCGTGTGCATGTGTGTTGAGGGTGTGTATCATCTTTTAGTATCCAGAAGGTAGTTTCCAGGATGCTACATGATACCAATACCTGCAGGCACTCAGGTTCTTTTCTGTCAATCCTTCTCCCCCCCCCCCCCCCAGGCATATGACATGTACTTAGGTTTGTGGTACCCAAATGGTTGACACCATGTACTTGTGTATGGCTTACCATATTAGTTTATCAGTGAGTGACTTGTCTTTTTAATTTCACGAGGGAAGAATCTGTGGCACAGGGAATAGCAAGCTGTGACTTAGTCACATAGTTTGAAATTGTTGGCAACTAAATTTTTCTCAGTGTCAACTGTATTACTTCCTATTCCTTTTTAACATTTATGGTAATGGTAATATTAAAGTGTCCAGTATGGTTGAGTTGATAATTATCTTTAGTGATTCTGTGTAGAACATGGCTGCTTTCCTGAACACCTATGACCAAACAGCCCTATTCTACCTAAGAGTCATTGCTTTATGTACTGATTCTAATAAGTTTTGACTCCTCACATGTCATGTTCGTATGCACTGGTGCTGTGATTTAGATGGTAAAAATGAGATAAAATTACTTTCCTCAGAGACAGATGCAAAAGTACACCACAGCCAAAACATTAGGAGTACATTAGATAATCTATACCTGAAACATAACCATCACTTGGCAAGTTTTTGCTGTTGCCTACACTGACACTTGGATCTTGAAACACAGGAAGTGTGAGATTAGCACCTGGTAGATTTTGTGATAGCCTGCGCTACCACAAATCTTTCTTTGTCCTTCCCTCAGGTTCTCAGCTAGATGGATCCAAGCCACCCTTTCTGTAGCATGGTTGCCAAGGAAGAGTCTGAAGCTTTTCATGGAAAATCCAGCTTGTCATGGAGTTTTCTAAGTTCCAGACTCTTTGTAGTGCCTCTAGAGTCCCTTTCACTTTCAAACAACAAAACTGTTGAAAGTGTGTACGCACACATGTGCTCATATGTGCTTGCACATCCTTTTTATTTTTACCATAGATGAAGACACTGAGTCACAATATCTATATATCATCCATCTATGTAGCTCTAGGGCTGTTTTCCTCACGCGTGACATGACCATCAGCCATCATAAAGAAACGTTACTATGATGGCCTATGGTAATTATATTGAGATGCTTAACATTCCTTTGTAGAAGAGTAGGGAAGTCATCAACACCTCCCCTGAGATTATAGCTATTGTTTCCTTGTACCTTTCAGTTGCAGGTGACATGGAGCATCTAGAATATATAAGAAGGCTCACTGGGCTAGGACTGCTTTGTTAGGGAGCTTCTTGTGTTACCACTGCTGCTGGAAGGGAGGAGCCTTTTGCTTTTCATTGCTGCAGCTGCCTTTCAGGTCCCCATGCTCCTACAAGTAACTTCCCTTCTGGCTCCTGTCAGATGACAAGTGTATTGGTTCAGCAATACACTGAACTCCGATGGAATTCTTTCTTTGGTGTCTTGTTCTCCTTGCTTGGGTGATCAGGCATGCAACACTGCCCATCACCCATGTGACACTGTAGAATTCATCTGTACCGTATGTCTCACCCTACTTTCAGGGTTTATTAACAGACCTCCTGGGAAGCCACCTAGAGTCTCCACAGAGAAGACAAATTATAAAACTTCTTTGCCTCCTCTTGCATCATCTCCTCCTATCCTTTTGTACTTTATATTCCACACTTTTCTGTTTGAACTTGCATCCTGTAGATGTTAGTATCTATCGGCAGGGTGAGAAATAAGTGTAGCCACATTCTGTCTCTAGGCTGTGTTCAGAAACACTGCATTCTGAAAAAGACAAAAACAAAAGACCAAACAAACCAAAGCAAAACAAGACACATTAGTCTCTTCAAAGTCCTACCAATGCTAATAAATGGTACATGTTGGCTATTTAACACCAAATGGGAACAAGTATGCTAAGGAAGAGCTAATCCAGAGGCTCTCTTTTTATTATGGAGGTATGATGATATCAGTGAGGTTTTCATTTCCAGTCATTCAAATGTTTATAGTCCTTAGCTTGTGTGTTTTATTATAACTGTAGGCTAAGGATAGCCTTTTTTGCCCCAGCAGTGGAATTTACCCTAGGTAATAATTCAGATGCTCTATTGGTTTTTGTTTGACTAAATCCTTATTAAGTCTGTATTATATAAGGAACAAAAGAATACTTATATTTTAATCTTCTAAAACAGTTATACATAAAGTACAATAACATTGATGAGATAGTCTTTGCTGATGTGAAATAGCTTAGTTACTAGAGAATACGTTAATATGTTTATGTACCCTAGTATAAGTTTATATGATTTTAATTTTGAATTTATTTGAATCTCTTTGGCTGTATGCCTGTCTTTTTCTTAAAGGCTATGTTTTCTAATGTTTTAACATCAAGGCAAAGTTCTTTGCCATTGGTTTTTTTTTTCCTGTTGTGAAATACATGCTATAAAATAAAGCTATAATTACCAGGTTGTAAACAACTTTGAGCTTCATCAGTTAGGAGTACAGACTGACTTTCCACTAACCCCAGCTGCTTTCTACAGACTTCATTCAGTTGATGTACCCTACCCCTTGCTTCTTCAGGGTGCCTCTGTTTATGTGATTCATACTGCAATGGCTGTTTTTTTCCCATTACCTTTTAAATTGGTTATAAAGGAAAACTAATATTTATTTTTAATTTTGGCCAACTACTTTATGAAATTCTTTTATTTCCCTTGTTTTTCTTAGCTTACTATCTCTACTTTTGCACTATATATACTTAACTTATTTTATTGAGTACTTCCAGGATTATGCTTAAAACTATAATTTAAATAAATATGTTTTACCAAGTTTTCTCTTTTTCAGAAAAATAAAAAGTAAAAAAGACAACCCTGACACTGAACCGAGGGTCTCATGCATGCAAGGCAAGCACTTCACTACTAAGTCACATCCCCAACCCTATGTTGTTTTTAATTTAATATGAGAATTTATACTGATCTTGTCAGTTTTCAGTTTTTAAAAATATTGTTCATCTTACTTCCTTCAAATAACTAATAGTCCATGATTGACTGTTTCTACTTAATACTTAATCACTGAAAAAGTGAAAGCAAACTCTAAGCATAGGGCTAAGGCTTTCTGACCTGCTTCTTTGGAGGGTGAACCATCATTTTGATAAACTCCAGTAGGAAATATCTAGTGTTATGAATTTTAATAAAAGCCTTGCATTACTATAGTAATCCAGGTTGATCATGTGATGTCCCTTTGAACTGTTTGACTCTCAAGATATAGCAGTGAAACACTTTTTTCTTCTTCTTTTTTTTTTTTGGTTTTCTGAGACAGGGTTTCTCTGTGTAACCCTGGCTGCCCTGGAACTCACTCTGTAGACCAGGCAGGCCTCGAACTCAGAAATCTGCCTGCCTCTGCCTCCCGAGTACTGGGATTAAAGGCGTGCGCCACCACTGCCCGGCAAAACACTTTTTTCAATCCCTAAAACCTGAGCCTGAAGCTTGGCACCTCTGTCTTTGTCCTCCCTGTCCTAACAGCATGCTCTTGGGTTTAGACTTATTCATTATTATTTATTTCACCTACTCAAATTATCCCGCCACTTCCTCTTTTGTTAGTTTTTGTTGTACTCTGTGAGTATTTCTAGAATCCTTAGAGATGTCATTCTTAGTGTAGATCTAGTTTGGGCTAAAAATCTGACTATGTCAAGTGTGACAGCCTATGTCTAGTTTTTCTTCCTAGGAATGAGGGCAGAGGACAGTAGAGATGTGAGCACAAGGCACAAATGGAGGAGACAGAGAAGGACTGAGCACATCATCTCAGTTGGGCTCTGGAGCTTCCCTCGCAGGGAAGCAAGATGAGGTGTGGACAGAAGTGAGAAGCTAGAGGCAGGGTTTGTAAGCACTCAGTGTTAACTGGTGACCACGGATGTGAAAAGGAGACCACAGGAGATGATTTTTACTTTTAAACTTTATTTTATATTTAGTCTTGATTTCCCTGTAACACTTTTCTTTTAAAAGGAGAAATACATCTTTGTTTGTCCTTTTTATCTTCTTGTTCTTTTTAGGCAGAAATGTAAATTCTGTGTCTACCTTCTAAGACTGACAGACATAAAGTTGTGACATTTATATAAGATTTATTTTCCAAAAATATAGGAGTTGGTTGGCAAATTTATTTAGCATGAAAAGAAAATATCTGGTATCATCTTTAGTAATGACATGAAAATATTGTAGTTTTTCAAAGGTATTGAAATTGTTTCATAGCTTGCAATTATTTTATGTACAGAGCCATGCTTCCCATGACATTCCACTAAATAACAAACTACATATTCCATGATGCTCCCATAAGTTACGCCATCTTGCAATATCCTAATAATTTTAGTGTGCTATCTATACACTTTAAGCTTATAGAACAATATAAACTTGAATTTACATTCTCTTGATTTGACTTTTTTTCCAAGTAAAAATGATTGGGATCTCTGCAAAGCTTTGGAAATGCTGAAAATATTCTAAAGTTGAGACATTTTCATAATCTGTCTTATCTTCACCTCTAGTTTCTAAACAAAAGATGAAGTCATTGTGCAACAGTTTATGTTCAACTTGCCTTTTAATTAGTCTTTCTGAGGTTTTGACACAGAATGGTCTGTATGCTAGTGTTTCAGAGTCTCCCAAGACTCTGGGGGAAAGTTTGGTGTCTACCTTGGTACGTTTGGGACATGATGGGACTCTTAAGAAGTGGATGA
Source organism: Uromys caudimaculatus (assembly GCA_028551405.1). Taxonomy (NCBI): domain Eukaryota; kingdom Metazoa; phylum Chordata; class Mammalia; order Rodentia; family Muridae; genus Uromys; species Uromys caudimaculatus. The sequence goes on along the minus strand of CM052712.1, from coordinate 18,331,585 downwards.
AGTTGGAAGTCTTCTGTGCTTTGCGGTACATCCTTGGGGAGACAGAGGAATTCTGGCCTCTCCTTTGTTTTCCTCTCTGGTTTTCTTGTCATGAGGTGGATTGGTGGATTTGCCATATTCTTGCCTCATAAAGAATCACTAGTGATCAAAGCAATGTATCAACTAGTCACAGACTGAAACCACAAAAGCTCTGAGCTAAAAGAACCGTTCTGTTTAATATGTGGATGGTGTAGTCTGTTATAGTAACAAAAGTTGATTAATATATACTGCTCATGTAGAATTTCTTAAAGATTTAATTTTATAATTATGTATATATTTTTGCATCTGCATGTGGGTATGTACACCTGTCTGCCTGTGCTCAGACAGGCGAGAAGCAGTGGCTTCCCTGGAGCTGGAATTATATATGGTTGTGAACTGCCTAATATGGGTACTAGGAACTGAACCATCTGCAAGTGTAATACATACTCTTAGCCACTGAGCCATATCTCTAACCTCTAATGTAGAACATTTACATCCCATTTTAATATAAACAAAAATTTTGATTGCTGTGCCTCTGTTTTCAACATTGAAGTGCTAACCAGATACAGAGTAGTTGTACTGGCTTTTTCAGCCTCCCTGTTTCTTATAAATGATAGTTGTAAGCCTTTCCTTATGGGAAAACTCATTCTATAATTTTAAGTTGATGCTATTCAATTTCAGGCATTTAAAGTTTAAAATGTTTTCTTAGAGAAATGCCTCTGTGGTTAAAAATATACACAACTCTTGCAGAGGAACCTGCTTAGTTCCTAGCACCCCTACCAGACAACTTATATTACCTATAACTCTAGCTAGAGAGGATCTAATGTCACCTTCTGACCTCCAGAGATACTGCACTCTTTTGCGCGCGTGCGCGCACACACACACACCCCAATAATTAAACACAAAAATGAATAAATAAACTTTTTGGCAACATCTATTGTATAATTAGTAATACACATATAATTTGAATCTGTATAATATATATTTGGAAATAATATGTGTGTGTATATATTTCAGGAAACTACTGCATCAATAGTGATATTCATGACTATTATCCAGGAAGCTGTTAAATGTGATGATAACTTGGGGTGCTGAGATCCTGGAACTAAATTAATGTTTTCTGAATAGACTACATGTGTCATTAGTGATACCATCTTGATTCACAGAAACATACCATAAAATTCTAGTAACAATGTATCAGGTGATAAACATATCCACATTTTTCTTTGAGGATAAATCTATATTAACCTAGTCTTCCTTTGAAAAGGATATTATATAGTATTTTGGTTTGAATAAAAATATCCTTCATATCTTAGGTTTTCAAGTGTTTGGTTTCTAGATAGTGTTATTGTTTGGGAGGTTACAGAACCTTTAGAAAAGTATAGTCTTGTTGAAGGAAGCAAGCCACTATGGGAGGCCTTTTAGGGTTTATAGCCTCACCTGATTTCCCATTTGTACTTTCTGCTTCCTGTGTGTGGTTAAAAATATGACCTCACACTTTCCTGATCTCACCTGCCACCATGCATTTTTTGCTATCATGGACTATCCATCTGAAGCCATTAGTTAATATAAACTTTTCCTTATATAATTTGGTTTTGATCATGGTATTTTGTTACCACAATATAACAATAATAATGCACATAGGAAAATTTGCAACTGATATTCAAAAAAGCATATGCATATTTTAATGAGATGTTTTATTGCCCCAGATTTATAGTATTCTCTTGATGAGCTAGAAGGAAAACATCAGCAATATGAAAATGTTATTGTTTATGATTCTACAATTTTAGAAGGGTATTTATTAGTTTGGTGAATTTTATTTTAACTAGGCACACAGGGGTTAAATGTAGAAAGAGTAAAAGCTTAAATACCCCCTGAAAGAATGACTACACTCTCCTGTTGCATGTATATTCCTATTTAATTACCCATTTAAAAGGCTTGAGAAAATTCCACCTGTCTCACACAAGATCACAGGTGGTGGATGTGTGAGTTGTAGCTTAAACATAGGATATGAATGCATTCCAGCCTCAGTTATACATTCTTGATCTATATTTAACAGGCAAAGCAACGCAAATGTACCATATTCTTAGAACTCTCTGATGCTTGGTTTATAGCCCCAGTTACTTTGGGGCATCCATGAAGACACACACAAACTCTCCTTTCAGGCCAGACTCAGTCACCTGATAATAAAGTGTATGGCAAATTTGGGGTTAAACCTGCAGGTAAATGTAGGCAGTGGAGGCTAAGTAAGTGTTTAAAAATCAAGCGAAGTACAAACACTGAAGAGCTGGAAAGCAAATCATGCCAGGTCCACTGAACAGCCTTTTGCTCTCATTAACTATTTGACAGTTTACAGACTGCTGCTAATATAAAGAAAATTAAATACCCAGAGTGAGAAAACTCTCTGCAAAGACCTCTCAGAAGGTTCTTCTGAGCTTTGTATTTAATTTCTAGGGTTTTTGAACTGTTGTGCCATTAATTAAAGAGAAAAAAGCCAGTTGAAATGCATCATGATAGAAGCCACTTGAAGTTCATTTTTATGTCAGATTCAACACTGAAAAATGTCTTGTCTTTCCAAGTAGTGCTGAAGCATAAAGCATACAGAATGTTATGACCTTCTCTATTAGGCTGAGATAACCAAGTGCAAACGTGTGGAAACTATGAAATGGCTGGCGACATCTTCTAATAGCAGAAGTATGATTGACAGTGATTCTGATTTAAGAAGTGTGTGCTTAGCATCCCTCGGAGTTAGATGAAGGGACTTAAATAAATAAGCTCACCTTCTCAGTCAGTTAAGATGATCTCTGGATGGGCCATTAACTCCTGCTTTGCTCAAGCTGCATTATCTTACCACATCCTTTTGTATGCAGATCTGCATAAGGCTATACCTGTAGTGTCTCCGCATGGGCCAGAGTATCACACTACCGCAAAAGCAGTTCTGGTTACCAAAATGTTAACTATAGCTGTTGTCCTCCCTAAATCATACTTTTCCAAAATTCAGATAAAGAAAATTTTAGAGAGGTTCAGGTATTTACCTTAATGAGGGCCTAGAGAGACCGGTCAGCAATTAAGACCTCTTGCTACTCTTTCAGTGGGCGTGCCTTTTTTTCCCCAATGCCCACATGGCAGCTCAAAATATCCATAACTATAGTTCCAGGTGATTCAATGCTCTTTTCTAGCCTCTGAGGACACTGCATGCACATAGTGCACAGATATAGATTTATGCAAAATGTTTCTATACATAAAATAAAAATAAATCATATATCAGGAATTAAACAAGTGAAATACAGCTAGGAAAAATGCAGTATGCTTGACTTGACATGTCATTAGTTCGACTTGAGTACTGGCTCTACTGTAGTGTGCTAGACTGTGCATCTTTGCTATATACCAAAGTATTTTCAAATGTAGATATCATTTCAGAGTAACAGTTGCACAACTTGTGGTTTAGGGTATAGCTCAGTGGTTAAAAAGTATCTAGCCCTGTGGAGGTCCTGGGTTTTAGCTGAAGATTTTAAGAAATAAAATAAGAAAAATATCTAACTGTTGTTCTGTGAGAAAGCTTTAACCAATGAAGGGTTTCTACTAACTGCAAAGGAAATATGCTAATCTTTACACAACAGAAGAAGGAGCATGCCCTGCTCAAGGAATAGGGAAAAAGCTCTCTGTTTTATTTAATTGTGAAATCATGATTAGAAATAAGCCATCACTGCACTGGATGATGCTAACTGTGATGATGGAAATACAGTAGACTCATTCTGTGGCTGGGCTCCTGGAGTACCTATTCTAAGCTATTCCCATGTTTTAGAGCTCAAAGGTATCAAAATACAATAGTTCACACTGATCATTCTCAGGACAGAGGCAGAAAGTGTTTAGAGTCAGTAACGATGAGAATATTGACCACATGTGTTCCATATCAGCCGGTTGGCCAGATAATTTAAATGAAACCTCTTCCTTCATTTCCTAAGAGTGCCTTGCAGTTGAGAAGAGCCAGCCAACTGAATATTATAGAAGAAGCTCAGAGAAACCTCCTTAACTTTAACGATCAAGGCAGACATTTTACAAATTAACACATGGAAATTAGCAACATCCCTTAATGTATTAACTTTAAAATTAAGCCATTTAATTCCTTCATACTATAATTATGTAGGTTGAAGAATCCTTATAATGTCATGTATTTTATCACGACTCTATGTCAGTATGTCGATGAAGTGTTCTTGGCAGCTCTGACATTTTCCCCTTTAAACCAAATAAGCTCTTGACTAATCATCATAGATTATTTTTGTTTGTAGGTTTTATTAAAATAAAATTGTACAGCATGTACAAATATTTTATGGGTAGCTTCTTTACCACAATCCCACATTAATGAGGTGATTTGTACCCTTATTATTTCATGTTGTGATGATTTTGTTTCTTCCATTAATATTGACAAGTATTGAAATGAACATCAGTGGTACGGACATGAAGAGCCATCTATGTAGTATGAAGAAATACAAATACTTCCACAGGACATTTGTATATTGTTCTTTTACTGATGCTGCTTTGATTCATTTAGATAGAATTCATATACTTCAGAATTTATAATCTCAAGCATAACAATTATAGTGGTTATATTCATAAAATTACATGATTGTTTTCAATATTTAATCCCAGAACACTTTGATCACTTTCAAAACATACTTTCTTTTTGCCACTCCCTTCCCTACCCATCAGCAACCGTGAATCTAATGTTGCCTTCATAGATCTGTCTTTCAATATGCATGGGACCATATAAACAGAGAAGTTCCTATAAATAGTGTCATACATCAAGTTGCTACAGGACGAGGTGCATCCTCTCTCACTGAGGCTCATTTAGGGGAACAGGATCCATAAGCAAGCAGGCAACAAATTCAGGGACAGCCCTTGCTACTGTAGTAAGGGGTCCCTGATTTCCTTACACACATGGTTTCTGACTTACAAGGTTCTAAGTATAGTTTTTCATCTCTATGATGGTAGGACAGAAATGTACATTAATTAGAAAACTGTACTTTGAATTTTCATCTCATTCAAGGCTAGTAATATGCAGTTATAATATTTCTTCTGTGCTCAACAGCAGGCTACTTTGAGGCCTAAGAATGTTTAAGTTAGATCAGTTGGAGCTATAATGTTCATTCATTCATTCAGTCATTCATTCAGCTATTAAAAAGTAGCAATGCTGTTTTTTTCCTTTTTGTCTTTATCAGGATCTCCTCACAATAGCCTGGAACTTGATAAATAGCTCAGTGTAGCTTTGAACTCATGACGGTCTTGCTTTTACTTCTGAAGTTGTAGAATTACATAAATATGTAAACACAGCTGGCAGTAAAACATTTTTATTTATAATATTTTCATTTCATGTTGACTTTACTGGGGCATAGCCTGATTGGTGATGGGCATGTGTATTTTCTAAGACTTTATCTATCTGTAGTTTTAATAAATTGCAGAATTTTCTTTCCTTCTCATGTCTTTGCTTTCATAATCAGGATGTTATGATTCTTTTGAAATTAATTCAGAGTTGTACTTGTCTCTTCTTTGTTTGAAACAGCCTGGGAAGGATTGATATTAGTCTTCAAACATTTGCTAGAGCTCACTACTGAAATGATCTCATTCTGGGTTAAATTGTGGGCAATTTAAAAAGTACTTGTTCAACCCACTTTCTTGCGCATCTGGTGAAGTTTGTTCTCCCTTATTTGGACATACTCAGTGGCTTGCTTATTCTTAGGGATCTGCGCATCTCATATGGACCATCTCACATTGACCACCATAAGCTTCTCTGCTTCTATGTCTTAACAGAAATGTATGTTTCAATTTTAATCATGTGAATCTTTTTTTGTTGTTCTTAGCCAGTATGTTTAAAAGTTTGGAGTTATGGGGTTTTTTTTTTTTCTTCCAAAAACTTAAGCTGTGACTTTGAAAGTTTTCATTATTGTTTTGTCTTTTCTATTTTACCTACTTCTTTAGCTTGTGTTTTGTTATTCTTCATGATCTAGGTTTACTTTTGTCCCATCTCTTTGGTGTTTCAGGTAAAGATGTTTTTTACTGAGCCTTTTAGGTAAAAGGAAATATCATTCGCCCTGATATTTTCTGAGTTATAGTAAAATATTTGAGGCTACAGGTGCTTATAAGCCATTGAATTTCTCAAATGTTGGGATCAAGTAAACATGCTCCCTTGACTTTCCATTTCACTCTTCGTTTTTACACTAATGAGCTCTAATTCCTTAATAAGTCCCAAAGCTAGGGTTTCATTGTTGCTGACGCCTTTACCACTGCTATTTCCATTAGTATCTACTCATTCCCATTCAAAGAGGACTTTATATTTGGTGGGATTTGGGCACCAGGCTCTTTGTTTCCTTCTTATGTCCACTATTCCCAGGCAGGAGAGCCTCAGTTACAGATTCTCTTCCTTTCTCTGATGTATGGGCTCCTCCATTCTTGTCTGATTCTGTAGCACTGCATCTCCTTTTTATCTCTAAAGAGTAATGCAACTCTGCATGTCCCCTCAGCCTCTCAGGAACCACTTTCTGCACCTTGTCTTCATCTGTTACAAAGTCCTGAGCTTCAGCAAGATGAAGGCTTACTCATCACAGTGGATTTCTCTTCTGTTTGGATGCATGCCTGTCATTGCTAAACTTTACCTGGATATATCCTGCATTTGAGCCAGTTCTCCAATGTTTCATGGGCCAAGACTTTTCTGAATAGTTTCAGTTAAGGATTTGATTTCTTTTTAATTATAAAATTTTAAGAGTCATATACACAAAACAACAAAGCCCAGGTTAGCCTTGATTCTGATAATGAATTTAAAATAATAACATGCTTGCTACTATAGAAAACATACACAAAACATAATAATGAATATGTATATGTATATATAATATATACTTATGAATATATACAGATTCATAAACATATATATATATACAATATATACACAATAAATATATACACACACTATACACACACACACATACACACACACACACACACATACACACACAATGGTTTTCCAGAGATAGTAACAAAATATAGAGGGATACTTGAAACTTGAATTTTCATTCAACCTTTGTATTTTTGCATGGGAAAAACAAATATCTCATCTTGAGGCATGATGTAAAATGTAGTTATTATTTATCAGACAACAAATTCAAGAGGACATCCCTCCGTGACAGCCTCATTTTCTATGCAAGAATGAGCAAAGAGTAACCGCAGGAGTTATGAAAGTGACTGGGTAACAACCACAGCATTATTGAACAGTAGAGTAAGAGGAAGATCCTGCCAGACATAGGTCAGGTGAAGATGACCTGCTTCAGATGTGGGGTTTCATTGCTCTGTCTTCTCATCGTAGGAGGAAAAACTAGACTATGAGTTCCTCCCAGCCATCCATTGTAAAGATAATTAACTAGTCAGAATTCTCCAGAGAGAGAAGATACAGTAGAAAAGGAAAGGGGAGGAAGGAAGAAGGGTTGGAAGAGAGAGGAGATCTGCTGGGAGAATTTGCTCAGGTGACTGTGGAGCCTTTGCCATTCATAAAGGAGACTCAGAGTCCTCCCACACAGATCCATGGAAACGACTGTGATACCTCTCACCTGAAAACTCTACAGTTTAAAGTCTTGAGTATTCTCAGTACTCTCAAGCACAGGGGTGGAAGGAAGAGGGTGCACTAACTCTGAGAAGGAAAGAATGAGAAGGAAGAGGAGAGGGGAAGGGACAGTAAAGAGGAAGAGGGAAGAAAAGAGTAGGGTAAAGTGGGAGGGAGGGAGGAGAAGAAGAGAGATGGGAGAGGCAGGAAAGGAGAGAGGAAGGGAGACAAAGGTGGATCTGCCTCCTTCTGTCTTTTTGTTCGCCTAGCCCACAGACAGGTGAGAAGGCACCCTCCTGCTCCAAGTATGCCTCCTTGAGCCAGACTTTTCTGAAAATACTCTCACAGTTGCACTCAGTAGTACCATTTTTTTTGATATTTACTTTATTTACATTTCAAATGTTTTCCCCTTTCCAGGTCTCCCCTTTGGAAACCCCCAATTCCATACTCCCTCCCCTGCCTCTATGTGGGTATACCTCCACCCACCCACCCACTCCTGTCTTCCCTCCCTGGCATTCCCTTACACTGGAGCATCTAACACCCTTAGGCCCAAGGGCCTCTCTTCCCACTGATGGCCAACAAGGCCCTCCTCTGCCACATATGTAAGATTGGATGTTTACTGCCTTTCTGCCACCAACCCTCCCAAATATCCCTCATTGCTCGTTTTCAAATTCATGACCTCTTTTTTCATTACTCTTACGTCAGTCAGATCAATTCTTATTAAACATCACAATCACCCATTTTTTGAGATCCATCACATAATTCTCCTTTCGAAAGTGCCACCTCTTAATACCATTACTTGGAAGATGTGTTTTCATTGTATATTAACTTAGGGGTTTCACATACATCCAGGAGGGCATAAAATAAACTTAAGTGCATACTGTTAAGTGAAAGAAGCTATCCCATGCTTGCTCCAAGTGTCCCTTCAGCCCTGGGACATTCCGATGTAGGTAAAGTCATAGAACACAAGAAAACCAGTGCCCCTGAGGTTCGGCAGGAACCATAGAAGATGGTTCATTAGATTTAAATGGGTGAAATTAGTCTTCATGGTCCTATTTATAAATGGTGGACACCTGATTTGGTGCATTATAAAATAAAACTACAGAAGAAAATATGACCTGTCATAAATGCTGGACTTGGTTGTTGGGTCAGTCACAGCAAGTTTGTCATGCTGGTGCCTGCTGCTCCCAACAAGGAGAACCAAAAGATATGGAAATTTGTCATGACTTTTGTAATTGGGTCAATTAACTCTTTTTTCCCTACATTTCATATTCTCAATACAACTTTATGTACAATTGTTATAGTTAAATTGAATTATAAAATCTTCAACTGAAATTTTAAGGATTTGTCCATTATTTATAATAGTTTCTTTGTGGGAAGATTTCTATGATAGTCATTTATTAGACAGATATCATGTGCTAAATATGAAACTCAGTGTTAGACACACACACACACACACACACACACACACACACACACACACACACTCATGAGTGTACTGGGCTCATGGGTTGCTACTGGGAGGGAGAAGAAACAGTTTTTCAGTCTACTATCTTAGGATCCCTGCTAGAGCCCTGGAAAATAAACTCAGAAAGGCATATTCATTGCATATATATATATATATATATATATATATATATATATATATATAAACAAGTGTTTCACAAAAAATTATGTCCGAGAGAGAGAGGGAAAGGGTTTGGAGCTTTTGATGGGGAGGTGAGTTTTGAAAAGGAGATAAGGTGTTTGGTAAGTTAATCTCTTCTCCTTGTGATTCTAGGTATTAAAGTAGTCCCTATAAGTAGCATGTGCAGAGATGTCTTTTCAAGTAGGCATGTCCTTTACAAAGGGAGATGTTTATAAGCTCATTATCAGAGAGCTAGGGCGAGATCAACAGCTTTCTAATACTTTGCTGGTTTGCATTTACCTTTAACTTAACAGTTCATGTGCAAAGATAAGTATTTTGTTGTGGCATTTTCTGATATTTTCACTTGTCTTTAGTGTTTGTGCAAAATTAGTTAGCTATAGGAATAGAGCAATTGATGAGTCAGCCAGAATTAAGGGAAAGGTTGATAATGTATTCTTGAAGCCTTATATCAGCTTGTTCTATTTGTGTATGCAGAGATATGGTGGATCTGGCTTCTGCTGGCAAAGTGGGCATTCTTATTGGCTATTGTCCACAGCGGGATGCCCTGGATGAGCTCTTGACTGGATGGGAACATCTTCAATACTACTGCAGACTTCGTGGGATTCCAAAGCAGTACATTCCAGAGGTAGCAATCTTGGGGTTTTCCAGAGGAAAAAGATCCACTGAGAAATGCTGGTCCATGACCTATGGCTCCAAGACTGTTCTCTCACCTTAGGATAAAACGTCATACCACCAGATGAGTTCACGGCAAAATCATTTTCCAACATTAAAATTTGTATTGGTATTGTATATTTAAAAATGTGTCAGTGGGGGCATCCTGTGCAAGGAGCTAATTATAAAATAATATCCTCTTTTCCATTGTATCTCTAAGCTTTTATCTTTTTTATATTAATATGTACTTTCTAGCCTAACGATTGCAGTCAGGGACAGAAACTGTAAAACTAGACACAGAATGTTTGTGAAACTTGGGAGTTATTGGAGAAGATGTCTGTTTTGGGAGCAAGAGGAAATATTCCTTCCAAAAGTGTTTTCTGGGTGGCTTCAGGAGAATGAAGGACAGTGAGAACTGTAGAAATGCTGAGGCCTCCCCATATGTTATCTGAGAGTGATGGAGAGCAAATGAAATGGGGCAGCGGAGACTTGCTCCTTCCCTTGATGGAAGCTGTAGAGAGATCAGAGCTCATAGCCTTGATAGACAGCTTAGAGGACATTTCTAATAGGAATGTATCCGAATGGAAAATACTTAAGGTACATTTTACCCTTTGCACACTTCTTTGTAGTACATGAAGTGCTTGCTAAATTTCTGGTTCTACAAAAGGAGTAAGGAAAATGGAGGTGGAGCTTATTGGTACATCCTCAATCAGAGTCTGTAGGAGCTGGAACATCTTACGATTCAGGGTAGGCTAGTGCCCTCACTAGTGCATGACAATTTATTCTCTGTGTTGTTTTTGTAATACTGTAGTCTTCAATTTTGTTTGTTTGTTTGTTTGTTTGTTTGTTTATTTCTACTCCATAACTTCAAAACCAGAATAGGAATCTCCCCCCTTCTTTGTTCAGATCCAGGACCCTTGATTGACCCACCACTCACTTTAATAAACACAGCTAACTGACCACCCTGCAGAAGACCTACCAAGCATACTCAATCAGCTCTTGGCATCCAGTACTAATTGTTGGCTCAGTCTTTAGAAGGCATTTTCTCGGTCAGCCCCCTCTTGTTAGTTTTTGATTGAAGAAGTAGATTCTTGGCAAGTGGCGATAAGCTGGCCTCTTTTGTCCAGATGAATGCACCTCTGAAAAGTTTCCCTTAATAAGACTCTGTCACCCAGGCAATTGCCTTCTGATAGCCCACTGTCCTTCAGCCTGTGTTTTGAATGCCTCCACTGAGAAGTTACTTTAATGCTCAGCAATTAGGGACTAGCTTTATTTCTCTCATGAAGCTGTAGTGGATTATGCAGATGGTATTTCTACTTGCTCATGCAGTGGTTTCTATTAGATCAGCACATCTTATATGTATTCCAAAAAGACATAGTGCCTCTCCCAGCCAATTTCTCACTACAGCAAATTGTGTGAGCATTTGAAATATAGAAAAAGCACAGGACTCTGAGGTGCTTATTATGGGGTATTACTGTTAAATAACATAAAATGATGACCTAGTTAATGTAGTCACAAACCTTATCTTAATGTTTCATCTACCATGGTTCCCATAATGGAGGGGACACAAAATTGTCATGAAAAATCTCAATAGCTTGATGACATCACACCCACCTTAACAACTGCATCACAGCATATCTCTTGTGTAACAGTGGTGGTTGTAACAAGCCTCTGCCCTCAGCTGTATCAAGGATTGCTGTACGCAATGCTTTACTATTGCTGGTTTATATATTTGCTATACTGCAAAGAGGTTTTTGCTGTGTAGATTCACTTCTTCTTATGAAAAATGGGTTATGGTAAGATCATATACCCTGGGGACATCCTCATGAACCTTGTATTTACTACCTCTTGATTCTATTGAGAGGTTTCATTCATGTACAGTGATAGACATCTACTACCCAGAATCGGAAGAGAGTTTTTTTTAAGGTTGACAGTGTGATGAAATGTTTTAAGATTTACTTTTCAGAATGTGATGCATGACTGTCTTTCTATATGTCTGTTTCCTACCCTGAACAAAGCAGTTAAAAGGTGTGTGCCTGATTTTATAACTGGGGAACAGAAACCCAGAGTGGCCAGATAGCAGGTCTCTACAGCACAGACTTTGATTGACACCATCCTGATGGTTGCTACCAGACTAGGACAAAATATCTTCTACCATTGATATCTCGGGATTGTTTTTGGAGTTTCTGGTGTGTATGATCAAGGAAGCAGAAATTGGGTGGGGTGACTGTAAGGCTACTGTAGCTTGCCACTTTTCTAATTTACTTTCCATTGTGCTCCAGTAAATTGAGCCCAGTTCAATCCTGGAGCCAGAGAGACAAAAGAGGCACTTTCCCCTCCTTATATATCTGATACTCAAACTGGTTCTTTTTTATAGACTATCTTGTCCATGGAAGGATAGATACCTGTGTCCTATGATTCCAGGAGACCTCTGCTTGCTGAAAAGCCTTTTCTGCCTCACCCTCATAGCCCTAACTCCTTTTTCTCTCTAGCTGAAGCCTTGTGCTGGGTTCTGCCTGGACTGTAAGGAACTGGATCCACTTTGTTCAAGTTTGTTGATCTCTTCTAGCTACGCCCTTGTCCTTTATACTTGCAACACCTCAAATGCTTACTCAGGCAAGAAAAGGTTACCCCTTCCTTTGACTTGAATCTAGGTTCTGCATGGTGAAGGGCTGATTTCCAGTCTGTTGTTCACACTGTTTTTTGGTTTTGTGCAGAGGGTGCATTTTAAGCTCGCAGTCAGCTGACCGGTTTGGTGAAACATTTAGTATGACATCATCACCAAATGGCCTAGGAATGTAGTTATAATTGGGGATGGTATTTCCTGAACTAATATATCTAAACAAAACTCCTAAGTGGGAAGAAACCTGGTGAAATCAGCATTTTGAGTTTCTCTGGGATAGAAGTAGGCCCTTTCCTGGTCCCATCTTTGTAAATACCTACTCATTGCTCTAGAAACACTTCTGAGTGTTGTTTTCTCTATAGACATGACTTACAGCTTGAATTTCTTTTTCCCATTTGCCATGGGTTTTAAAAAGAGCTAAGTTTTGAGTGAAGAAGAATTGACTAGGAGGTCCCTGGCAGAGGGACAGTCACAGAATGGCCTTCCCCTTGGAAATCCTTGGCTCCTTTTCCCTGCTCAGTGTCTCATTTTCATTGTGAATTTCACAGAACAGTTTTGATATGGGCATCACACCTGCATATGGGCAGTCTTTGGCTCTGGAATCTGATGAGTGTGCATGCTTTTCTGAATAATCTTTTTTGTCTACTGGTTATTCCCCAAAGTTCTAATATGTGTTCAGTGTGTTGCAGCCTAAGCAATGGAAATAATGAGACCCAGTCTTCTATTCTAGATGAAGCACAATTTCCAGAGCTTTCAGAGAAAAACAAAAACAAAAAACCAATGCACAAGATCTTGTAACTTACGACATTTTATCATTGTGCGACAGGAATAGTGACATTTTGTGGTTTATGATGTTTTGGGGTCTAGGTAGCATTTGCCAGCTTTGATTTCTAGGACATTGCATTTGCCATTATTTTGATAGGGGTGCCAATTGCAGAAAAGATGGTGACAAGATGTTTCTCATTAGATCATTTTCAGTTATTTTCTGAAAGTGACATTCACAGAGCATTAGATCAGACATTTGTCCTGCACATTCTGGGATCTTCCCCAGGATTAACTGCTCTGGGATTTGTAGTCTGCGTTATTTAACCTTTTGTGAAATTAGGAAAATATGACAACCATTTTCTGGTTTCATAAAAATAACCAACAGCACTTGGCAAATTTATTAAGAATGTATTTACTCTGAGGCGCATTACTATAAAGCCAGGGCTTTTTATCATTATTTTGCTTTGTTTCTCCCCTTTATTAGCTTCCTTTCACTCCTGAATAAAATGCATTTTATTGCAATAAACATTCATAACACACGTATGTTTTGAACATTTTCATAACTCTGAAAAGATAACCCGAATTTTCACTTTTCCTATTTCTGTTTGGTTTTGCTAGTCTTGCAGCTCTTTGTGTTTTTCAAAAGGCATGGAAAATCTGTATAACCACAGTGCTGCTCACTGAAGCAAAGGTTTCCTCTCCTCGGGAGCTTCTTCCTTCCTCCATCTTGCATATGAACACCACCAGGGACATTGCTTCCACTTCTGCTTTGTGATTCCATGGACACCATGGGTTCTTTCTAATCCCTTCAGCAAGGCTTTCTTAGAGTCTTTGCCGCAGCACCCCAATTAGTTATTCGCATTTGTCTGCTAATCCTGGATAAAATATTTTGAAGTTTTTATTTGCTCAGAAAGGCTTTTATTCAATTTATTTTAATTGGCATAATTGGGCTGAATGAATCCAGGAAAAGGGATGTTTTCTGTGAGGCAGTCTGGAGAAAAAGGCTTGAATGTTTTCATTGAGAACAAAGGATTAACCTTGAGATGGCTTTTTCTACCCACGTTTTAGTTTCTGTGTGCCTTTTAGGTCTCCTCTTCCTTTTCCTCCACTCACACTATTTGATCATGGACCAGTACTTGTGTCTTCTAGCTCAATTTCTAAATTACCTGGAATCCACACAATACAGACTGAGTAATTTAGGTTAAAGATGTTATGATTCAAAATGTTTTGAAATTTGTAACATATCATAGTCATCGTATTATAGCCCTAAGTTTTATATGGTCATTAAAAAAAGTATGTTCATTAGCCTAACACTGTTTTATTTAGTACCTTAAATTACACAATCATATGGAATTTGTCCTTCTAAACTTGAACTTATATATGTTTTTTGTTAGTTTGGTTATGCGATATCTAAAAAGCAGACCTGCCTTTATATCTGCATTAACACCTTGATTAGTGTAGATTTTTATCTACACAAGAATTACTATATATATATATATAAGTTTCATAGAGAGTTGGAAGCAAACAATCAAAGAAAATTGGGTCCCATATAAGAGACAGAGCTTGAAATAGATAAGAAATGGTTTAGGGCAAATTATCCCGGGGAATACCAACTTAAGTGTAGTCTTAGAGACTCAGCTGATGTGCATCAGGGAGAACTGAGATTTACATTAAAATTTAAGGGACAGTGGGTTGTCAGAGTGTGTGCTATGATACAGATTGGGATGGTGGAGAGAAGAGAGCCTGTGAACCTGAGGGTGAGGGCTTCACTGCTAATCCCAGTGGCCTAGGTTGTGGGCAAGTTCTGGCGAATTAAGTCTCATTCTTATGAAGTGATCAGATAGTTCCCAACAGCTATGAAGAGCTGGTCCCACCTTTCCCCAACCTGAAAACTATGTAAACTAAATTCTGAATGTGTAGATGGTAGAGGGTATCAATGGCCTCCCAAGGAAAAAGGTATATTTTTTAGGTGTCTTTATACAGACAATTCCCTCCAGTGCCATTTCCCTCAAGGTTTTGGTGCCTCATTTTGTTTCTTTTCTATCCAGCTCCTTCTCAGCCTTCCTTTGGGTCCCCTTTATTCTACTCACCTGAATGGGGATATTAATCTAGACTCAGCATTGATTCAAAGTCAGATTTCTAGACCTGTGTTTGGCTGTCCTAAGTGTCCGCAGACATGGGACCCTCTTCTCCCTGTTCTTTCTCCATTGCTCCCTTTTTATGAAGTGAAATAGGATAAGGAAGGTCCTCTGTTTGGAGGAGAAGAATACAGACATGGTGGGAGGAAGCAGGAGTCAGAGGGTAACCCAGCATCCTGGAGAAAGGCTCATAGACAAGGTTCTCTCTTCCAGGTGGCTGCAGACCTGGTGAGGCGCCTGCATCTTGAATCTCATGTGGACAAACCTGTGGCCATTTACAGTGGGGGCACCAGACGGAAGCTCTCCACAGCCCTGGCTCTCGTGGGAAAGCCTGATATTCTTTTATTGGTGAGTGGTTGGAATATCCACAGTTGTGTTGATGCCTTAAACATGTGATGGAAATTATTTCAGCTGTTAGACCTTCACCAGGAATTTCAGGACTTGAAACATTGATCACTGACTCTATGGAGTAATAGACTGCTGCCCTAAGTGAATATACCACAACATATTGTAAGATACCGGTGTTGTTTTACAAAAATATAACATTTTTTCCTTAGGTAGATTCACATAAAAATGTTGACATTAAATGAATATTAAGATAGTAGCATTCACCTTTAATCTAAACATACATACATGTTTTTTCTTTAACATTTTAAAATTTATTTTTAGTTCTTATTTAGTTTTGATATTATAATAAAATTACATTTCTGCATTCCCTTTCTTCCCTCCAAAGCCTTCCATATACCTCTTCTTGCTCTCTTTCAAATCTGTGATCATTTTTTTATTAATTGTTATTGCATATATATGTGTATATACATACACATATATTTTTAAATATAACTTGATCAGTCTGTGTAATGTTATTCATATGTATGTTTTCAGGACTGAACTTTTGGTATTGGATAATCAATTGCTGTGCTCTTTCCTATAGAAGTCTATTTCTTCTCAAGAATTGCTTCAGCGTCCTATGTATGGGTTTATATTTACTGTAGCTGTAGTGACATACACCCATGGTAAATCATGAAGATAGGCATTAGAATTTACTGTGTTTAATTTGGCATCTCTCTAAATCCGTGTGCTAAGATCCTCTTTCATAGCTCTTATTGACATGAGAGGTAGTAGAATCTTTAGGATAGTGGGTCTCACTCAATATTTTTAATGCCGTGAGTCTTTAATATAGCTCCCCATGTTGTGGTAACCCTAACCACAAATTCTTTTGTTGCTACTTTATAATTGCTAATGATTTGAATTATAATATAAATATCTGACGTGCAGGATATCTGACATGAAACCTCCAAAGAAGTTGTGATCCACATGTTGAAAACCATTGCTCTTAGAGGTCTTATAGGAAGGTCTTTCGGTCATTGCAGGGGTGTTGAGAAGGTAGGAAGGCACTTGTTTCAATTCCTGGCCAAGAAGGGGAAAGTATTGCTCAATTGCACATCCCTGCTGTGATGTACTGATATAGAACCTAAAGCAACAGGGCTAGTCCTGGTTGGAATCTCTAAAATAAAGCCAGATGAAGCGAATGATCTTTTTATATATATATATATATATATATATTGATTCTCTCAGGTAGCAGGTATAGTGATGGAAGGCTGTTTAACACATCCATGCAGCCTGGATACAAAGGAAGGCTGAGAGTTCTATCACATGAGAGAGCAGGAACATGGCCTTGAGTTAAGGCAGCCTGTCATCTATCTGGGAACAGCCAATTCAGGTTACTGTAGCTAGGGAGAGGGAATTTTCTATCAATAATCAGAGCCAATTGCTGTGCATTTAAAAATTGGTCTAACTGTGCACAATCCTGTTTAAACAAGTAAAGAACCTTGTTCCTATGACACTGATAGTATTCTAATCACCACGGTCCATCCAAAGTTTCATTATAGAAGACAGTTTCAAGAGCATTAAAAGCCATCTTTTTATATTATTGTTCACACATGAGAATAGCATTTTCCTGGGGTAGTTAATGAAGACCCTGAAGATATATGTTAAAAAATGATTTTATCATCTACTGGTTGGACTTAGAAACTCTGCTTGCTCTTAGTTTGCTATTAAAAGGTTCGATATCAATGCTATTTATTATAATGGAGATACACATATAAAGTATATATGTATATACTTTCCTGTTCTGCTATAATGCTGTCCTACCAAGATGAGGCAGACTGTGTTGAGTTTAGAGGTTCCAGGCCTTCATCATCACTTCTGACTAGATATTCTCATACTCATCTAGACATGGTATATTTCCTTGTTCAATTGAAGGTACTTCTACTCTGGAGCCATTTCCTTGTCTCATTGTATACTCACATGTCTTTTCTTTTACATATTCTCATTCCCATTCAGTGCGAGAGCCCAGGACTCCAGCACAGTGGCCAATGAGCAGGTTTAGATGAACTACTGCCCTTTCTCAGGGTGTACCTGCACATTTGATCTATTATCTCTTTGTTTCAAAGTAGTACTCTTCTTCATGTCTGTCTCATGGAGATGTTGAAAGCGCTAAATTAAATAATCCATATTAAGTGTGTCACCTGGTGTCTTGTGAGTTTCTGGGACAATTCAAGTCCTCTGATTAAAGCAATGCCTTGGCATTCTCTACAGAGGGAAGAAGGGCAAGAACCAGGGAAGTTTTGAATCACCCATCCAACCTCTTGCCTGAGCAATACCAGACCTGACTTTCTAAATTCTTACTTTTTATTCAGTGCACATTTATCACTAGATTTGCAGAAAAGACCAAGTGTTTGTTTTCCTGTTCAGTCTTCTTCACCCATTTGCCTTCTGCTTTCTTCTTTGGGGGAAGTTGATGGCCAGAAGCTCTTAAGAGATATATGCTTAATGCTCCCTCACTGCAAAAAGCAGAGCCATGCATCACACAGCTGGGCAAGATTTCTTTTAAAAGTGGTTCAGATAACAAGTACTTGGGAGTTTATTGAAGAGGAAAGCTTCGGGTTCCAAGAAACTTCAATTTATTTGCTGTTCTTAAATAAATGATGTCCTTTCTAGTATCATAGATCTTTCTGGTGGAGGCCATTCTGAAAGTTTATGGAAGTAGAGGTTTCATTTTAAAAACATCAAGCTTTGCTTTCCTTACCAAATCGCCAAGAGAAACCAAATGGTGTGGAAATGTGTCCCTTTCCTGCCACTTTATTGAAGTATCATTGTTTCACACACACTCACACACACATACACATACACACACACACACACACACACACACACACACACACACACACACACACACACACACACAAATACACAAACACTCTGCCGAGCCCTTTTTGGTTTTTCGAGACAGAGTTTCTCTGTGTAGCCCTGGCTGTCCTGGAACTCACTCTGTAGACCAGGCTGGCCTTGAACTCAGAAATCCGCCTGCCTCTGCCTCCTAAGTGCTGGGATTAAAGGCGTGCGCCACCATTGCCCGGCTGCCGAGCCCTTTTGTATTGCTTATATGTGTATTTGTTAGGGTGCTCTATTTGGGATTGGGTAACTTATCAGGAAGTTTGTCCCTGAAGAAAACTTATTCTCCCTTTCTGTGCAACCATTGATTGCTGTAGATCTCTATGTAGCTGTTGGAACTTATAGAATCTTCCCAAACCATATTGATAGCTAGAGTGCTGAGATTATTATGTAAACAATCACACTGTTACGATTTCATGGGTGCAACTTCCCTGTATTTCTAAAAGACACTATCTGACAGCAGGCTTTCGGGTCCTCGTGCCCTTATAATCTTTTCTCCTCTCTAATGAGATGTTTCTGAGCCTTAGGTATAGGTTGGATTATATCAACTGGGGCTAGTTATCCCCTGGTCACTAATTCTCTACATTGTGTCCAGTTGTGGATCTCTGTAATAGTCTCCATCTGTTGCAAAAAGATGCTTGTTGAAGGATGAGAGTTATACTTATTTGTGATTATAAGGATAAATGTAGTGAGAATTTTGTTTGTTTGTTTTTTAAACACAAAAATATTATGGGTATATGTTTTTTGTTTTAATCCCAGGTGTGAGGATATGGGGCTGCCTCACAGCAAGTGACTATGATTTGTCCTGTGCTCTAACAGTAGCATGAATTTACCAGCTGCAGATAGTTTCTGAAAGTGTGTGATGTTTGGAATTCTGGGGACTTTTAAGAAGATATATACATGTTAGAGCCCCATAGAAGGGGCTGGTTGGCTGGTTTTTGGTTGGTTGCTGTTGGTTGAGGCTCGTCAAGTAGTCATGTGCAAAGAGATAAGAAGAAATTAGATATCCTGATGACAAAGATCAAACTTGTCCTGTTTTCATCTATTCTTTATTTTTTCTCACATAGTGTTAGGGGGTTGAAAGGGAAGAAAAAGAGGGATAGAGAAGGGTGGAAGAAAGAACACACAAAGTAGCCAAAAGTTTTGTTACAGATAAATATGTAGAATACAGTTAAAAATTATATTGGTATGAGGAAATGGCAGTAGCAGGTTCTCTTTTAGGGGCTATGCTGTTTCTAACTGTGAATCACTGGATAGGTTTGCAATGGCAGGCCTGAGTAAATACCTTAAGTATAATTAGACAAATAACAGTGGCCACTATTGTGTCACTGGGCATATCTGTTCAGGCTAGTCATTACTGAGGTCCCTAAGCTTTACATCTGGG
>CM052712.1:18241750-18311033 GCA_028551405.1 Uromys caudimaculatus | reverse complement strand
TACACCATAGCCTGGACCTGGAATTCTGAATGTCCTGTGATTGATAAGGGTTTTTCCAATTTGGCTAGTTCAGGGCAGAACGCAGAGAATGATGGTGTTTCTGTCGCCCAGCAGGGGGCCAGCATTGCTCTTAAGGGGTCAACTCAGGTGCATAAGCTGACCAATGTGACCACATTGCACAGCTGTGGCCATTCTCAGCATCCACATGGCTCTACTGTGGGGACAAGGTCCTGAGCAGGGGGAGAGGGGGCACGGTTACAGGTTTGGTCCAGACTTCTGAAGCTACTAAAAGCATCATTCCTAGAGAAACACAACCATCCTGCCATAAATATTCTGTCCATTTGCTGTTATTATAGAGCAAGTCCCCAAAGTGAAGTACGAGCCAGAGGTATTATACAAATGCATTCAATCTTTCTCTTGGTATGTATTTACATTTCTTTATTCTATAGCAAATAAGCTGAACATATTCCTTGCTAACCTTTTGTTTGCTCATCTATTTATGTCCAAATGATTTACTATAAATCATGTGAGAGCTCTGAGATGCATTGGTCTTTTTTTTTTTTTTTTTTTTTTTTTTACTGGTGAAGACAGAGGCTTAAGAATGCAATCCCCCAAGTACCTGCTGATTTAACAAGTGAGAGCTGGGAAATGAGCCAAAGATGAAGGAGAGACATCCCCTCCTTAGAAAACCCAGAGAAGCTTCCAAGGAGAAGAAAACCTTTACTTCCACTCTGTGGGAGTTCCATCTGGTCCAGAGGTAGGAGATCCAGGCAACAGGAGGAATGTGATAAAGTAGCTCTAACACTTGGCAGACAAACTCTGAGAACATAGTAATTAACTTCTGGGGTAAAAACTGCTGGAGAGCTCTGAGCCAGGATATGGTGAACTGGGAGATGCACAGGGGACATGGCAATAAAAGCTCCTAGGGTCATTATCACAGCTTGAATTATATGGGGACTCTCTTTGGTGTATTTCTCAGTGGCTTCAAACAAGTGTGTCTTATACGATCTGCCTCAGGACATCTGGGATACTGCACTGTTTAAAAAACTCTATTAAAAGTAATATTGGAAAGGACTGTTAATGACATTATCAAAACTGTATTTTGGAGTGATGGCGTTGGGCTTCACCTGGGTTCGTTTATAGAGAAAGCCATGGATGGCAGTGCTGTGGAATAGAAAGTGCGAAATGTTTAGAAGGCAAAGCAAAGTGAGGGGACCACTATATACCTTTCTCATTAAACAGATCCAGACTTTGAGAAAAGTTATGAGAAACACACAAAATGATATCCAAACTAGCAAAAGGTTGACATCACTTGGACAATAGGTCGGGGTGGTGGGAGAAGAAACCTGGCAATGTGCTGAGGAAAGCAAGAGACAAAAGAACAAAAGAAAGGTCTGACAAGAGAAACAAGTGAATGACAGTGCGGAGCAAAGAACCGAAGGAAACAGAAGGGACCCATATGTAGAAAGAGCCACTGTGTTCAAATATGGAAGCATGGTTTCTTCCCAGCTCAAGGGTCCTCCCCACCTACATTTCCAGGGACTTGACCTGATGCTGTGGATTCCAGAAGATGATGTCTGCCTTCTGATATGTCACCTCTTAGCCTGGCTATCTCAGTCCTTACCCATAACTGTGGCTGCTCTTCTAAGATCTGTTTTGGATAGACATTTCTAATCTACTTCTCAGCTATTGCCAGAATCTTTCCACCATACCCCAGGCATGCCAGTCCATATCTACTACAAAAGAATACCCCCTGTCATGAAAACACCCATTACTTGCTCAACAGGCCTTGCACAAGCTAGCTACAACTCTGTGAAAGACTACCTTAACTGTCTAGTGGACTGTTTAAGCCAGTGTGGCTTGGGCCCGTGGAACTGGCCCTACTCCTTGCCATGGGAGAGTGAAGCCAGCTTTAGAAATTTCCAGATTTCATTATATAGCTGCAAGTGAATTTTCAGGTCGTGTGATTGTGTCTGTATGGTTTGCTCCTTATGCTCTTGAGTATCTAGACTAGCTTCTCTTGGATATGCTTGTACCGGTCCTGATGGTGGCATGCAGAAGAATTTCCCCAAACTTGCAGAGAATAGGACTCATGCAGGTGGAGCATAACAATACCGGCCTCATGAGCCTGCTGAGGATAGATCATAGAGTCCATATCCAAATTACTCACCCTCTCTAAACCACATTCTTTGTAAGCCTACTGCATCTGCTGATCTGGCAATGTTCTCTGAAGATGAGATGCAGTGTGGAGTTGATTATCTTTGTTCTCAGCACTTGATTCAGCTGTCATTCACCAAGCAGGGCCAGTGCCTAATAGGAAAGCTATTTCCATATTGAGGTAAGACTTGATGAGTGGTAGAGAGTGAATTAGCCTTGTGCCTCCCTTGCCTAGGCTCCAATAGTCTTAAAATGTGTGAGAGGTGAAGACCAGAATGTGTTCCTCCCAGGATGGTGGTCTTACTCCACACCAGCTTGTCTAACTCTCTAACATCCAGCTGGGATGTAGAGAAAGGATAACATAGTCCTGAGACTTAAAGTAAGTTCTTTCTGTTCATAATGATTTTTAGACACAAGTGAGAAGAAGAAACCAAAACATAGTAACCTGGGTTTAAAATTTCCAACTAACCAGTAGGGAGGATTCTGGATTATATCCTAATCGAAATCAAAATCCTTTGCTGATTATCATATTATGGATACCAGTAAATGGCAGAGCACTGTAGACAGAGGATGTCTTAGTTAGGGTTTCCATTGCTATGAAGAGACACTATGACCAAGGCAATTCTTATAAAGGACAATGTTTAGTTAGGACTGGCTTATAGGTTCTTAGGTTCAGTCCATTATCATCATGGCAACGTCCAGGCAGACATGGTGCTGGAAGAGCTGAGAGTTCTACATCTTCATCCAAAGGAAGCCAGGAACAGACTGTTTCCTAGCAGCTAAGAGGAGGGTCTCAAAGCCCACTCCCACAGTACCACACTTCTTCCAACAAGGCCATACCTACACCAACAAGGCCACACCCACACCAACAAGGCCACGCCCCCTAGTAGTGCCACTCCCTGGGCCAAGCATATTCAAACTACTGCGGAAGACTTTACAAATTCCGGCAAAGCAAGTGGCATTTCCCCTAAGATTTACATGCTAATAACAGGAGACCTAGTGATGCCTATGTGCAAATGTAGCTGGATGACAGGAGGGGATGGCAAGCTGAGGAACCTACTGCAGGTGTCATCAGTGGGCAAGCCTGCTCTGTCTGTGAGAGGAGGGATAGGATGTGATCTCATTGTTGCTCAGCCTGGAGACAAATAAGAAACACTGCAGAGGCTCAGGGACCTGGTGGACCTTTCTCCCTAAGCAGAGGTTACTTTAGCAGGGTATGATAGTATAGTTTTGTGCCATTAGTTCAAATAAATATTTAAGTGTGGCATTTGTCACAAGCCACATTGTAATTGAAGTACATGACACATTTGTGCATGTGGCTTGAAATCCCATGAACTGCAAAGTAGTTTATTTCTTCTTGAGACTTCCAACGTTGTGTGAAATTGGGATGTCATTCTCAATACATTTGCCCTTAAAACAGACTAACATACATCCTTCCACTCTTCAGTCGCCCATCAAATATGGCTCCAGTATCTTCACCAGAGACCTGTAGCTGTTTCCTTAAAGCATCTTTCAAGGTATTTTCAGGAAGATCCTACACTTCCATATGCCCTAACCATCATCAGCAGCATGGTGTTTCTTTGACTCATGAGTATGAATAACTGGATATTCTTGACTCTGTATGCTCAGCATCTTTAGGTTAAGTCTAGCTGATGAGTCTTAGCAGAATAGCTCTGTTACTATTTAGATCCTATTAGTTGAATAGCTGATCTATTTTTTTCCACCATGGTTGAATTTGCTTACAATAATTCATTACTCATTTCAAAAGAAAACACATTGTTCTTTATCTAGGGCCTTTCTCTGTTACAGCTCCTTTACCACTGTCTCTACCACCTTGTTACCTTGCAATAACTAGGGCCAAGGTTCTCAACCTTCATAATGATGTGATCCTTTAATACAGTTCCTCATGTTGTGGCAACCCCCAACCATGAAATTATTTTTGTTTCTACTTTATAACAATAATTTTTTATGGTTATGAAAATTGATTTAAGTATTTTTGGAGATAGAGGTTTCCCAACAGGGTTAAGAACCGCTGAACTAGAAGAAATGGTAGCATTTCTAAGAGGGTCTGCTATAGATTTTGTAAAATCTATGATTTAAGCAGAAATTTTTGATCAGTACTGGCCACTTATAAATGCCAAGGCATTCACAGAGTTGATAATAATTGAATGATCAATAATAATAATAAGAACAACAACAATAATAATAAACTCTGTAAACAGACTCAGAAGACAAATCCCCCTCAACATAGAAATTTTCTAGAGTGCTCCAAAATGTTTCAGAATTGTTTTCAAACAGGCAAAATACAAAATTCGGATTTAGTTTGTAGATGTTTGCCCCTGGTGTTCTTCCTGGTCATGATTCTTGCTTTTGCATACCCTGTTGCCCCTAGAAGACCACACAGTGAAGGTGCTCTTCCATAGGACAACAATCACAATGTCACCTACTCAGACCCCTCTGCTCTTCTGACCTGCCATCTGCTTTGAGTGCCTACATCTGTGTACCTGAGCTCCCAATGTTTCTGGCTTGTCTACCTCTTTCTCAGCCTTTGTCATTTAGTTCCTTCTTCACCTTAGATTTCTCTGTATTCTAAGTGAGATTGTGTGCTCAGGGGTTGTCAGCTCCAGTTTCCCCCTTTCACGGTGCCCTGGTCCTTACATAACTAAGTGTTGCTTGGTGTAGAAGAAGTTTTGTTGATTAGAGTGGTAGATATGGGGCCTCTGGATTCAGAGAAATTGTTTTCAGGAAGAATTCAGGGAAATGGTAGTGAAGGAGAAACTCTCAGCCTGGATCCTTAGACAGTTTCATTTAGGAATAGGGAGAGGTTGGAGCCTTAACAGCTTCAAGGCAAGGCTCATTAGCAGTTTACTGGTGGGCACCACAGCAATGGGAGGACATTCTGCTTCTAGAGAACAGAGCATCACTATGTAATAGTAATGCCGAATCCTTAGGGCATGCACTTCCCGAAATGCACACAGAAAGACTTAGCAAGGTTTCTTTCTCGTTTTTCCAAATGGCAAAGTGGTTGCTACTCTGCGAGCCTGGTGCAAGCAGAGGAACACGCTCATTTCAACTTCCCAAGCCTGACTCTTTGCATTTTTCCCACTAAATATATCTGGACACCAGCAGCTTATTCTCTATTTCTCCTAGATCACTTCGAAATGCTCTTCAAGTGACTTCCTCAAAGTTTACGATTTTCCTTCTCTTTCTATTTGCCCAGATCCCTGGAAACACCACAGAATTATGGTTGTGTGATCATCAGACCATAGAAATCCACGCCTTGTATATTTGTTTGCATCGTCCCTGTTTCTAAGCAAGAAAGCTAGCAGATAAATCAGGATATCACAAGGGTCTCTGGAGGTTCACTAGTGGCTCAACACTGTGTAAAGAATATGTCCTGCTGTTTATGTATTCCAGGAGTATGGAGTGATTCCCTGGGAACTCACTACCCATTACCACGCTGGAACATTGCCCCACTGAAAAATCCATCACTTAGGGACATAACCTCATCTGGGAGAATTTCCTCAGCTGTTTTTCTCATTAGTCTTGAACTTGCCGGCAGCTGTCTCAGAGAAGGCTTTAGATGCTCTCTATTTAAATTACAAGTATGTGGCGTGATCCAGCCATTTAGTAAAAACCTTCCAATCACTGCTGACAGGATTGACTCTGCAGTATAAAAAATAAAGAGAAAAGGATTAGGAAATGTGATGCTGTAGAATTCAATCGCATGTATTTGACATAATGCACGAAACAGGGATTAGACTATAAACTCAACATTCTGTTCTGCAGCAGCCTTTATTTCCAAGCATAAACTTTGGCATGCAATAAATTTTTCATTGAAAATTCTTTGATTAAAAATTTAGCAAATATTAACTGCCTACAGTGTCATAAGCACTCAATACACACATACGAATAAGCAAACTGTTTCTGATGATTCTTTAGAGTCAAATAACAAGATTTAGGCAAATGGTCTTGATAATATGTCAAAAACATGTGTGTAGATGGTCCTGCCGTCTGTAGTCTATCCATGCTGATGTACCCGCTTGGATTGCATGCTTACAGTGGCGGGACCAACTTCTGGAAGCAAGAACTACATGGGGACAAATAAAGCTAACAAGGGTCTGTGACAGGAGAATAAATACCCATTAATGTTTGAATGGAGCTGTTGTCAAAATACATATTAGTGATTTTATCCTAAGGTTACGTGATTTTATATATATATATATATATATATATATATATATATATATATATATACACACACACACACACACACACACATATATACATACACATATACATACATATTAATTACATATGCATTATATATATATATATATATATATATATATATATAACTAAACAGTGTAAATAATAGAATAAATAAGCCACTTGTCTATAAAACAAACAATGGATGAAAGTTAAGATTTATTTTGGTTGGTAGTACTGGGTTAAAAAAGTACTCTGATTTTGACTATCCCATTCATATCCTATAAGAAAAACAACCCCATTCATCCTATAGAACTCAAGTAGAAGGGCCTTAAGAGAAACAAAGTTCTTGTATAAAAGAAAGAGCACTCAAAGATGAGTAATGGCAGCAGCAAAATGGCAGTATGATTTTCAACACCAAAGGGATGGGTGTGAATGGAGTTGTTTTTTGAGAACAGTGCTCAGCAATGCCAGTAGGGGTAATAGTATGGATGAACATTTGGTCTCTAAACAGATAAGAAGCAAAGAAATGCCTTGATTTTTTTCAGACCCTACCCTGTGTTGCCTTCCAGATCTTCCCATTAGCAGGGCCAAAGCAGAAGCCAGTTGCCAAAGGAATTTAGATGAAGTAGTCTTTCAAGGAGCAACATCACAGGACAAATAACAAAACAGAGGAAGGGTGGGCGGCTGATAAGAGAGTAAACAAGGAACCACACTATCAAGCACTTATTAATTTTCTACATAAACAAGTCAAATGTGTTCAGATAGTAAATTACAGTTGTTCACTTAGTTAGACTTTAATACACACCACAAAGGATATCATCCCCGTCTCTATTTGTAAGAACTTCCAGTATGAGTTATGCCTTTAGGCATAAAACCTACTGAGAAAGACAGCTAAGAATGAACCTCATCTGCAGTTCATACCCTATACCTTTGTAAAATCTCTATCAGGTCCAGTTGAACAAATAAGCATATGTGAAGGCTAGCAGTTCTGAATACCATGTTTGGTGTAAGGTTCATCCATCCTAAGGGGAAAATATGCCAGTTTAGAGTACTTTTTACTTTGGGCAGAGTAATTTGAGCTAGATGGGAAAATTGCATATTGGTATGATAAATACCATTTCTGCTTCCTAAACTCACTCAACATAGAGACCTCTTCAGTATTATTTGTAAGACTTGACAGACTTTACACAGCAAGTTCAAGCAAAGGAGTCCGCACAAAGGTTCTTCATGATTTAGCACCTGGTTTCCTTGACCGCTTCTTTTCACACTCACTGAACATGTGTGATAACTCATACCTCTTATGCATCTAGGTATCTTCTTTATGGTTTCTCTGTGTGGTAGTTTGAATGAGAATGACAGCTACAGATTCATGTTCGAGTATTTGGGCCCCAGTAGGTAGAACTGATTGGGAAGGATTAGGAGGTGCAGCCTTGTTGAAGAAGATGTGTTGTCAATGGGGGCAGGCTTTGAGGTTTGGAAAGACTCACACTGTTCTTAGTGCTCTTTCCTTGCCTCCTAGCTGTGGATCAAGATGTGAGCTCTCAGCTGTTCCTTCACTTGACATAATGGATTAACAGGACTAAGAGGAATTTGGTATGTATTCCTCTGATCATGGTATTTTATCACAGCAATAGAAAAGTAACTAAGGCATTATGTTTCCACTTTTTTCTTCTTAGCCTGTTAAGTGAAATGCTATAAAAGTAAGGGCAATGATACAAACATAGGATTTGTTAGGAGAATGACCTAGTTTTTGACCTTGCTTCTTTTGATTTGAGAACGGGAGAATCCTGGGCAAGTTCTGAGTATTTTTCAGCCTTACATCCTCACCCATAGAGATGACATGGTGCTTTTCTAACCGAGATCATTGTTATAAGGATCAAGTTAGAAATCTAAATCCAATTACAGGTGATGAACATGTAGTAGATTTTAATGAATATTGCTGGATATAGAGTGTCATGACCGCTATTGAATGAAGTCACGACAACAGTGATCCCAAGGCTCTAGCACGGTGTCATTCACAGTCTGACCTTTGATAATATGAGAAAGATATGCAGTGTGGGTGTTTCTTTGTGCTTCAGAGAGTATAGTACCTGGAGAGCAATAGTGATATGGGACCTGATGAGAGCGTACATACTCAACATGATGTGCTCAACTCTGTACCTAATCAACTTTTGTTACTAGTTAAGTCAGTCAGGCTGTCACAACAAAATGACAAAATGTTACCTGACTTAACCATTAACATTTACTTCTCTAGATCATAGGTTAAATCGATTCTTGACTCCCTTCTAAGTTCTCTTGCAGTTTACCCCATTTTGCTGTGTATTCAGTGACCTCTCCTCTGTGGATGCCAAGGAGACAGAGCAAACTCTCTGGTGTCTCTCTTTGTAGGGATATTAATCACATAATTTAGGAACCTGCCATGTGCTATATTCTAACTTTTACTCTGTAAAAATCATGTCTAAACACAATACTACGGGGAGTTAAGGGTTTAATACAAAGAGTTTCGAGGAGTCACAAATTTGGTTTATAACATTATTATTGTTGCTGTTCTTAAAATTTAACATAACAATTTGCTTGCTTTTAGCCATTTCCCCCTACCTCGTTAGATTTGGGGGTCTTGGAGTGTGCTCAGCAGATAAAACAATTTCTCTGCAAGTGTGAGGACTAGAGTTTGGATTCACAGAATCTTCTTAAAACCTGGGTGCCCATGGCAAATCACATGTGATCACAGTGCATAAGAGGCAGAGGTTATCAATTCCCATATGATCACAGTGCATGGGAGGCAGAGATTATCCATCAAACAAGCCAGACTAGGCACAAAGGAAAGACCCAGATTCAGTGAGACACTCTGCATTCATATATGATTGGAGGATTGAGGAAAACACTGAGTGTCAAATTCACATGTGCACATACACACCCATATGTGCCCCCACACATGTGAATACACATGCATGTACACCATGCACACATCCTTATGCTGAAAGCAGTCTATAAAGGAAATGATTTTCTTTTTACTTGCATAGGATATTAGGATAATTACATATGCAGACCTTCTCTGCTACAAGGATCTATTTGCATTTTGATATTTATGACATCAAAGTAACTACTTCATTAAAATCTACAAAAGAAGGTTGTTGAAAGAATGGTAGAAGAGACAAATTCATGTGGAGTTGATGTCAGTCTTATTTTATGTGACTGTAGACAGCAGTCTTACAGTGGGAAGGAGTTATGTAGCTTCTGAGTTAATATTGGGAACAACTTTTTCCACAATTAATGTTGCCTGAAATTGGAGTCATTTGCATTTTGTGGTAACATTACCAGTTTATTCAGTTACTTAATTCTAAACAGACTTGCCCAAATGACGTGTTCCAGGATGGAAATGACCAGAGTTACCTGGGGCGATGCATTTCCTCTTCATGAGCCTCATGTATAAAGTGACAGTGTTGGCAGATGGGTTCTCTCAATTTTTACAGACTTTTGTTTATAGTTATAGAGAGACAATTTTTACTGGGTGATCATCTTATAGAGTACTGGGAAATCAGATATAGATGTGAGCACTCATTTTACTCTCTCATTTAAGTAAGCTCTGTGTTATGTGCTTCTAGATCATTCTACACAGGATACATGTAGTTGAAAGAACAGAAATTCACTGTTAAGAATGTTAAGGAAGAACAGGTTTATTGTAAAGACATAGAAGACAACATTATGAGTACCCAGTAATGAGAAATAAGAGAAATGATCTCCAAAATCATATCCCAAGTATGTGTCTTGTCCTCCCAAGAGGCAGAATAATTTTTTTTTTAATTTTCTGTATGTTATCTATCATGACCGGCTTCCACCTCTTGAGAAATGCACTCAAACCAAAAGGTTTGTCACCTGCCCATTCACTTCAAGAAACAATGAGTGTGTGTGTGTGTGTGTGTGTGTGTGTGTGTGTGTGTCAAGAAACAATGAGTGTGTGTGTGTGTGTGTGTGTGTGTGTGTGTGTGTATGTGTATATATCCTCTAAAATAAATGCCAGACTGTAGACCCTGTGTCCCTTAGTTCAGCTGCATGAGATTGGAAGCCTAATTTTATTTTTGTTGCTGTGATTAAACACTGTGACCAAAAGCAACTGGAAAAGGAAGGATTTCTTGGCTTATGCTTCCAGATCCCAATGCATCAATGCAGGAAGTCAGGTCAAGAACTCAAGGCCTAGGACCTGGAAGCAGCAATCATGAAGGAGCATTTTTGCTGGCTAGCTCTCTGGCTCTCTCAGGGCTCATGATCAACTCTCTCTTTTATACAGCCAAGACCACCTGCCCAGGAATGGTGCTGCTCACAGTGGGCATCAACTAACAATTAAGATAATCCTGCATAGATATGCCCACAGATCTCTTTGTTCTAAATAATTCTCCAGCAGAGGCTTTTTTCCTCAGATGACACTAGGCTGAGTCTAGCTGGCAACTAAAGCTAACTAGGGTACCTGTGTTTTGGAATCAACCTTGCAGAGTAGTCCCTGGTCTGGGTTTACCCTGAACCAATCCGTTATGATTAGAGGTAGAGTAGTGTGTCTCACAGCTTCCAGGGACAACATGCAGGAAAATGGAGTTAACTGGTAGGATAGCCACAAAAGAGACTGCAAGCATGAAAAGAATGAAACGATAATCTGTTGGTTACCACCCATGCAGCACGCAGTGCTAACTGGTTTATTCCTGGGAGTAGAAAAGGGACGTCTATGCCTTCATCAAAGTGAACTAGACCTGTAGGAGTGCATAGAGAATTAAACTCATAGCAAGAAAAGCGTGGCCATGAACTTGCTGGACACAGGAGACCAAGGGATGGGTGTGACTCCCTCAACTAGACCCATAAAGACAATGACACTTAACATCATGGTCACAATGGTCCCATCAGACTGTCACCTGATCATTCAATGTGTGCGTCTAATGACTGAACAGCAGACAGAGAACTCCAGACTGCCCCAGGAGTTCAGCTCAGCTATTTTACTGCTATTGATGGAGCCTACTAAATTGTCTGCCCATTCTCCCATTCACTGGGCTGGGCTTGACCTCCATCCCTCTGCCCAGACCTGTTCTTGCCATTACTTTTGCTTCCACAACCCCAGCATACTTTACTCCTGCAGCGGGCCCTTGGCCCTGTGTTTTCCTCCATGACAGCTGTAGCTGGTCCCCTCAGCTGGTTCTGTATATTATTCTCACAGAGACTCTACTTGCATCTTTATCTCCTTCCCTGTTCTCTATGGCCTCTGAAATTTCTTTT
The DNA here is from genome assembly GCA_028551405.1 of Uromys caudimaculatus. Classification (NCBI taxonomy): domain Eukaryota; kingdom Metazoa; phylum Chordata; class Mammalia; order Rodentia; family Muridae; genus Uromys; species Uromys caudimaculatus. The sequence goes on along the minus strand of CM052712.1, from coordinate 18,299,405 downwards.
TAAAGTACTTCATTGGATAATCAGCATACAAGATTTTACCTTCATTGTGACATTTTTTAAAAGGTGCATTTTGGTAGATTCTTTTGTCCTTCTTTCTCCTGATAATCCCTTGTAACCTGGCAATTGTTGCCACTAAAACTTCTGAACTTTAAAATGTTACTTATATTCAGTAGATTCTGATTCTGCATTCCTGGCATAAGGTATTCACAATTCTGCAGCTGTCAGAGGGTACCTTCAGTGCTCAGGACCAGGCACTCATCTGCTGCTGATAGGTAAACTGTGATTTCTCTAGAACCTTAAGTTTAACCTGGTCATTGTTTTCCACAATGAGTTAGGGAACAGATTGATATCTTAGTGTGCTTCTGATAATATTGGTTTTATTTTGTTTATTATGGATATATATATATATATATATATATATATATATATATATATATGGCTTTATATGTATTTATATTAGCTACAGAATTACTTTTCACATTTAAGCAAATGCACATAGTTTTACAAACATCAAACTCAAGATGTAAACATTCCAGCCATCAATATTCCAAAAAGCTGGGCTGAGAGATGGCTCAGCGGTTAATAGCACTGACTGCTCTTCCAGAGGTCTTGAGTCCAATTCCCAGCAACCACGTAGTTACAACCACCTGTAGTGGGATCTGATGCCCTCTTCTGGTGTGCATCAAACAAACAAGCAAACAAACAAACAAAAAACAAACAAAACTCCAAAGAGCCCATGTGTTGCTTTTTCTACAGTCCTTCCTGCCTCCAGTACCTGCAGTCCCACCTTTTGCAGGTTGTCATACACATAGAATCAGCATTGTGTAAACTCCGAATTTAGCATCTTTTCTCCGGTGTAATGTGCTTGACTCCCCCCTTGATGTCTGTGTGAATGGTTGGTTGCCTCTTTTAACACAGTATTAGAAGTCGAGGAATAAGGTTTTATGGGACCTAGAGCATTGTTTTCGGAATGAATTCCTGATGTGTTTGGTGAAGGCTTGTGATGTTTTACACTAGCCAACAGTGGGTGGCATTTCTGTGACACTGCACTTTCTCCCCAGGATTGTCAGCTACTTTAGCAATTTTCATAAGAATATAGTACTGCCTCATTGTGTTTTATTTGTACTTCTAAAAGGACTAATGGCATTGAATATTCTCTCTCTGTCTCTCTGTCTCTCTCTGTCTCTGTCTCTGTCTCTCTCTCTGTGTGCGCGCGTGCACGTGCGTGCTTTCCCATTTGTATGCTGCATATTTTCTTTCATAAATTGTGTGAATCCTTTAAGACATTTTATGAAAGTAGTTTTTGCATATTATATAGACACATGTCCACATGTCAAGTGCTTCACCAGGTTTGCCATTCACAGCTATTTCTTGTGTAAACCTTGTAGCTGTCTTCTTTGTTTTTATGTTTTTTTTTTTTATTTTTGAAATTATAATACAATTATACCAGGTCCTCCCTTCCTTTCCTCCCTCCACTTCCTCCTATAGACTATTTACCTGTCCTTGCTCTTTTCAAGTTTATGGCCTCTTTTTTTTTTTTTACAAATTAATTGCCATTACATTCATATACATAGCTTTTCAATATCAACTTTAACTTTGATTTTAGACTTTGAGGAACATTCTAGAATCACAACAAAGCAAAATGTTTTCATGTATTCCTCACTCCATTTTCTCTAACTCTGCTTCTGGTCATAGTTTATTTTCTATTATTCGATAAAACAGTATGGTGAAAAGCAACCTGGGAATGAAAGAGTTTATTTCGTCTTTCAGCTCTGGTTCAGTATGAAGTCAGGGAAGGACTCAAGGCAGGAACCTTGGGCATGAGGGGAGACAAAGAGAAATTCTGTGTATTGGCTTGGCTCCCAGTGGCTTGCTCAGCTTGCTTCCTTATACAAGCCCAAACCACCTGTCCAGGGTGACTTAAATTGGTATCTTTCTCATGGTTTGAATCCTTTTGCCTTAATCCACAGTTTTTGATAACCCAGGACTTTGAAAAATTTTTCCATTCATTAAATGAAATATATTTGAATATGAAAATATGTGCATTCATTAAAAAAGTTTTATTTATTTTTTTATGTTTGACAGAGTATTTGATAAATGTCATGTGGGCCTTGGAATGTCAACTTACACTATAGAAACTAGATATTATTTTCTTAAATATTTTCTTCTTTCTATTTTATTTTTCATTAATTTTGACCACACATATATAGTCCAATTGAAGTTTGCCATGTGTCTCAGGAGTGCTTACTCTGATATTGTGGCATTTTGCTATCTTTTGTTCCTGGTATCCTGCTGGCTGTGTGTTCACCTTATTCTTATTGTTGCTGTCGTTGCTTTACAAGACAGAGTTTCTCCATAGCCTTGGCTGTCCTGGAACTTACTCTTTAGATCATGATGACCTTGAACTCAAAAACTCTCCTGCCTCTGCCTTTTGAGTCCTGAGTCCTGGCATCAACGGCGTGTGCCGCCACCTACGTATTCGCCTTTATAACCTACTCGTCTGATGTGATGAGCGTCTCTCTTGGGTCCAGTTTCCTCTCACCTCCCATTGTCACGAGTTTCATTTCTAGGAGTTTGACTTTGGTTTTCTTTTCATATCTTCTTATAATCATGCTAGATGTCACTTTTAATATGGAAAATAGAATTTTCCATATTAAAATCCTATAATCATCTTTGTATATTAACTCCTGAACTACATACATTTCTGAGTTAATTTTGAGAGGTTAAGTTTCCTTCTTTTTGTGTCTGAAATGCCCATTGGATGCGTAGTACTGTACCTTCCTGGGCTCTGGAGCTCCTTTTCTTTTGAGACATTTCCTCCTTTTCATTTAGTTGAATGACTTTGAACCAGTCTGTTATTTTGGAGGGTTGAATGAAAGTCAGCTTGCTAGACTGAACAAAAGAAGCATTTAGTGTAGCTTTTAGTTTCCTTCTTTTTGAGCTCAAATCCTTAGCATTTCTATTTCCCACACTCTATGCATTTGGAAGCATCTCCGTTTGCGTGATAGGAACAGCCCCGTGGTCTTTCTGAAGATTATCCACCTGCTGCTTTAAGGTTTCCATCCCAGTATACATATTTCTCATGGTACCAGTGAGCACTCTGCTCAGCACTGAAGGGCACCTGCAGGTCTCCAGCACACTCCCCATGCAGCCAGCTCCCACAGAGATCTGTCCTATAGATGCTATTTCATTCTCCACTATCTCCTGGCTTCAAGGAGCCACTATCTTCGTCAGGTTCTGTCTTTATCACTCCTCTCTCTGCTGTGACCTAGAGTTGCTCTACAGGCAGGAAGCAGGAGTGGTTATAGGCTCTTACTTAGCATTTGATTTTCCAATCTCAGGGATTCGCCATATCTGAAAACACTATCTCGCATGTTATTCTGTCCTCTCACTGTTAAGGAAGGAGGGCACGTCTGGCTCCTTTTGTTCTATCTTGTCCTAACAAATGTCCTTCCTTACCTATATTGTGGACAGAAGACCGGATAAGAACACGGAGACTTTCCATAAATAAGTTATGATGGATCACATAATATCCACAGGGCATCTTAGAAACAAATGTGACTATTAGAGAAAAATAGGCAAGTAATAGAATCATGTAAATATTAGAATCAAGGGATGCACTCAAATAACTAATGTAGAGTTTGACTTGGTTTAAGGTTTATAATATTTGGAGAAAAAAAAATGGAGAGACTATTGGCAATTCAGTTCATTTTCTTCTTTTGAGTTCTACATGTGTTTTTCAATCAATAGTCATCTGGAATCATTAACCATACAGTTGCAGAGGTGACTTGGAAACTACAATATGACTTCCTTGAATATTTTAGGAAATTCAATATAAGTTACTTTGAACACCAAATTGTCTATATTTCTTAGTCAAGGTGAGTCATTCTTGTGTCAGAAATTACAGCTTTAAGTAGAATGTAGATAGAAAACAATTTTATCAATGGAAAATTGACATGAAAACTACTGTACAGGTATTTGTGAGGCATAATTCCAGGGCAAAAAGAGTTAAACTGGAATATCCAGCAATTTCTCAGAAGACCCTTGTAGAGGTAAATTTTCACAATATCCTCATCTTTGTACTGCTTTCAAATCATGAAGCAATTCAAATTGTTTTCCATGCATATGGATTAGAACATTCAATTACATTTCAATTATGTACTCGACTGCATTTAAGATACTCCCACCGGGCAGTGGTGGCGCACGCCTTTAATCCCAGCACTCGGGAGGCAGAGACAGGTGGATTTCTGAGTTCGAGGCCAGCCTGGTCTACAGAGTGAGTTCCAGGACAGCCAGAGCTACACAGAGAAACCCTGTCTCAAAAAAAAAAAAGATACTCCCAATCTGATAATATCAGTTTCTTTTTAAAAAAATAAAACCTTTAGCAATTCTTTTAAAGATTTATTTTGAGTTATCCATATGTCTATCTGAATGTGGGTATGAGCAGTGCTCACAGAGGCCAGGAGAGGGTATAGGATTCCCTTGAACTGGAATTACAAGCAGCTGTGTGCGCGGAACAGCAAGCACTCTGGCTTTCTTCAATAGTTATAAATGCCCTTAGCTACTGAACCATTTTGCCAGACACAGCCTGTTACAACTTAAAGATACTATATTTAGCAATATTATAGCACCTAATGAACTAAGGTGAAGATTTCATGGGCTTCAAAATAACAAATGTGTGGCAGAGCTTAGATGTCACACCCTGGCCTTGTGCATCAGCAGTGCAATATGCCAAATACTACAAAGAACCCCTCTGAGCATTCACAATCTGATAAATAAGAGAGGCAGCTTGTCACAGGACTAAATAGATGCATAGAAAAGCAACGGGCCAAAGCACTGTGTTCATGTGGAAGTAGGAAACAGACTAGAGTGCTCGTTAGTTCATTTCTCTGTTTATCATTCACTAACATTTGTGATATGATAACATGTACTAGATAAGGAGCCAGGAACTGTAAGGAAACAGTACTGAAGGTATCAGGTGTGAATCCAGCCTTCACAGGCCAACTAAAGGGATGAAAATTAACTCATTTTACCAGTCAGAATAAAGATGCTTGCTTCTCAAACACTTTTGTCTGTCCTGGATATTTTCACTGAACTCCTTTGCTCTTCTTAACAACTCTGCCCAGAAGTTAGCCTACCCATTTTACAGATGAAGCAATAGATCAACTAAGTTACCAAAGAAACAATGAGGTTGCCTTTCAAACCAAGATGTCCTTGATTGTTCAACGATTCATTCTTTGTATTATGGTGGACAATTCTGTTTTCTTAAGGCTTACCTCCTAAATTATTTCTTCTGATATGCTTGTCAAGAAAAGAAAGGTAAGGTTCCCCCTGGTTCCTGCCTTAAGTCTCTCTATAAAATCCTCTCTGTGTCCATTTGGACTCAGCTCTGCAGCACCAATTGTTCAATCTGTTATCAATGCATAGTCTCCCTGGTAAGCTGGATCCCAGTGATCAGCTCACCAGGTTCCATGGCCTCCTTGGACACTCCAGCAGATTTAGGTCTCTGATCCTTTGTTCTCTCTCTGCCCTAGAGAGTCTTTGCTTAGATATGCTCTCATTTCCCACCCCTTCATGACCACCTGGTGTGAAAACACAGTCACTTCACTTCAGAAATTGTCAGCATCTTTTCTGGCCTCATTTTTCTATGCAGTTTATAGCTTGTATTAGAATATTATACTAACTATAATATAACATATTATCTAAAATGGAAGGTTTCTTTATTTTGTTCATTCTGTTCTCCTCAACTAGAAGGTAACGTGCCTGAAGGCATGTGCTTTGTTTGGTGGTGAAATCTCTGCTTTTAAACAGTGCACATTGGTGAGTAACAGATTACTCCAGTTAGTGTCTGAAACCAGCAAGCATTTATTCTTACAGGTTTTGGGGGACAGACTCTGAAATGAAGGTGTGGGAACAACATACTCTTTGAGAAGGGCCTTGGGTAAAGCTATTCCTTTTTTCTTCCCAGAAATCCTTGCATCCTTGGCCTGCAACTGCAGAGTGTCCACCTACACCACTGCTGTCACATGGCCTTTTCTGTTTGTGTATTCTTCCTCTGTATCATTGTTGAGTTGAGGACCCGCATGAACCACAAATGTCCTCATGTTAACTAATTACAACTGTGATGACCATTTTCAATTAAGGCAAAGTTTGATGTCCTAGACTGACATAAACCTTGGGGAGCCATTTGCTCACATTAGTGTCATTTGTATTGGGGAACCACTAGCTGAGCAATATGGATGCTTTGGAATACTTAATCCCCAGGCTCTTTGTGCTCATCTGTTACTGACTATGAAACCTTTTACCCTCAGCATTTCCTTAAAGAAATTGCCCCGTTTATTCCTGCACACTTTGAGTCTTTGGATCGGGGTGTGTTAATTTAGTTTGCTGTAGCCAAGGCAACTTAACAAATCGGTTGCAGAGACCTGGAAGCTCTTGTGCATTTTAGCTCCTTTCCCATCTAAGAGGTATGGATTCCCCATGTCGATATATTTGTGGAGAGTAAAGTCATGTGGACACACTCTTATCTTACTGGGTATAAAGCTTGAGACTACATGAAAATAACCATATTTCCAGGAAGAGTTAACTCATCTAAGCACAATATCCACCTACCTCAACTTCATTAACTGACCAAGTGGCAGCACATTTTAAATGAAATAAATATATGTGTTCTGTTTTAACTTTAAAACATTTGTATTCTTTCAGTTTTCATATGTACGGGTGTTTCGTCAACATGTATATCTGTGTACCAGAGTGTAGCCTAGGGTCCATGGAAGCCAGAAGAGTACAACAGATCCCCTGAAACTGAAGTCACAGATGGTTGTGAGTCACCATGTGAATACTGAGAATCAAATCCAGTTCCTCTGAAGGAGTAGCCAGTGAGCTTAAGTGCTGAGCCATCTCTCCAGACTATGGGTGATATTTTAGCTAGCTGTATGAGCCTTGACTTTTTCCAATGGTCACCTAATCTTTTCCATTAAAACTACACAAATAAATATGAACACACACACACACACACACACACACACACACACACACACACACACATATCTCATATCCATGTATGCCAATATCCTCCTGATTTAATAATCAATCTTTTAAGTTTTATGGAAGATGTCCAAATAGAGACATCTAATCAAAGTATATGACCCATGTAAAATTTAGTTACTCTGATTCTTAAACACATTAAACAAAGCAAAGGATTTTTACAGGATTGCTAGTTTAATATTGTTTTATGTTGAATAATTTTGTAATGCACCAAAATGATTGACAAAACAGAGAGTTGATGCTTCTGTCATTGGGTCACCTGTCATTCTGTTTAGATATGTGCACTTGTTTTGATGAGGGATGAAATGCAGACCTGTGATTCTTCCTCGAATGGTCTCAAATATAATTATAGCTTATAAACATTATCTTATATAATTAATAGAAAACATATGTCAACTTTCTCACCAGATGATTCTCAGTCTGATGATGAGGCTATAAAATTTTTCCAAGGCATTAAAGGATCCTAGCAGATAAAACTGTGTTTGCCAAAGGCAAAAAATAATTGATAAAGTTAATAACATTAGCAAATGCATCAGGTTACCAAGGTGTCTATTGATGGTGTGTAGTGGTTTTGACATGTTTTTCCTGAATGTCTTGTAGAGTCAACACCACATGCCTCAGGAAATAATGTCCTGCCTATCTCTCACTGACACTTGCTTTTCTGATGGTCTACTCAGATGGATCAAATTGCTAAAATAAAATATAGCCCTGCACACATGAATCCACGCAAACACACATATGCACATGCCTGGGTATTAATTCAAGGAAAAAATGTTCTCAGGTGAGAAGTTAAATGGTGGACTTAAGAGAAAGGGTCAAGACTTTTTCAATGACTTAGAATTCCACTTCTTACCCCTTCCCCACCACCAAAGTAGCTCCTAAGGTCCATACTCCTAAAGAAGTGTGGAGAAAGCCTCATAAAGTAGCAACTGAATGCTGCTCTTCAGATTTCAGACAGGGCTTGAGAACCAGCTGCAAATGAATACGGGATCTTGGAGCTTTTCCGTGCTGTATTTTGCTTCAGTGCTCTGAACAGATCATCTGTGCATGCTCAATTTTGAGTCAGTGTGTGACAGGTGCTGATATGCACATGTGTCCGTGAACATGGTTTCAGCAGAATGCTATCTTTTTCACAATAAGATGGCTAGGAAGCTCTCTTTCTGACAGTCTTGTTTATGCCTTTGTGAGAGAGCAGCAGGAGAGAACTTTTCAGGATGTTTGTTTGATACTACATTTCTGTCAGCTTAGTTCTGTTGAATGCTTATAGCCACCTGCAGCAGATACACTTGCCAGTCTGGGGTTGTGGATACTTTCTATTTAATCCCGTCTGTCTGGAAAGACAAATATTTTCCTGAGGTTTTGACAGGGGAAGGAATTGAGGCTGCTCTTCAGACTTAAACTTTCTATTAAATGTAATGGGAAGATGTATGGTTAGCAGTCAGTTTGATGCTCTTTATCATCCATTGCTTATTCATATTCTTTGCCCCGATTCAAAAAATTTGAAGAATCACATATTAATACAACTCTTGCCAAATGTGAAGATGAATAAATCACATTTTGTAGAAAAAAATCATAGTACATTTTCTCTTATCCTGAAATCAGACTAGCATTTGATGACTGCCCATGCAAGCAGAAGCCATGGCTTGCATGACCACGGCATCTCTTTTGTTCTTCAGGTGTTTGAGGATCACATAACAGGTATCACTATCTCCCACCCCTAGGCTTTCTGAGTGCCACTGAGCCACAATGATGCCTGCTTTGATTTGAATTTCTATAAAACTTAGTGGCAGGTGATATACAGTGAGCATATTTTACTGAGGTCTACACAATATCACTACAAATATATTACAACAAAGATGTTTTAAAATTTGTTGTTTTTTATTTTTAGTTTTATATGAAGATTTTATTCTAAGAGAAAAGTTCATCTCTAAAGATAGATATTACATTTTTTGACGTTTTTATTGGATATTTGCTTCATTTACATTTCAAATGTTTTCCCCTTTCCAGGTCTCCCCTTCAGAAACCTCTATCCCATCACCCCTCGTCCTGCCAGGGACCCCCATGCTCAGTCCAGTGGTTAAAATTTGGTTTTATATTAACCTTTTACTGATTAAAAAACATGTGTATAGTGTTTTGGCTACATGCATGTCTGTATCTGAGGCCCATGGATGTCAGAAGTTGGCACTAGAGCTCCCAGAACTGGAGATACTGAGGGCTGTGATCCCCAAATGGGTACTGAGAACTGAATCTAGTTCCTCTGATATAGCTTTAAAAGCTCTTAACCACTAAGCCATCCCCCATCTCAGACTTTCATAAGTTCAGCTCAAAAATCAATGCAGATCCAAGCAGCAAAAATAATCCACCAGATTTGTGCAGCATCCTCAAAAATTGCCCAGGGTCTAGCTCAGTGTTACACAGTTGCCTAATGTATATAGCTTTGCATTTCATCCCATTACTACACACAGAAGAAATGCGTGCATACATGCATACATGAATGAATGAATGAAATAATACCGATATTTCCTAGAAACAAAAAGCTATTCAAAGCATTTGACTTGGATGGATTTTTTTTTTTTAAATTTTATATGTAGAGATCCTGTGATAATACTGGTTATACTATACTTAAAACAGTTTAGGCAAGGTGTGCTTTGATTTAAATGCACTGAGATCTGCTAAGTATTTGCCTTCACCAGATTAAAATTGCTTTCAAGGTCTAAAATATTCTGCAGAAAAGTTATCCATTCAACCCATAAAACTACATTGTCAGGAATAAAGACAGGAAGACTGCCTGCATTGGACGCCACCAGCGTCACTCAGAGTCCTGACACCACAGCAGCAGCTGTTATAGAGAGAGCCCAGTTTGCTCTAACGTGAACCCAGGATGAGAGGACACGTAGAACGAAAGCCTCCCTGAAAGGCCTGGTGCCTGCTTAGCCACAGTGCAAGACCAGCACCCTTGCATCCTTATAACTTGCTTGTGTTTGTTAAGAATGACAAGAAGATAGGTTTTGCATTCATCTAGTTTCAAATGTGATGTTTGACATGGGATAGATAGTTGGTGCAGTCTATAGTTTCTTGAAGAGCAGTTAGCAGTGAACTCCTTGCCTCTTAGAGAAAAATGCCAGCCTTGAGAGTCATGTTTCTGCTGAGCCAGCAACTAACACAAATAATTAGTTTATTTCAAGTCCTCTTTTCCTTTCTTCTTACTGTTTCTCAATAGAAACATAGTTTTTATTATGTAGAGGGCGCTATGGTCTAACACTAGTTTACAAGTTAATAACCACAAAATGTAAATTCTTTTTTACTGAGACAAATAAATGTCAATAAAACAGTTCTAAGGAGTTTGGGCCTAACTCACCAGAAGCCTTGGACAATTAAAGATGAGAACATTTGTTTAAAACATTAATATAGAATATATTTTCTTGTATTATTATTATTATTATTATTATTATTATTATTATGCAAATCCCAGAGGAAGCATAAAATTCATACAGTCAAGATATGTAGAACTTATTTAAAGAGGCTGAGGAATTTTTACACTAAAATATAAGTCATAAACACTGAGTAGACAGGATGGCAAACAACATATGATTTCTTTGGGGCACCTAATTCATGTTACAAATCTCTCTCACAAGATGTCTTGATTTGGAGTCTGTCAGAAGAGACCCTGAAGCCTGGCAACATGAGACATGCTCGGCATCACACCATTCACCAGGGGCAGGGCAGCCTGCACCATGTAGTAAGATTTTGTCTGAAACAAACAGCAACAATAACACCCCCCCGTCATATCCTGGAACACACTTTACTGATCCCTGAATTTGACTAAAGTCAGTGGTTCTGTGAATCATGACTCCTTGGGGTGTCACATAACAGATATCCTGGATATCAGATATTTACATTATGGTTCATAACAATAACAAAATTACAATTATGAAGTAGCAATGGAGCATTTTATGGTTGGGGTCACCACAACATGAGGAACTGTATTAGAGGGTCACAGCATTGGGAAGGTTGAGAATAACAGACTAAAGTAATTCATGTGGCTGGTGATTGCTGGAAGTGGAATGAGGGAACAGAGAAAGAGGGAAAGGATGCTCGCAGCACAGGCCCACTGAGCAGCCTCTGGTGAACTGTGTTGAGTGTCGTCATGGAAGGAAAGAAGGGTAGAGCTTTTGACTTCCCTCTAGTGCTTCACTGGTCTACAAGGAGGCTGGGGTTTTACTTCCATTCTGTCCCTGTGTGCTAAAACAAGTCTGGGTGCATGTACTTTTGGGATGGAAGATGCTGACAGTACTGGCAAGGCTGGAGACAGTAGTCTCCTGGATGGTTGAGGAAACACCCAGTCCAAACCCTTCAAGTGTATATGCTTACTTTGTTTTATTATTTGAATGAGCCGTGAGATTAGTCAAACTAATGTATTTATTTATTTATACTTGTTTATTTGTACAATGTATTTGTTCCTTTGTTTAGAAAACAGGTCTCATTATGTTGCTCAGGCTGGCCTCAATGTAAACTGTCTTCCTCAACCTCTAGAGTGTTGAGATTATAAGTTCATGTTAATATACCTGGCTCACTGTACCATTATATAAAAGAGCAGAAAGTCAATGAAGATAGTCACTTGCCCAGATTTGTCACAATAACTAGTGATAAAGCAAAGCCCCAGGTGAAACTCTAAAGACACGCAGGCCTTTTAATTGTCTCATTATACTGAATACATAGAGATGGAATACACGTGCTTTAAAAAGGATTAATCCAAAGCCCGAGGCACAGAGGACTGCTATACTTTACTATCACAGCACAATGGTAACACTCATGGCCATACCAAGGAATGACTTCCAAGATGAGAATCAATAACTAACTAGTGAGGACCGCAGGAGGGAGAATCAGTCTTCCCCAGGGAGGAAGCCCCTGATAGGTTATCTAATGGTGACTTTCCAACATCAAACATGTACATATGATGAAGATACAAAGAACTCAGCAGGTTATATTTATATAGTAATTTGCTTATCTCTTTATGTAACAATATTAATTAAAGAGAATGAGGCCATGACTTTGAGAAGGAGTTGGTGGTAAGGGGAGCTACAAGGAGGAAAGGAAGTGTGTGTGTGTGTGTGTGTGTGTGTGTGTGTGTGTGTGTGTGTGTGTGTGTGTGTGAAATAAATACAGTACACAGATTTGAAAAATGAATCAATGACTGGTCATTTTACCCATGAATATCTCTGAGGGTGACAATCTGATCTGGATATTAATAAACCTTGAGAGGAATACAAATGAAGAAACTTTAATTACGGGAATTTAAATCTCTACAAAACCTCCTTTCTGTAAGGTGTGTTTCTTCCTCATGCGAAATGAATGGGTCTTTGTTTCGCCTCATTTCCTCATCAGTAGGTCTAGTGCTCCCCAAATGACTTGTGCTGGGTGAGTCCTGCTAAACAGTGGTCAGAGAGTTTACACTTGAAAACACCTCTGTCTCTTTGTAGTCTATGCTGGTAACTTTCTCTGTTGGCAATTTATGTACATGACTGCAGCTTTGTCATTATTTGTCTGTTCCCCCCCACATTATTGCATGGCCTGTACAGTCAACAAAGAAATATTCTCAATGTCATCCCAGCAGTGAACAGTATGGATATCTAGAAGCTAGCCAGGCGTGAGAACTTTTACCTTATTAAATGGCCACTTCACCTTTTCCTAGCAGTTGCCGTAAAAACATACCTTAGAGTGGCACTTTCTCTTTCACCAGAACTTAGTGACAGTAATTTAAAGCTGCAGTAATTGAGGTGTTGAGTCAGAGCTGTTGAAAGGAAGGTGACCCTTGTGGAGAGGAGCTCTGAACCCTACATGCTAATGTACTTGACCATAGCCCGAGAAGCTGTACTGCCTCGTTATTAATGGCACAGGAGAAGGGATTTGGTTTTTTATTTTTTTGAGCCTAAAATAGCAGCCTTGGGTACTGAAGGGGCAAGACAGGAAATTAAAATGAAGATGCTGGGCTGTGTGTATTGAGAAAACTGCATTAGGCATTGGTAACAGTAAAACCTGCATGCTTGGTGATTTGGCTTCAGTGTGAACACTGCTGGAGACTCTTTTACTTCCTTCCTGTGACTGTAAAAAGAGCCAGCTCATATCAATGTTCCAAACTTAGCAAATGAAAAGAATCTTATGGCACAGTGTCGTGCATTGATGATTAATTATAGATGTCCTTTTGTTTACTTGTGTTCCTTATTCTTCGCAGCTATGGTTGACATTGTGTATTTCTTGTCTCAGATCCTTTGTGGATGCATACAGAGTATAAATGATTTTTAATTTTAGGAAGTGAAAAGTTTAAGCTGATCAAGTCAACTGGGTGGTGGACCATATGAAAAGGTGCTGAGTATTTTAAAGTAATTTTGTTTTTAACAGAGACAAGGTGTTAGGAGTCTAGGTCTTTTGTATTTTCATACACTCACTGTTATTTTATATCCGTTTGGCTGCATTTATGCACAAAGAAGAGATTAGAGATGAGAAGATAGTTCAATAGGTAACTCATTTGTAGGACCAGCACGAATACCTGTGTTTGAATCTCTGGAACTCCCAATTCCCAGGGCGGGATGGTGTATACCTATAACTGTAGTGTTCCTACAGTGACAGAGGGCAAGATGCCACGCTGCTGTCGTCTAGTCTGGCATACTCAGGAGCGAAGAGCAACAAATAGAAGGTGAGAACCAATACCTCAGGTTGTTCTCTGACTTCCACATGTGTGCTGTTGCATGTGCACACACATGTTTTCACAGGAACACACACACACACACACACACACACACACACAGAGGAGAATGAAAACAGTGCTTTTGGGTCACAGTATATGTGACAGGTGAGGACTTGAGGGCCTTGTACTTGCTGCAGGTGATCAGACCCATGGCCTGGCATATTCTAAGCAAGCGTTCTTCCTGTTTTGTACACCACTGGACTCGAGTCAAGTTTTACCTTATAGATGCAGAGTTGAAATTGCAACAACACAGTCTTAATTTTTGTTTGTTTGTTCTTTTTTTTTTTTTTTTTTTTTTTAACAGAGGAAGCACTAAAGGCAGGTGTACATTTGACCCTTTTCAGACAGTTCTCAAAGGATGTGTCATGAGCTATTAACAGACGTGGCCCACACTGGTGGCTGGATGTACCTGCTCAGCTCTAAGCTATGATCTCCCAGAGCTGGGACCTAGTTAACTTTCCCATTGCTCTGTCCTCCTGACTCTGAGGGTGTGGTGATGCTCAATTATCTTCTCTTCACAGAGCTGGGAGAGAGCAGAGCCTCCTTTTCTTTACCCTTGGTTTCTCTGCCGCTCATGTGACAAATTCCAGCTTTTTCCTATTTTTCTAGGGAAAACATCTTCTTTCATTGACTTCTGTAAGACTTTACTTCATGGGGACACTATACGTGAAGAAAACAAGCTACAGGTTTGTACTGGTTTATCTGGCTTGTATTAGAGGCCCCAGTCCATGCCTTGGTGGCTCTTGGTAGTCTTTGGAGAGACAGTGCATACAGGAGGAGCATGAGGGGAATCTGTTCTCTACATGGCATCTGGGTGGCAAAGGGAGACACAGGAAGGGCTCAAGCGCTCAATGTCCTTTACAAGGGCACATCCCCAATGACTAACCTCTTCCCATCAGTACCCATATCTTACAAACTCCATTCTATCCCAATAGTGCCACAGTCTGTCCCAAATGAGACCCTGAGAGACAGTTATCTAAACCATAGGTGATTTGTATTTCATTTTGAAAAACAAAATATCCAACCCTCCTGATTCTTCCTTAGGAAAGTACTTTACAAAAAAAATCACTTTTTATTATATCTGACTACATCTTCATCTGTGGGCTTATCAAATTCAGTACCATCTACAAGCATCACTTTGGGACCCCTTAGCTGTCTGTCTATCCCAGCTACCTGTCTTTTGATGTCTCTGTCAGAGAACTAAACCATTTTTTTTTTTAGCTAATCTTCTCCCAGATGAGTTCTACCTTTGAATGTCTACTATACCCCCATTTGGTGCTCAGCTATTTGTACAGTCAAGTTCTTCCTGCCACCTATGTCTCTTTCCCCATCAACTTCTACCCCAGCAATCAGGAAGTTCACAAGGTAGCACAGGTTCTGCTTCTGTAACTCTGCTCACTTGGTTCTTCCCTTTACAGACTCCTATGATACCAAAGTTTCATTTTCCACAACTAATTTTACAATTCTCTAATTGTATTGTGCTTTTCCATTGCCATTAGCTGACATTCCCAGATATACAGTGGGTGACAAATACTGGAAAAATGTTTTATACATGTAAGCTAATATAAGCATGAGTCAATTTAAAAATGAGGGGACTCAAAATCTAGACTCCATCTCAGCTCTGACTTGTCTGTATGACTTAGAGGGCCCTTAGAGGTTAGCCCATTTTCATAGGGATTTTCTTTGCTTTGGGCTGTACCACTCATACATTTACTATCTGATGCTCTACACAGCTATGGTTCTTGACGACATATTTTGTTCCTATATAGCCTATATACTCTTATAGATTTTAACAAAAAAATTCTCCTTTCAAATTTCTTTCAGATGGGCACATTATAGTTTAACTTCCATATGTAAATTCACCATGATTTAAAAAAAAAATTAAAAAGCATGGAGAACAAGAAAGCAGAGGGAGGATAGGCCATTGGAGACTGAGTAGAGGGAGAAGGAGAGGAAGGATGATCAAAAAGCAGGCGGATTCCATGGGGCTCGGGACATGAGTGGATCTTAATTTTAGGCTTGAAGCAATCATTGCACACAGCCCGGCTTAATGAAAGTACTTTAGTATAACACGTATGACAACATGTGAGGAAGAGACAGAGGCAAACCCATTTATACAAGTCCCCCTCTCCAAGTAAGGGAAGACTTGGCGCAAGGGAAAGAACAGGAAAAGCAGAATGTGTTATGGTGGACAAGGGAGCAAGAGAGCACTAAGAGGCGATATCAGCAAGTAGGTGATGTTCAAAGAAAATGCCATAAAAGAATACATCATTTTGTTCAGTAAACATACACTAATAAAAATAATATTTGCAATTTTTTTTCCTAAATCATTCATTCTGTGGTTTGGGCAGGTCTTGAAATGGAACCTAATGGAGAGCTGCAAGCAGAAAAATCAGAAAAGAAGCTGACAATTGAGCTAGGCAATTATATTACAGAATAGTAGAAGCTCAGTAGAAGGACATAAAATTACCATTATGATAATAGAAGGTAATGCAATAAAAGACAGTATTCCAGAAAGGATTAGGAGTTAAATATTAATAGGAAAACTAGAGTTAGTGGAGCCAATAAATATTCAGGAGATCTGATACAGCAGAAAGGAAAGGAATGTTGAAAAGGCAGTTTTAGTGAACATGGCCATTTAGCATTAAATACTCTTGTGACACTGGCGACATTTTATATGAACATTCAGTTTCAGTCCAGAACACCACAGCTAGTACCGTACTGTTAGCTAGACCCTCAAGTCTAGTCAAGTCTTTTCATACATTCCTGCTTGGGCAGTTATACCTAATGGAACCATTTTCATAAATTTCAAAACAAAGTAAAAGAAATCATATGTATACATAGGTGTAGAGAGACATACATGGACACACATATACATATATATCTATACATGGAGAGAGAGATGTTATGACATATCACCAAACATGAATTTATCAAAAGCAAGATAGGAAATGGTGATAAAAGAAGACATGAAGTAAACAGAACTTATTTTCATGTTTTGGCTTCTAGATGAACAATAGGCTCTCTAGTCTTTAAACTTTTGCTTCTAATGTTCATATAAGAAGTAAAACTTCTTCCATGAATACTAATTATTGCATATGAATGTGATTCGCTGATGAAGAAATTTGGATGTCCTTGCTTTTCTCCAGATGAAGGTCACAGAAGGTATCTTTTAACACGTACCAAGAAAAAACATGAGAGATGAAAAAGAAAACAATGGTTTGACTCTATCTATCTATCATCTATATTCATTATCTAACTATATATCTTCCACCCATCTTTCTATCATTTATCTGTAATCTGTCATCTATTTACCTAAAAATCAACAATCTATCTTCTGTCTGTCTACCTATCTTACCTAAGTGAAATGGTGTGTGAGGATTGAGGGTCAGAGTGATGAGGAATCAATTTAGTATACATAATATCTTTGACTTTGAAAGGGTTTTGCTGATCAATGGTGGAGACAGACAGCTAGAGAGACTGCTCTTCAAGCTGAAGGAATCAGCAAGAAATTAAGTTCTAATCTGGTACGTGTTGATGATAAATATGGCCTGCTGTAAGGTAGTATAAGGAAGAAAGTGATCGCAATGCAGCACTGCTTTGGACACCTATCTTAAAGCCATGTTTTAGAGAATTCTCAAACGCTCCGTATCTCATTGTGTTTAAAAACTAGAAATCCTGTAAGGTCAGAAGCCAGGTCAGTTCTGTTCATCAAATAGAAACAGGATCTACTCTAGTTCCTAACTTAGTGGGAAAAAATGGGTACACAGATAATCACAGTAAACTCCAGAACTGAATCTGTGCACCATACTCAGATGATGTTTTGGTGGAGAGAACCATAAAGTTGCATCAACTTGGGACGTGCTTGCTGATGGAAGCATGATAAGCTGTCTCCTGAGAGGCTCAGGCAGAGCCTGACAAATACAGAGGCGGATGCTCAAAGCCAACCATTGGACTGAGCGTGGGTCCCGGATGGAGGAGTTGGAGAAGGGACTGAAGGAGCTGAGGGGGTTTGCAGCCCCATGGAGGGAGCGACAGTGTCAACTGGCCAGATCCCCAGAGCTCCTGGAGACTGGACCACCAACCAAAGAATACACATGGAGGGACCCATGGTGCTGGCCACATATGTGGCAGAGGAGGGCCTTGTTGGCCATCGGGGGAGGAGAGGCCCTTGGGCCTGAGAGTGTTCAATGCCCCAGAGTAGGGGAATGCCAGGGCAGGGAGACCGGAGTGGGTGAGTGGGTGGGGGAGCACCCTCATAGAGGCAGGGAGAGGGAGGATGGGATGGAGGGTTTCTGAAGTGGAGACCTGGAAAGCGGAAAATATTTGAAATGTAAATAAATAAATAAATAAATAAATAAATAAATAAATAAATAAATAGTCATTATTACCCTTGTTGCCATCCAGGCCTGGGATGGCTGAGCCAAGTAGACAACACCGAGTTCTGCCCCACAGGTTCCATCCCATTGCTTCACACCCAAGTTGGCTACATAAGAATGTTCAATGTGTACCAACGGTTCAGAAGTCCAGTTTCTGATCAGCACTGGCCAGTGCTGTAATGGCCAGGGAGACACACGCAGGTGGACACACTTGAGAGCCCAAGGATGGAAGGCACTTCTGCCAACCCATTTGGTGGGTGCATAGTTCATTTGGAAAACAAACAGTGATTTGGGCTTTTTAAGGTATATAATATAGCAGAAGGCTTCGAAGCAGAGGGAACAACTTGGGCTAGCAAACAAGTGACAAATGCATAGAATAATTTTAAAGGAAATGCATGAAAAACAGATTTTGAAAAATTCAATAAATAGCTCTTTCCCCTTCTAATTTTAAGAGTTGAGTTATTCATTTCCCCCAAGACTTTCATTAGCTTTAGCAAATGTGTTCTGTTCAAGCCGCAATTCTTGTCATAAGTGCTATTCAGAGAACATCTGCGGGGAGCAGTTCTTTCCCCATTTGCAAGCGGAGCTTCGATGCTTGCTGAAGCAAGCTGCCAAGCGGTGGGTTGTTTTCTGGGCCCAATCAAGCTGCCTCTTTCAGATGTTGAAATCGCATGTTTTCTGTATAAAGCAGATGCTTCCATCATATAAGACTAAATTACCCTAAGAGGTTGAGAGAAGGTCTTAGGAAGAGCCAAAACAGGAAGAAGCTTCGCTGTAGGTTTAAATGGCTCTCTAATCCCACATTTGTTTATGTTGAAAAGAATACAATGGAAGAATGGGACGGATGATGAGTTGGCAATGTGTTCCAACTGAAGCTGAGAAGAGATGAACTCATAGCTAGGTTTTCTATGGATTGGGTGTGTTAGCAACAGAGGCTCTAGACCGAAGCAGTGTTCTTGCTCACAAGGTCCTCAAAGGCTTATCTTCCAAAGTCAAGCTGCCTGCAGAAGATCCCTGGGGCTGATCTTGGCAGACAGGCACTCCCTGAGTCTTAAACTGTGGTTAAAGTAGCATTAGTTGCAAGAGTGTCTACTTCAGTGAGACCCAACTGGGCATGGAAATCAAAGTTTTATAAGCCAGTTGTGGTTGGAGAAGCAACCTGCGAGTTGGCTGAACTTCAGCATCTGGTGAAGCTTCCTGTTTCAGGTCCTCCTGTTTAGATGAGGACATGAAAGAATGGGTCTCCCTGGGACAGTATTAGATCCAGTCTAGTGAGAAAGTTGCTCAGTGGCTGTTTCTAACCCTGAGATTCAGGATCTCTGGGGTGCTATTTTTTTTTAACCTTGGCATGTAGGAGTCTTGTAGTTGTAATGAAAGACTTAATCTGACCATTGTGTGGACAGAAGACAAGTCATTCTACGCTGCATAGAAAGAAGTGTACTCTGATGTGTGTGTGTGTGTCAGAGCTGTCTTCATGGAAAATACTGGAAATAAGACATGCCAAAGGAAAAGCCCAAATCATGCTGCAGCACCAAACAAACATTCTAGGTTCTTAATTCAATCTCTTAGCCCAGCAGGAAGTACCTTCTAAGGTAGAAAATATGGGGGAAATACAAGGAAGCTGTGATAAAGTAATTCGCCAAAATCCACATACATAGAATATAGTGCTTCGGGAGAGAACACTAGGAAATTTATCTTAAGAAGACTTCATTTCTGTACCATATCACAGGGCAGAACCAAGGCAGTACCCTTGGTACGTGCAAGTCCTCAGTGTGTACAGGGCTTCATAAGACATAAACTGGGTACTATGACAGCTCTTGGGACCTGATTAAAATCAACTAAAACCAAAAGTGCAGCCAGAGAAGAAGGAGATAACCTGGCTTGCTTTCCATGTACATAAAGCCATGAGTAGAAGAAAACATTTAACTTCCTGGTGTACTTGGAGGCATGACTTATCATTCTGATTCGATGCCACTAGCAGTGTTACCCCACAGTAACCCAGGATCTAATCTAGATGATTACTTGAGAACATCTACCGTCTTCATTGAGGCACCTTGCTTTCAGTTCGCTATCAAGCTAGTCATACAGTTCTTGGATTGTGCATGAATTATACACATTAGCCTTGGGCAAAGTCATTAATGACCTTCCTAGTCTACAGGACACTTTCTAAATACAATCCTATATTGATATCCAATTTGCCTCTTGTGTTACCTAATCTTGGTCTGACTCTTCACCAGGTGACATCAGGAAAGCAGAATATATCCTGGCTCAACCTAACCTGGTAGTTCTCAACAGAAAGAAATTTGCTTCTTTATACCAAACGTCATTTTGTCAATATTCTCAGAAAATTTTGATTGTCACAGTATAGGTGCAGGATGCTAGTAGGCCTAGAGCAGGATATACCTTTTATCCTGAAGTATACAAAATAAAATCCACAATAAACAATCTTTAACACAAAGTGTTAGCAATGCCAGTGTGGACAAAAAAATTATATTAAAAGGACTGTCCATATTTAGCAATTAAAAGTGCAGGATGTCTTGCTAATGAATTTCATATAGTTGACCAACATATTTTTGGGATATGAATGTCTAACCACATGGGACAACTAGAGACTCAGTTTGCATTGTGCTCCTACAACAGAGTACCAGAGCTGAACAATTCATAGTAACAGAAAAAGAACTTAGCTTGTGGGCTAGAGGCAGGGGTGGGGGGTGTACCAAGAGCAGGTGAGGGCATCAAGATGCACTGTCCCTTGCTGGAGGGTTAAAGGATGTTTACAGGGGAGTGAGAGGGCGGGTAGCATAGTAACTGTGCTTGAAATAGACACTCCTGGATAGTTTAGCACTTATGTGATGATGCCGAGATTCACCATGCCTTAGGCCTAACCACCACACTGTTGCACTAAGGGTAAGCTTCCAATGTGTTAACATTATACACATTCCAGCGGCAGCATATCTCCTAGTTCCTTTCCCATGTTAGGATTTGTTTTTTCTGTAAACAGAATGACAGAGTAAGCACTCCCTTGGGTCTGAGTTTAACTCTTGCTTTTACCTTTTCTCTTCGATACTATGACTGGGGACGTTGTGCATGTCTGCTGTTTAGAGTGGTGGAGATTTGTTGTCGTTACTGTACGGTAATCTGTGGTGAACACACACCAAACTTATTCTTCTATTCAACTGCTTCTGGGTAGTTTCTAAAAATTTACTATTTGTTGTAGATGGTACTTCCATTGTCATTTTCTAGAAAGTTTTGGGTAATTAATAGATGGATATATTTACTTTGGGTAGAGCAGTGATGTTACAGGGTGTGATAATATTGACACAGAGTTACTCAGTTCTGCATGGAGAATATGCAAACATATGGTTCTATGGGCAGCATATGAATGTTTAATTATTCCATGGTCTCTCCATTCGATACTGCTGTTTTAAATAAATATCTGCCTTTATGGTGACCAGGTAATGCTATCACATTTGGACTGGAATAACATTTTCCTGACAGCCATGATGGGGACTGTCCTAGTTTTCTCTATGTTACTGTAATGATCACTGTGACTTAAAGCAACTTAGGGGAGGAAAAGGTTCATTTCATCTTATCCTTTCAGGTCAGAATTGGTTTAGGTAGATTGCTGATAAATAGCATATAATTGAAGGATGTTCTTTGGATACTGAAAATCTCAGGCTTCAATTAGTATATTAATGACTAAATTGTTACATAGACTTCAAGGATTTAGGACTAATGAAATAATAGATATTCATTGTTAACTTTTGCATTCATTATATAAAATTGAGTCAAACTACAGTACTGAAATTAGTTTATTTTAAAGTTATTATGTAATTGTCCATACCCACACATGCAATTCTTATTGAAAAATGTTATCTATCATGTATTGTATCTTAAATTGGTCTCTGATAACCTTTGTGTGATGCAAAGGCTTTGAAACACTTTTATTCCATGAAGACACCTTTTCTTTCTTATTACTTTGGAAAAATATTTTAATTGTACAAATTGTAAATATATCAGAAAATATTAATGTTTAAAGCAGCCAATCTAAATAGCCTGTCTTCATTCTTTCCCTGCTTCTGGAACCTTCACTGTGAGGCATCTTTTCTGTGGTTTAGTGTTATTCTTCCCATGTTGAATTCTTTCTGTGATTGCCTCAAGAAGACTTTATTTTCCCTTCATATTTGGAACATATTTTCAGCACATAAAGATTGTCTAGCTGGTCAGCCATTTCATCACTTGAGAAAAGTCATAGCATTTTCTTCAGTTTCCATTGTATCTGTTAAAAAGTGAGCTGCCAGTCTTCCTGCCACTTTCTGAAGCTTTTATCCGTATTGCTATGTGATTAGTTTGAAGGTTCTGTCTTTGTCTATAGTGCCCAGAGTCTATATGTATGTTGCTGTGGTGTGTCTTTGTGCTTATTTTGTCTGAGGTTTCCAGGGAAATCTTTGGTTACATTTTTTTTTTTTTTTTAGCATTTTTAGAAAATTATTTTCTAAGAATCTCTCCAAATATTCCTTTCTTCCCATCTTGTTTCTTCTCTCATCCTAGGTTCTATACGCTCTCTGCTCCACTGTTTTTATTTTCTTTTCCTCTTCTATCTCTTTTTCCTCGGTTCAATGTGAATGTTTCTATTCACTCATTTTCTAATTTTTTGTTTCATATTTACTAACTTGTCTAGATTGATCTGTTTTGTGTTAAATCCTTACTTTGACCTATATTATCTCTACTATGTAGAGATTTTTATTTTTCAGACTACAACTGTTAAATCTTTTATCCTCATCATGTTAATGGAAGACGCTAGTGAGAGTGATTGAAGTGCTCACATATTCATGGCCAGTCAGCAGGACACCATTCCTCTAACTGAACATGTATGTCCAATTTCTCATCTGTAACAATTTGATTCTATTTCCTAGCATTCTTGGAAAATGTTTAGTGAAAGCTGAATATATTATATGACATTTTGTAAAATTCTAGACGAAATATCTTTGTTTCACAGAAAATAAAGAAAATTAAAGTTGAACACATTTTTCTCTTGATAATAATAATGAATACGACCAGATTACCTCAATTAAATCAAAGCAATCAATATTTCCTGTGTAAGCTTAAAATACAAACTTTCTGAAGTCCTAGGAAAAAATTTTTCCCACTCTATGACAAGTTCTGAATTGATATTTTTGCTTCTCAAGACATACCAAATGTGAAAGAGTCTACTTTTCTTTAGAATCTCCTAGAAACCAGCTGAAGTTTATATTTGCTGATTCTTATATTATTTATGTAGCATCTAGGAATCAGTATAGAGAGTAGTGACATACAAAATGGTCACCTTCTTTATGTTCAAACTCCCCTTCGTTTCAATATCAAGCATTCAAGTATTGTATACTTTGGCATCTTTAAAGCACACTGTAGATGTCTATAGGCCAAGGAGATGGCCACAAGTCATAGCCTCCTGTTATCTGTGCAGGCCTGGCTTGGAAGTTTCTAAAGCCCTTGGGGGTAAAGAATGGGGTTTGGGGGAAAAGATCTTCATTACTGTTCCTTTTCTCAAGTACTTTGGGCCTTTTATTTAAGACTTTCTTAGGCCCTTCTGCTGCTTTCAAACAATAATCCATGCAACTGTACCGGGTTTCTTGTTATTGAATGTTCACCAAGGTTACTCAGCAAATTCATTAAGTAACATGTACTCTGTTACTGTGGGTAGTACAGCTCTGAAATTGTCTTTGAGGCACTGAACACGTTAGTTGACTCCCATTAACATGTGCAAGGACTTAGTACCCTCTGCTCTGAGAATCACGGCCTTAGCTGAAGTTCTAATGCTCTATAAAATGTTTTCTTTATAAGCCTCTAAGTGCTATGACTAGAACACAGAAGCAGCTGGGAAGAGGGGTGAGTTCATGGAACCTTACAAAGCTTAGATTCCGTGCTAGAAAGTTGTTAATAGTTATAGGAGAGCAATTCTATTTTCTAAGACTAGTTTTATCGACATCTGAAGGACATATCATATGTTTATTCTCTTCTCTCCTAACAACCCTTTATAAGTTATTTCCTACTGTCTGTCCTTATATAGAGATGACATACTCAAGCCAGAGGCTATAAAGTAAGTCATGCAAGACCTCACAGGGAGCAAGTGACAAAGCCAGTGAAATGAGGCAGACCACAGCTTTTATTATGAAAATATGAGTTTAATGCATTATTATTATTGTCATCATCATCATCGTTGCTGTTGTTGTTGTTTTTACACATGCCTGGAGGTCTTTGCAGATCACCATCAACTAAAATCAAACCACTACAAGGTTCCAATCAATCAGAGACAAGGTGGATACTTTTCAACGGAAGTCAGATACTTGAGCAGATACCAGAAAGATTTGGCAAAACTTAGACTCTTTCCTTACCCACTGTAGCAGAGCCTGGAGAAGGACTGCGGTTTCAGAGACAACTTCCTCAGAACTACCACTGTTCTTGCTTTTGATAGGCCTGGGGGTGTCTAACTAGGTGGATCTGGGACAAGATCTAAAGACCAGAAACCTTCAATTCAGGGTAAATGAAATGTTACTTGTTCTTATCAGACCATTTTATAGGTTTAGAGATCACCCCCCAGAAGTTGAGCCAGGATCAGTCATTTCTTTGGAAATAGCTAATGCTTAACCGGTACCCATTTTCTGAAATTGTGCACTAGTTGGTCTGTTTGTATTTTATGTCTCCCATCCTTCTGTCTTTTAGCATAACAGACTGCCAAGGACCATGTCAATATGTATAAATAGAGGAATTATGAAAATAATAAAATGTATTGTCCTGGGCTTTCACATTGGTGATGAGGCGATAAAAGCAAAAGGAGCAAATACTTACAGATACTAAGCAGAAAACAGATCATTTTCTATCTACGGGTTTGAGGCATTAACCAACTTAGTCCTCTTCATACTTAGTTGATTTGAGTCACATTAATACATGAAAGGACTTAATATTGTGATAATAGTGTTTGAAAGTAATAGAGAATTCAAAAAACTGAATTGGGAGTGTGGAGATACCTGCATTTGATAATGGAGACAACTGTAGTTCAAATGAATAGATACTTTTTCAGTTATATAATATCATAGAAGGTGGACAAAAGACATGAAATTAAGAAACAGAAAAGATAATACAAAGGTTGTAGATGGTCGAAGGCTTTGAGTTCTTACAAGGTCATAAGAGAGCTAGCCATGGTGATACATATCTGTAATCCTAGCAGTCAGAAGGTAGACCATAAGCTTTGGCTATATAGAAAGTGTGAGGCTATAATAAGATGTATAGTCTCAAAAAATCAAAAGTTTTTTTTAAGATCATAAAATAGCACCGTGGTATAAGGAAAATATTACAAACAATTCTGTTTCTCCTTAGACCTTACTGGCCAGTGATGACTCTTTTTTCCCCTGAAAAAAATTGTTTTTAATATATCCTTCAAATAATAGCTATAAATCAATTGAACAACCAGCAAGCCAGAAAAATGAAAAACACTGAAGAAACCACTATATTAAGGATTTAGAGTTTTCTGGAATTATATCAATAGTACCTCTGTTTATATGTATGCAGATCATAGAGAGGCAGATGGTGAGTAGATAGCTAGCTAGGTAGATGGTAGGTAGGTAAATGGTAGATAAGTAGATTATAGGTAGGTAAAGGAGATATCTATATCTATATCTATCTCTATCTCTATCTCTATCTCTATCTCTATCTCTATCTCTATCTCTATCTCTATCTCTATCTCTATCTCTATCTCTATCTCTATATCTATCGATCGATCGATCTATCTATCTATCTATCTATCTATCTGATAGAGATGGTAGATAGATAGATCGATAGATAGATGACAGACAGATATACATGAGAAATGATTCATTAGGGGCAAATGGCCTCAGAATTATGAAGGCTGAGATATCTCAGCCTGGGAAATTTGTAAGCTAGAGGCCCTTGGTGTGAGTTGTGTAGCATGATCGTGTTTGGAAGCACCAGAACTAATGGACCTGACATTGTAACTCTTCGCAGAAACCTGAATTCAGGTTTGAGCTCTCAGATAACCCAGATCCAGAGGCCAAGGACTCAGGTGAAATGATGGACAAAGGTATTCTCTGGTCTTGGAGCTCCTGCTGCTTTGTTAATATTTTGATTTTCAGTGAGTTGGACAATCCTACTCCTTCTGGCTGATGGTGGATTGTCATTAGTTCATTGAGTCAAATGACAGTCTCTCTAGAAACACATTGCAGAGGTGCCCAGAAATAGATTTACCAGTTACCTGATAACCATCAATCCAAATGCAGATACCTAAAAGTAACAATTATAGAGAGTAATCCCTGCAATGATTGTTTGCTTAATTAAAACCATCACACTGGAGTACCTGTGTGAGATGGCTCAGTGGGGAGGGGTGCTTGCTGCCTGCAAAGTCTGATGAGCAGAGTGTGATTCTCAGAGTCCACATGGTGAAAGGGGAGAACTGACTGCCAGAAGTTGCTCTCTTACCTTGATACATACGCCATAGTACATGTGCGTGCACTTGTGGACGCAGATACACATACACAATATGGTCACAGCAGTGCACACCCATGTGTGTGAGTATACACACACACACACACACACACACACACTGAGTAAGTTAATTATAAAAAGATTATACTTGATATTGAAACATAACCTAGTACAGTGATTATACAGATGATCAACACATATGTTAGGTCATAGAAATTGGGCTCTGGTAAATGCTTTTATATCCAGAAAGTAAAATTTAATTAGAAAACACATTTGACACATCTTGAAATTAAAAACAGAAACAAATGAGCCCATTTATTCACAGAATCATGTAAATATAATAATTATTTTAATTTTAGAGTAATATCAAATATAGTAGTTTGTTTATACACTCTTTAAAATACTGCAAAACCTTCAAAATTCACTCAAGTTATGATAACTAGTCATTTTGACACTGATTTTAAGATATATGAAGAAGGTAAATTTATGCCTTTTAAGGGCAATTCTTAGCTGATAATTACATAAGGGAGCTAGAACTATAAACATTATCATTGTCCAAAATTCATGAAGCTCCATTAAAACTGAAACTATCAATGGGCACTAATTATTAAGGCTGATACTGAAGAGAATTCTCACAGTATAGGAAGCAAGCAGAGACTGTTCAAATAATGTGGTCATGCAGTAGAGGATGTGTTGCCTGGCAAAACCTCTAGTTCCGTGTCTCAGTGACCTCCATCTCCTTGGATGGCACAGGAAGAATGGGCGACTGCAGTGGCCCTATTCCCATTGTGCTATCCAATCTCATTAAACCTTCAAATTTCACCTCTATCCAGGGATTATAGAGTAGTTTCGTGGCATATACTGGGAACACCTCACAGCACAGCACTGAAGACACCTGTTCCTTTCAGAGACTTTATAGAACTGAGAAATAATGATGTGTCTACTAGAAAAATCCTTCTTCAATTAGCTGTAATTATAATCTGATTCCATAAAAGTGATAAAGTAGTTCCAAAGACACCCAGATAAGGCACAGCTATTAAATCCATACTTAAATCATTTTCCAAATCATTATATTAAAACATTAGATTTAATTAATGAATGACTAAAGCCTTTTATCCCCCCAAATGATCAGTTTCTTTTTCCACAATGCTTATCACTAGGCAATGTTGTTGTTCTTCTTTTAGGTTCATGTCTAGTGAGCTTTACATGCTTCTATGAATGAAAAAAGCTAATCAAAGTCAATTTTATATTCTTGGGAGGATAGCAGAAATTAGTGTCAGAATCAAGTGCTTTAGGCTCCTCTCTGCCTTCAGATGCCAGCATGTAGCCACTCCTGAGTCACACATTGCCAGAGATGCTTTCCCCCTTTCATCTCTGGCCACTAATGGACCAGCTGATTTAGCTGAGTCATGTAGATACTGCAGCCTTGCCCAAGGTACTGGTAAGCTGCCTTGATCCTGCTGTAGAACTCTGGTTCTGTTTGGTACACAGCTTCTTCCATCTCTAGACCCATACTTACTAGCTGCTGCATGTGGTCACTGGAGCCATATATCTAGACTAGTAAGAGACCACCAGATAGACAGGACTAGAAAGAAAATCTCCCCGAACATATAGTTAAAATATTAAAAATACAGACTAAAAGTAGAGGGGGGAACTAAAAATGTTTGAAAATTAGTAGAAGAAAAGCTACACCATATTTAAATGCAGATCCATCAGGGTAAAAGACAATTATTTGATAGAAAATTTCAAAGGCTGAAACACTTGAAAAACTATTTCAGTTTCTGAAAGATCAAAATTGTCAACCCAGACTGTAATACTCAGCAAAACTATTAAATTTAAGAAGAAATAAAACATTAAAAAAAAAAAAGACAAAAAATAATGGACTAAGATAATGGAAGGAATACTTTGGACTGAAGAGAAGGGTCAACGCACTAAAAAGTGTCCCATGGGGGAGAAATATAAGGACACTTAATCAAAAGAGTCCCAAGAAAAGACCAAATAATCAACAAAATTATAGAAATTTCCATATATATTCCTATAACAAATCTGAATATTAATGATCTCAACTCCAAATTAAAATTTCATCCAATAGCAGTTGGATTAGAAATCGGGATCGATTTTTTGCTGCCTCCAATAAATGCACATTAGCATAAATTTTTGACATCAACTCATGTTAAAAGAATGGTAAGTGGTATTCTAAGCAACTAAAAGTATGAAACAGGGAGGTATAGCTTTTCTTGTTTCTCAAAAAACAAACAAACAAACCAAAAACCCCACAAACTTCAAGTCAAACTCTTGAGAAGTGATAAAGTCTCATCATGCTCATTACAGGGACAATCCAATAGGAGAATGTTAAAATTGTAAACATTAGAAACAGAATAAAGAAGAGTGTTGAAAGCTGTGAAAGAAAAAGGTCGTCTCAGTTAAGGACAGGTCACCAGAACAACATCTGACTAGTCTACAGAAATCTTTAAAGCCAGAAGAGCCGAAGAGAATATATTTCAAGTCTGCAAAACCACAACCGTCTATCCAGTCTATTACACCAAATATTACTATTAAAATTGAAGAGAAATAAAAATATTCCATAGTTGAAAACAGATATTTATGCTCATTAAGCTAACTCAATAGAGGATATTAGAAAGAATCCTTCAGCCTGAAGAGAAGTATAAACATACCCAAGAGATCAAAGAGAAGAAACCAACCATGTCAGGACATCACAGACACATCTATAAAGGCACAGGGAACATTGCTGAAGATGAGGCAGAAAGACTAAGGGCCAGAGGAGCCAGGTTTTGCTATGAATTTGTATCTCCCAGGAATATCAGAAAGCTCTACCCCAAATGTCTCACCAACATGACTGCCAAAACATGGATAATATGTTTTGTCCATGAACAAGGACAACAATGAATTTGCCAAAGTTTAGTTTCAAGGCCTGTGTGAGAGGAACAGAAAATGACTTCAGAACTCATGGAGTGAGGCCCACTTGTTAGCACATACACGTGGGTGTACCTCAGAGAGGCAGAATCTTGAGGACTGTGTGCCCCAGGACTTCATGCTGTTATGGAATATCATTATGTTTATTGACCTCACTGTCATCATGTACCTTCTAACTATGAGCTGTGTGAAAACTCTAAGGAGGTTTCCAGCCCCTCACTGGGCACTGTCATTAGTCACTTATAATAACAGTGATTGATCTTTTTTAAGCATTGGGGCTAGAGCAGATTAATGATTCAAACACCACCCTCAGAAAGGAACTAGAGATGTAGACTCTTAGTACCAACCCTCACCCTTAGAAAGAAATTGGAGATGTAGATTGTTAATAAAGGTAGGTGAAGATGTTTTTGTTAGTGGCTTTGATGTAGAAATCTTGGGGAATAATTTAAAGTTCAGAAAGGCATACTCTTGAGAGTTGTGCCAAGGATTTTTGAGGCCATAGAACAAGAACAATGACTGCCCAGCAAAGACTAACTGACAGGTCTCTCTTGCTAACACTGAGCTGGTGATCAAGTTGATGATTAACTCTTTATACCCATTTTTGTTCTTGGCTTCCTGCTGTAATTTAATAAAAAAATGTTGTTGAGTAGGTGTGCACTCTGAAGGTTTAAAGTAGAAATGACTAATTTTTGTGTAAAAAAGTTTAAATTTGTAATTCTTTTAAGGTATTTTCTAAGATTACTTTTTAAAATAAATAATAAAATGATTGGTCCTTTCTTCGTAATGGCAAATTGAAACCTGCCAGTAAGATAACTGGCTGAAAAAATTCCTTGCTTGCTTACATTTGTTAATCTATAATAAGTTGCTTAGACATGAAGAATGTGAGTTCTTGGGAATAATTTGTTTTTACCTGCAGTACATAAATTATTTAATTACGTAAGGGTATTGGGGAACAAGTGTGTGTGTGTGTGTTTGTGTGTGTGTGTGCACTCATAATCATTTGCTTAAAGACAAATAGAATGTAATCACATTGTAATTTCTATACTGCTTGAGAGATTTTGCTGAGGGATATAAGCTGGGAGAGAAGAAATAACGTTGCTGGAACTTTGCTTCATCAACCAAATGTGTGTGTGTGTGCGTGTGTGCGTGTGTGCGTGTGTGCGTGTGTGTGTGTGTGTGTGTGTGTGTGTGTGTTTATGAAGGTGTGTCTGCTTTACATTAATTGCTGTCCCTACATCCCTCCCTTGAATCACTGCACATACTGCCAGAGCTGGCCTCTGACACCCAAGGCTTCAAGTCTACACAAAGAACCGCAGACAGTGGTAAGAGTTGAAGAAAATCTTTCCCAGGGAACATCACACCACTGATTAACCAATACCAAATGATCAGCCTTGAAAACATCCATGTAAGTAACTTTATATAGACTTAATGATTTTATACTTGGGAAAATATAAGCCCATACATAAACATACACACATATATGCATGCAAAAACAATGAATGAAAATAGAGGCCATGAACGTGAAAGAGAGCAAGGGGTGTATATGGGAGGGTTTGGAACAGAAAAGGACGGGAGAAATGATGTAATTACACTATAATTTCAAAAAGAAAAGAAAAAGGATGTCTAAGAAGGAAGCACTACAAAAATCAACAAAAGGATAGCAATATACAATTTCGATAATAATTCTTAATATTAGTGGATCAAATTCTCCAGTAAAAAAAAAAATAGACTAGCAGACTGAATTGGAAATTATTGTCTCCAAGAAACATACTTCACTACTGATAGATACCAACAGAGAGTAAAGTGATAGAAAAGATATTATAAGCAAATAGAACTAAGAACCAAGCAAGAATAGCTATTATCTAACAAAATAAATTTCAAACCAAAACTAATGAGGAGAAATAAGGAAGTTCATACCATATTCATTAATGGAACAGTTTACAAAGAGAATATTACAATTCTAAACATATTAGCAAACCCAGGCACATTCAGCTTCATCAAAAGCATACTATGAGATCTCAAACAGCAGTGGGTAATTTAAGTACCACAGAATCTCCAATAAATAGATCTGCAGAACATAGTATAAACAAGAAATATTGAGGCTAAATAATACTGTAAACCGAAAGGGCCTAATAGATATTCACAGAACATTCAACACAAATATTGAAGAATTCTTCTCAACACTCTACACAGCTTTTAAAAGGTAGGCAACATATTTGGGTACAAATATTGGAAAATGGAAATAACATTGTGCGTTCTATCTGACAACAATGGAACAAAGCAAGATATTAACAGAGAGAAACAACAGAAAGCACACAAACTCATAGAGATTAAATGTCACACTACTAAACAATGGATGGGTCAATGAACTAGAGGACCCAAATGTGATTTCATACAGCCACAGCTAAAGTATGCATTGGATAAAGGAGGGTAATAACAGCAAATGTTACTAGGAAGAGTGGCTACAAACACAAAGAAGAACAAAACTAAATGCTTATCTATCACCTTGCGCAACACTCAACTCCAAATGGATCAAGTGACTCCACATAAGAATTGATGTGTGAAACTTCTAGAACGAATGGTGGGGAGTATACTTCACCATGTGGACACAGGTAGATTGTCTGAATAGGACTCTGGTAAGGCAGGAAATATGACAAAAAAAAACAAATGACAAGTGGGATCTCAGAAAACTAAAAAGTGTCCATGCAAAGGGGGCTGTCCATTGGTATATATCTGACAAAGGATATGTATCTAGAATATACAAAGAACTAAAAAAAAAAAAAACCCAAAAACCCACAATCTAAGCATCACAAATGAACAGCACGATTAGATAAACTATGCAACCAAATGGAAAGTCTTCAAAAGAAGAACTATAAATGGTAATGAAACACTTTAAAGTGTGGAATATATTTAAGCTGTGGAGAATGCAGGTGAATATTACTTTGAGATCTCATCTCTTCCTCACTCAGAATAGCCATCAAGACTATAACCAATAATAGATGTTGATATGGATGTGGGGAAAGTGAGTCTCTTATATATGACCAGTGGTGGTACAAACTACTGTAGCTACCTTAGAAATCTGGAGATACCTTACCAAAAATAATCTCTAAACATACACTTACCATTTTCCTCCTTTCTATTACTTGTGGTGGTTTGAATAAAAGCAGCCCCCAAAGGCTCATAAGGATGAGCACTCTTAAGAGGTGTGGCCTTATTGGAGTAGGTGTTGCCTTGGTGGAGGAAGTGTGTCACTGATGCCAGGCTTTGAGGTCTCACATGCTCAAGTCAGGCCCAATGTGACTCTGTCTTCCTGTTGTCTGCCAATACAGAGGTAGAACTCTCAGCTACCTCTCCAGCACCATGTCTGCCTATAAGCTACTGTGATTCCTATTATGATGGCACTAGATGAAACCTCTGTAGTATAAGCTAGCTCCAATTAAATGCTTTCCTTTATATGAGTTACCATGGCTAAGGCATCTCTTCACAGCAATAGAAACACCATTCCTGGACATACAGCAAAAGGACTGAGATACCTGTTCATGTTTATTGCTTTTGTATTAACAATAGCTAGGAGATGGAAATAGGTGTTTATCATCTGATGGATGGACAATGGAAATGTGGTATATATATATATATATATATACATATATATATATATATATGTATATATATATATATATACCACATAAAATACACACATATATATAAAACCAGATATATATATATATATATATCTGGGTTTTATTTAGCTGTATAAAAAGGAAAATTAGAACATTCAAAAGTATATGGATAGAACTATACAATATTAGCCTGAATGAGTTAGTCAAGACTTGGTAGGACTAAGATAGCCATGTTCTCTCTTATTTGAAGAGCCTTTCTTACACTCTTTGGTTTTACTTGTCTAGCCTGGAACAATCACAGAAGACAGGAACCCAGGAAGGGGTCATTTGATGGAAGACACTACAAAAAGAGGAGTAACAATACATAATAAAATGTAAGTAGAAAGAGGGAGTGCTGGGTACAGAAAGGTTTAAGCAGAGTGGGGAAAGGAGGAAACAGAGAAATGGGTGAGATGGGATTCTGTTAAAGCATTCTGAAAAAGTTGTATAGAAACTTATCCTTATGTAACCCAGCTAAAATTACAAATGAGGGATTACAAGGAGGTACTTTGACTGGCTAAATAATGTTCTCCTAGGAGCAGTGCCTTAATAACAAAAGTTCCCAGAGTCAGGTGTGGATACCACCATAGGTGTTATTGGTGAGGGATCCTCTAGAAACCTAAAACAATATAGACCCTCGTTAATCCTCTTGGTTGACCACCAGAACTAGAGGATAGTATCCTATTGCTGAGGATACCACATACCTGAAGTTCTAATTATGGAGAAAGCAATCTGGATCTGAGCTGGAGACTTGTTGCTTCCTATCTTTCAGAGTGCTAGAATTGTGATACATGTTTCTCGGGTTGACGCTTTGGGTAAACAGCATCACTAGTCTAACCCTGAAAGGTACAGTACCAACTGTCCAGGCAACATGCACCCATTTCTGAAAGTAGTGCTATGATAGTTCTGAGGATAATAAATCACTTTATTTTGAAATCTGCTCCATACAGGAGCCCAGGACTAATACTGTAAACCTTCTTAACAGTCCTTTTTGGGGAGGTTCTATATCTAAGGTTTTATGTCGGTAATTTACTTCTGTTTTTAAACTAAAACATCAAATTGCCTTTTAAGTACCTTATATTTATACTCATAGATAAAAGCTACCCTTGGTTTTAATCAGAAAGGTTTCTCTTTCTAGGAAAGGGTTAGCTATATAAATGCCGAGGCCCTTTGCTACCCAAGACACTGAGAAGCGGTGGTTGTTCTCAATAGGACATTTATATCACCTTCCTTTGAGACTCAGAGAACCTTGTGGGAGAGAGAACTGACTCTTAAAGCCAGGAGACAGTGAGACATACTGTAAAATATCATCCACTCTGCTTGCTTACTGGGCTTGCTCAAGCTTGTCCTGTCAAGAATTAGTTGTGAGTCGAGGGTTCATAGATTCCTACATTTTACCGATGAACTATTGATGAATTATCCCCTACTGGTGATTTTGGAGACAGAGCGAGTCACTGCTTTTGTGAACTCACTGTTGAGCTCACCAAATCCATAGTCACACAGAAGAGTTTGGTTAAGTATACAGCGAGCCATAAAACAAATTAAACAGTAGTGAAAGATATTTGTAGAAAACTATGTGTGTGTTGGGGTGTCGAGGCATGGATGACAAGGAGGTAAGAAAGTGTCTAAGTTTGCTTTATATTGCTGAGATAACAACCATGACTAAACACAACTTGAGGAGAAGAGGGTTTATTTACATTACAGTTTATAGGCCACCTTGAAGGGAAGTCAGAGCAGGGCCTCAAGGCAGTGAACCCTGATGCAGAAACAGAAACAGAGACCTTGAAGGAACTCTGCTTACCAACTTGCTCCTCATGATTTGCTTTGCCAGTTTTTTTTATATAACCTGTTACCACTGGCCCAGGCCACACAGTGCACTGTGCCCTTTCACATTAATCATTAATCAAGAAAATAGACTGTGGACTTGCTTACTCCAATCAGATTGCTTGGTGGCATTTTTTAAATTGAGGTTCCCATGTCCTAGATAAATCTACCTTGTGTCAAGTTGGCCCAAAACCAAAACCAAAAGCCAAAAGCCAAAAGCCCGGCTAACCAGGCCAGAGGGGATGAAAGTTGAGAGTAATTCATATGAATCATATCACTGCATGAAACTGCATAAAACCAATTCAATTAATAAAAGCAAAGTATTTGACTAAACAAAATCTTGAAAATTCAGCCATGGGGATTTGCCCACATTCTAACTCAATTTTCAGATGACTTTTGGGGAATGAAGTAATAGAATGGTGACTCTAATGGCAGCTATTGCAGATATGTTTTTTGTTTTGTTAGACAATTTACAGTCTTTGCTATCTGGCACCTTGCTATTGATCTTGTGACATTTTTTCCTTTGAAGATTTTGATCAAGACTACGAGAAACAATTTTCTTTCTAGCTGCACATGACAGCAATGTGCCCCACTGTTCTACTTGGGAAATAGATCAATTCTTCCACCTTGCCTCATAATTTAGTTGTCTTTCCTGCTGGGGGGAACTATCGCAGCCTAGAACGTTGATGACATTAAGCTGACCAGACCTGCTGAAACAGTTTTACTAACAAGTGAAGACATGCTCCCACCAGGAGACGTAGCATTGATTTCATTCAGAGTGTGAAAATGATTGACACCTGGACACTTAGGCTCCTCCCACATGTCTGACAGACAAGAAATAGATACTGTGTTTGATAAGATAATTGGTATTCATTTTTAAATGAAAATTGAGTTCCTGCTATATAATTGGGATAAAATAGAGAGTTTGAAATACTCTTAGCATGCCTCGTGCTATCATTACATCAGTGAAAGAAGGCACATCCTCAGCAGGGTTGTCAAATGCCCAGATTCTACAAAGATGAGGGGCTGAATGGCCCATTCAGAAAGGAACTGTAACCAGTTGAGGTGGTGCTCGAATAGAAGAACTATGCAATGTATAGTAAAAGAGTTATAAATGTCAGCACAGACTTCATGACAAGAGTACAGTAATACAAAGAGTCAGAGATATGATGGGCACTTCTTCCTTCTTGCTATTTGAATGCATCAATAATAAAATAAAAATAGCACAGTAAATCCAGAGTCTGGAGATCTATGCTGACAAATTTAACCACACTTCAATGATGTGGTTATATTTACAAGCATCAAGAGTGGCACACCCTCATGTGTTCTTCAGGCTTGTGCCAATTTCTCCTTGTAATTTTTTGTATTTTTCTCGTTGACCCATGCTGCTGTCTAACTCTCCTTCTGAGCTGAAGAATAGGAGAGGCGACTGAGTTAAGGAAGGAGGGTAGAATGCACCATTCTCTCTTTTCAGGGAGCTTCTAGCTGTTCTTAAAGGGCCTTTCACACCATTGCAGGATACGTGTAGGACAATCTCCCAACCCTGTTTGATTCAGGCACACCTGATTTGGGACCTTCATTACATTTAAGCATAATCATCACTTTTGATTCATGACATGATCAGAATCTATGAAACGACTGCTCTTACAATTGTAGACCCTGCGGCTACTCACAGGAAACTGATTACAAGAAGTGGGTACAGGAGGAATCTTGGAGGACACCTTAGAATCCTGCCCGCATTGACCTTTTTTTATACTATTTATCTTCCCTAAATATATAAACAATACTTCAAAAGGACTGCAATTGATCCCTTTCTTAGTTCTACCACTAGGTATTATTGCCTGTTTTTAAAGGCAACTGTGATCCCAGAGCTCAGGCTCAGGATGCCTGGCACCAGGTATGCACATTTTCTATTTGTTCAAGCATCCTGGTAAGAAAAGGAATTGTCAATATCTAAGAAAAAGTCTTACACTGCACCACTAAGCTATTCTGTTAATAGAAAATATGCAGTTAAATGACTGTTGAATCAAATCATTTAGAGGAGAATGGGAAAAACTAGCAGCAGAGAACAAAACATTTAATTTATAATAGAGATGTGTTTTTCTTTTCTGTGGAAAAAAATCGTTTCTTACACATGAATTCTCTTGGTTTCAAAGTGAGTTGTTAGTTGCAAGCAGCACTGACATCCATCGTGAAGGCCAATGTCTTTAGAGACTTCATGTAGTAGCCATTTGGGCAACTCATATATAAATCTGGAAGGGGTGTGGTGTGCTTTCTTGAGAGGTTACATATTACAAAGGGTGTCATTAAATTAACTTATGCTTCAGCTCCAGTTCCCTGACTCAGCTAAGTGAATTTGTGAATAGTTTGTTAATGCTGGGCTCTAAATCTTAACACATGTGTCTCTTTAAAGTTAACATTAAATAATAATGACACAGAGTTCAGAAGCTCTGATATTTTTCAGAGGAGTATTTGAGGTACACAGTGTACTGTAATCTAAGAATAAGGGAAAAATGCAAAGAGCATAAAATCTTAGCCTTGCTTTCGCTACCCAGCAATGAAAGTTTGATCCTTCTGGTAGTAATCTAGTAGACGAGCAAACTCTACAGCAGGGCATTTCATCTTCTTTGCCCTTAAACCCTCTTGTTAAGAAACAAGAACCCCAACCAACAAGTTTTCAGGCAGCTTTGCCTGTCTTCAGTTAAAAAATGGTGTTTTCTCAGTTTGACTTAGTTTGGTTTGGTTTTTGTTCTTTTTTTAAGGTGTATGTAGTAAAATCTTTTTAAAATACAATTATAAAATTGTTTTCTATTGAATGTTTGGCAGAGAGTTACTGCCTTTAAGAAGGTCTAGTTTTAAAGTCTAGTATCAGACAGAG
Organism: Uromys caudimaculatus; assembly: GCA_028551405.1. Lineage (NCBI taxonomy): Eukaryota > Metazoa > Chordata > Mammalia > Rodentia > Muridae > Uromys > Uromys caudimaculatus. The sequence goes on along the minus strand of CM052712.1, from coordinate 18,261,443 downwards.
GAAGAGAGCTAAAGAAAACCCCTGGGACCAGCCTCCCACCTGGGATCTTTCCAGCTTGTACAAACCAATGAAAGATAACCCTTCAGATCAGAGCTAGCTACTTACTGAACAAAACAAAAGGCTCTATCGAGGCATGATCCAAAGCAGAGAGTTTCTTTCAAAGCATATTTCTCTAATATTCCCAATAAAATGGAGAGTCTTTCACAATCTCCTTTTGGAAGAAATATTGCTGCCTATGATAGGGAACAGAAAGTGCACATTTCCAGTTTGTTTCTTTTATTTGTGTCCAACAGTATGGCAAGGCTCTAGAAATTTCTCCCAAGATAGCTATCCCGGTGTTGTGTTTTTGATTTTCCCCCATATACCCATCCACATACCCAATGGTCTGATTTGTGATCAAGCAGTGTCAGCCATCAGCACAATGGTGGTATTTGAAGCCAGTCCCAGCCAATTCTTTAACCCAAAACTGGAAGTTTCAACACTGCAAAGGAAAAACATAACAAATGGGTCAGCAGTAACTGTCTTGTGAAAGATATTGATGGCTATCCTGCAAGAGTATTCAAGATCATTCTCCAGTCTTACCTCCATGGAGCCTCTTGCTTGTTTTAAGATCTTGCTTTGGGGACGCACCCAATAATATATTATTTGGCAAAGGAAAAACAAAAACCACTAAGACTTTGCCAATAAAGAATCCAAGGCCCAGGAACTTAAACTTCTTTAATGCCATGCCACTGAGACAGATGAAGAGAAACACTGAACCTAGGCATCCTGATTTTGTAAGCTGTTATTTTTTCAACAAGTCTTTTATTCTATATTTATTTTGCTTTTTAAAAATAACATGTAATAATACTTTAGCAAATTATGAATATTTTGGATTAGTACTTGTTTTTTTAGTACAATTCTTAGAACTTATTTCATAGTAAAAAGAATTGTGAATAACGGTGATATTTCTTCTATTTTCTACCTCTCCTTTGGTGTGCCTATCTCACTCCTCCCATAAAGTACGGAGAGACAAGAAGGCATATGTGTGCAGTTAGCCTTGCCAGAGAGGTTTTTAGAAAAGGTGTGCAGATTTAACCAGAGCATGAGTTTGAAGCAGATGAGCTGAATTAGGAAATTTCAATAAGGATGGATGTGTAACTGTGCAGTACCGGGGAACTGATCCTGTGGTTCCTTTAGTATTTTGCCTTATTAGATTGCTAGTATATTTCACAGTGTGATGCATTAGTGGCTTCCAAGGAACATCCTAATAATCTCAAAACATGGCTCACAACTAAAGCACATCAGCGGCTTGTTCTCTGTTCATTGCCTCCTACATCTTTCTGCTTATCACCTCTGTCTTAAGTACTTGTTCTGAGTCACCTCTGCCTGTGAATTATTTGGAATACCTGCTCGTGGTCTAGTGGAACCTAGTAATCCTTTCTCTCAGACTCAGAGAACTGAGAAGGGCCTGGGAATCTATGTTCACAGGAAGAGCTTATAGCCTGTAATTCAGCTGCCAAGAAGTCAATGTTTGGCTCTTTACCTGGGCTGTCTGTCTGGGAATCCTCAGGCACCTCCTTGTGTAGCCTTCTCCATTAAGTTTTTTCTTGTCCTTATTTCTGTAGAGCACATCTTGAGTGACATCCCTAATGAGAAATCCTTGTATTCTAAGTCCTAGTGCTAAATTTCAACTGTATCTCCTGCTTTTACTTCCTATTGCTGCCATGATAAATTGCAATAATTGAGTTGCTTTAAAGAGCATAAAAACTTGTTCTTCCAGTTCTGGAAGCCAGAGATCTAAAAGCTCTTTTGACGTGTCTATGTGAGAATCTGTTTTGATGACTGTTCTAGGTGTCTTTCTTAGTTTATGGCTCTTTTTTTTTTCTGTTACAATAACATTGAAAGCTAGAGATGTGTTGCAGTCCTTTAAAGTAATATAATTTTCTCCTTTCTAAGAGAAGGGAAACACTGGCCAATGTGGAGAACAAACTCCCCAAAACAGCAAAGTAAATTGAGTTGTTCAGTCACTTGGCCAAGGAATTACCACTTCCAAAGGATGATTTACCTTAAGTCATTTCTTAGTTAGAGTTTCAGTGCTGTGAAGAGACTCCATGGCTGCAGCATTTAAATAATAGACATTTAATTGGGTCTTCCTTACAGGTTTAGAGGTTCAGTCCATGATCATTATGACAGAAAGGTTGGGAGCATCTAGGTAGGCATGGTGCTGGAGGAGCTTAGAATTCAACCTCTTGTTCCAAAGGCAGCTAAGAGAAGACTGGCTTTTAGGCAGTTAGGAAAAGGGTCTTAAAGCCCACACCTACAGTGACAAACTTTCTCCAACAAGGCCACACCTACTCTACTAAGGCCACATCTCCTAATAGTACCACTCCCTGGGCCAAGCATATTCAAACCACCATATTCTGCTCCCTGGCTCCTATGGGCGTGTTCATACTCATGAGTCTATGGGGGCCATACCTAGCCTGGATACTGCCAGTCTTCCTGCCATAATGATAATGGACTGAACTCCAGAAGCAAGCCCCAATTAAATGTTGTCCTTTTTTAAAAAGTAAGAATTGTTGTCATGGTGTCTTTTCACAGTAATGAAACTCTAACGGATACAGAAATTGGTACCAGAAGTGGGGTATTGCCTTGATATCCTGACCATGCTATTGTTCTGAAGAATAGGGATTTTGGAACTTTAGATGTGGAAGGCAGTGGAATGCTTTAATTGAGGCTTAATGGGCTATCCTAGTAAGAATATGGAAGACTTTGGAGCTGAGAGTGATTTGAATTGTGGATATCTGGCTCTGGAGTTTTCAAAGGAGAAAAACATTTAGTATTTGGTAGACAGACTGTTTTGTGAAGAATGTTACTGCTTTTTGCCCTTGTCTGAAGAATGCAAAGTATGTTGAGTCCAACTTCAAAACTCCCCCATAGTCTATAGCAGTCTCGACAATGTTAAAGGTCCAAAGATGAAAGTCTCTTCTGAGATTCATCTAATCATGCAACTGAGATCCCCAAAGCAAGACAGGAAACTGGCAGGGCAATCTCCAAATTTGCCTGATGTCAAAGTCTTTATATCTCCAGCTTTTTTCATCTTTGTTGACTGTAACAAACTACTTTCTCCTGGGCTGTTTTCTCCCTGTTAGCAGTTTTCCTCAGCAGATATCTCATGGCTCTGGCATGTGAAATATCTTGGGGACTCCAATCCAACTTCAATGTTACACTTTCTTGTCCAAATATCTGAGATCCACAAATAATTTTCTTGGCTTCTTCAAAGGGCATGGGTCACATCTCCAACTCTGCCCTCTGTAGAACTCTAGGCTCTGGTTGACTCCACTTCACTGCTGCTGATATTCTTGGTGATAATCCCATGGTATTGGTATCTCCAACATGCTGGGGTGTTCTGCTGAAACTAAGCTTCACCAATAGCCTCTCATAGGCTCCCTTCACAGTGCTAAACCTCAATTTCTTTGAATGATCCTTTCAATCCTGGGCTGTCAACTGCAACTTAGGCTGCACCTTCACTAATGTCCTTCTTTGACCTCTCACAGTACCGAACCTCAGCTGTTCTACATAACCCCTTCATACCTTAAAAACCAGTACTATCTGAGTGACTCTTATACATTACCAAGTCCAGGTACAGCATGAAGTACAACCTTGGCAATCTATGGATCTATGTGTGCTTTCAGAAAACACTTCCCAGATTTCAATTTAGTGATCTTAATCACTGCTAATTTCTTAGGTCCAGCTAACTAGCAAACATTTTCTCAGTAGTCCCTTCTATTTTTTAATCTAAAGCCAGAGCCACATGGCCAAAGCTGGAGAATTCTGCTGCTTGCTAGGGCCAGGACATGGTCCCTTGTTCTATTAAATTATCACCAGCTTTCTGTTTTCCACCTCCTTCACTGCCTAAGCTTGACTGTCCTAGAACTTGCTCAGAAATCTGCATGCCTGACTCCTAAATTGTGGAATTAAAGGTGTGGTCCACCATGCTTGAACTTAAGCTTTTTTTCTACTTAGAACGTGCTTCTTACCAGATTGGCCTTGAATTCAGAGATCTGCTTGCTTTTCTCTCCTGGAATTAATGGCAAGTTCCACCTTTTCATAGTCATTATAACTCAAGAACCAAATCAAAAGCCTGTGTCTTTCTTTCTTGATTGTAGTTCATTCCAGATTAAAAATGCAAGTGAAAATAATAAGCAAATAATAATAGTACCTAATATGATATAACTTTTCCTTGTTCAATGGCAAACACATAAACAATAAGCTTAGTTGGGTAGGATCTTACTACCAAGTCACCACTCCCTTAATCTGTTTCTCCTTCAAAACAGGATTCAACTCCATTTCACTTCTGGTTTCCCTTTAAAACTTGAACTATACATTTCATATTTTTACTTTCTAAGATTGCTACACTTTTTCAAAATGCTCTTCATAAGACTTAAACAGAGAACAAAGTCTCTGTTGGGCTTTTTTGAGACTTCCTTTGTCAATGCAATTAATATAAATCTCTTAACCTTAGGCTCAGGTAGACTCTTCAGACAAGGGCCAAAAAGCAGCCACATTCTTCACCAAAATAACACAAGAACAGTCTCTCGGCCACATATTAAATTTATTCTCCTTTGAAACCTTTAGAGTCAGGTTTCCACAGTTGAAATCACCCTCAGAAACAAAGTCTTCCATATTCCTAGTAGGATGGCCATTAAACCCCATTTAAAATATTCTACTGCATTTCAAATCCAAAGTCCCAAAATCCATATTCTTCCAAACAAAAGCATGGTCAGGCCTATGATAGCAATACTCGAGGACCTGGTACCAACTTCTATCTTGGTTTGGATTTTACTTCTGTGAACAGACACCATGACCAAGGCAACTCTTGTAAGTACAACTTTTGATTGAGGCTTCCTTACAGGATCAGAGGTTCAGTTTATTATCAAGATGGGAACATGGCAGCATCCAGGCAAGCATGATGCAGGGGGAGTTTAGAATTCTACATCTTCATGTAAAGGGTGCTAGGAGAAGACTGGCTTCCAGGCAGCTGGGAGGAGGGTCTTAAAGCCCATGCCCACAGTGATACACTTCCTCCAACAAGGCCACACTTACTCGAACAAGGCCACATTTCCAAATAGTGCCACTCCTTGGGCCAAGTATATTTAAATCACAGTGTATGTATATATGTGTGCTGTCTATCATTAGTGTTTAAATAGAGTTTGTATTAAGAAAATGTTTTTGGTTTAAAACATTGAGATTACAAATTGCAAATAAGTAGACAACTTTTGAGCACTATTTCTTAAAATTACAAACAAATAAATAAACCCAACTTTTTGAATTGTTTCTAGTAGTTGTCTTATAAAAGCTTATGCTCCTTCCCATTGATTAGTTATATAAATACATTTTAAAATACCATGTATGTAAAGAATTTAAAGCTCATTTATATTATACCATAAGAGATTATTTTTCTTAAACCTATCTTCTGTGTCCATATAGTCTCTTTTCATCTTGGATATAGAACATATAAAATATTTATTTTATGATATGTCTTTGAAAGAATGAGCCCTTACTTTTTTAATTTATTTTATAATATATACTCACTTTATTATAATGAAACCACAAAGTCATGAAAACGTCACATACATCAGTTATGATAACCACTCACAAATACTTGTCATGTCCCAAACCCTATGTCTCTCAGTAAACATCTACATAGTTCAAATTGCCATTGTGAAGCTATGGAGCATTACTTAGAATTTTAAGCTTGCACTATCCATTATGTTTTTATGCACTTTTCCATTACAGAAAAGAAAGTAAACATGGAGTTAAAACCAGAAAGCACCAAGTCTCATACATACCCTCTTTCATGGCTCACATATTCTTTACTTGTCTGAAGTCCATCCTCACCAACTACAGTTATTCATGTTATTTTCTTCCTATATTTTAAACAATGTCCAGGTGTATACTTGTTTACAGTTTGAGTATATATTATAAACAAGGATCTGAGTATGGGATAACAGGATATTTTTTTTTGTTAAAAAAATTGGGTGAGCTTGCTTAATATACATTTTAAGTTCATCAATTCTGTGATTCTTTTTCTTTAGTACTAAATGTTAAATAATATCCATTTTTACATGTTCCAGATTTTTATTATCCATTCATCAGTTGGATACATCTAGGTTGGTTTCATTTTCTTGTCATTGTGAAATGACAGTAATCAACATGGAAGTGTAAATATTATTAGGAGAGCAAAGAGTTCTCTGTGTATGAATATGACCAAGGGTTGACTTCTATAATGGCTCTGCTAATTTTCAGCTCCAACAGTAGTATATACGCTTTCTATTTCTTTTTATCCTCTTCAACAATTGTTGTGTGATTTCTTGATGTTAGTCATCGTGATGCAGCATCTGCAAGTAGCTTTAGTTTGCATTTCCTGAAGACAAAGGGTGTTGAACCCTTTTAAAAATAGTTAGTCCTCAATTGCTGGTGGGATTGCACGCTGGTACAACCACTCTGGAAATCAGTTTGGTGGATTCTCAGAAAATTGGACATAGTACTACCTGAGGACCCAGCTATATCACTCCTGGGCATATACCCAGAAGACGCTCTAATATGTAATAAAGACACATGCTCCACTATGTTCATAGCAGCCATATTTATAATAGCCAGAAGCTGGAAACAACCCAGAGGTCTCTCAACAGAGGAGTGGATACAGAAAATGTGGTACATTTACACAATGGAATACTACTCAGCTATTAAAAACAACTTCATGAAATTTGCAGGCAAATGGATGGAACTTGAAAATATCATTCTGAGTGAGGTAACTTAGTCACAAAATAACAAACATGATATGTACTCACAGATAAGTAGATATTAGCCCAAAAGTGTGGAATACCCAAGATTCAATTCACAGAACATATGAAGCCTAAGAAGAAGGAAGACCAAAATGTGGATGCTTCAGTGTTTCTTGGAAGAATGAACAACATATTAACAAGAAGAAATATGGAGACAAAGTGTGGAGCAGAGACTGAAGGAAAGGCTATCCAGAGACTGCCCCACCTGGGGATATATCCCATATACAGGCACCAAACCCAGTCCTTATTGTGGATGCTGGGAAGTGCTTGCTGAAGGAAGCATGATAAGCTGTCTCCTGAGAGGCTCAGGCAGTGCCTGACAAATACAGAGGTGGATGCTTAAAGCCAACCATTGGACTGAGCATGGGATCCAGAATAGAGGAGTTGGAGAAGGGACTGAAATTGCTGAGAGGGTTTGAAGCCCCATAGAGGGAGCAACAGTGTCAACTGGCCAGACCCCCTGGAGCTCCTGGAGTCTGGACCACCAACCAAGGAAAACACATGGAAGGACCCATGGTGCTGCCCGCATATGTGGCAGAGGAGGGCCTGGTTGAACATCAGTGGGAGGAGAGGCCCTTAGACCTGAGGGTGTTCGGTGCCCTCAGGGGAATGCTAGGGGGGGAAGACAGGAGTGGGTGGGTGGGTGGGGGAGCACCCTCATAGAGGCAGGGGGAGAGGGGATAGGAGTTTCCAAAGGGGACCTGGAAAGGGGAAACATATATATATATATATGTATATGTATATGTATATGTATATATGTATATATGTATATATGTATATGCATATATAATATTAAATAAATAGAAGTTAATAAAGTTGGTATATGAATTTCTAGGCTATCTGAATCCTTTAATGTATGTCACCCACCTCTCATCTTATAACATCTCTATTTGTTTCTGTGTGTGAGTATGCGAGTATGTGTGTGTGTGTGTGTGTGTGTGTGTGTGTGTGTGTGTGTGTGTGTGTAGAAAGATATGAATGTTTTGTATAGATCTGTTTTCAAGCTATTTGACATGGAAAATCTGTATCTTTATCTGAATTTATACACCTTTGAAATTAAAAACCAAAATCATAAAGATAACATAAAGACATGGACAATCACTGAAAAACAAATAGTTAATGGTCAGTTGTGTTTCTTTTGATGAAAATTGTCTATTCCAATTACTAACCTTTTTGTTGATGGGCAGGTTTATTTTATTGGCATTTAATTTGTGCTTGTTCTTGATAAATTCTGAACATTAGGCCCTGCCTAACATAAAGCTGGTAGGCTTTTATGTTTTAATTCGTGCTTTTCTTCTGCTTTAAATATTTTTAATATATTTAGAATTCACTTGTTGATGTCTTGTGTTGAAGCTCCAACATGTAATAAAGACACATGCTCCACTATGTTCATAGCCACCATGTTTATAATAGCCAGAAGCTGGAAACAACCCAGATGTCCCTCATCAGAGGAATGGATACAGAAAATGTGGTACATCTACACAGTGGAGTACTACTCAGCTATTAAAAACAATGACTTAATGAAATTTGCAGGCAAATGGTTGGAACTTGAAAATATCATCCTGAGCGAGGTAACTCAGTCACAAAAGAAGGAACATGGTATGTACTCACTGATAAGCGGATATTAGTCCAAAAGTTCAGAATGCCCAAGTTTCACTTAACAGTAACTGCTAGACTGAGAGTGAGGTCCCAGATGGAGGAGTTGGAGGAAGGTCTGAAGGAGCTGAGGGAATTTGCAGCCCCATGGAGGGAGCAAAAGCATCAATGGGCCTGACCCCCTCCCCCCCGGTCGTCCTGGAGTTTGGACCACCAACCAAAGAGTACACATCTATGGACCCACGGTTTGGACCACATATGTGGCAGTGGTTGACCTCGATGGCCATCAGGGAGAGAGGAGAGGCCCTTGGGCCTGAGGATGTTAGAGGCCCCAGTAAAGGAGAATGTCAAGGGGGGAATATGGGGATGGGTGGGCGGGTGGGTGGGAGGTGGAATTCCCTCATAGAGGCGGGGATGGGGAGGGGATAGGGGGTTTCCAAAGAGGAGACCCAGGAAAGGGGAAACACTGGAAATGTAAATAAAGTATCAAAAAAATATTTTTAATATATTTAGAATTCACTTGTTGATGTCTTGTGTTGAAGATAGAACTTATTTTGTATTAAACCATGTTTTATTATGTTTTATTTATACCTATTGGTTTCCAGATGCCTTCTAGCATTTCTTAGTTTTTATTAGATTTATTCACTAGCAATAATTATCAATGTTTTCACTATGGAAGCTTCATTCGAATTTTATTTTGCTCACATTTTTCTTGTTTTCTTCCTTCCTTGCCCTGCTCCCTTCTTGTTGATCTCTGTCACCACCAGATCCTCTATCACTTCTGTGTAATGTATTCTATTATCTTTTGCCCTCCCCACCAACGTCCATACCGACTTCCACAATGGTTGTCCACAAGGACAGTTTCACCCAGAAGTGAAGTGTATTTGCAGCACTATTTCTAACGTACTAACTAGGAATGGACTAACTAGGAATGGACTAACCAGGAATGGAATACTTACCAGCTCCCTAACTTCTTTCTTAGCCAGTTCTTAATTGATATTCAGAAAAGCTACTTATTTTTGTGCATTGATTTTGTATCTTGTCACCAAAAGAATATCTAAGTTTTCGGTGAAGATTGTAGGATTCTTTATACAACAACCATTCCATTTGCAAGCAAGGATGATTAGACTTCTTTCTGAGTTATGGGCTTTTTATTTATCTCTCTTCTCTATTTCTCTAGCTAAGGCTTCAAGTACTTTGTTAGATTAGAGCACAGAGTTTGTGCACTTTTGTCTCGTTCCAGATTGTAGAGGAAACATTCACTTCTTTTCCACTTAGCATAGTGGTAGCAACCGGTTTAGCATACATACTTATCATTATATTAAGTTGAAATCCTTCTATTTCTACACTGTTACTTAGTCTTCTTAATTTAATTTTAGTAGATACACTTATGTAGGTGTTCTCCATTTCTGGTAGATTTGCCATCTTTCAGAACACAAATTTCCATATGTGTGTGTGTGTGTGTGCGTGTGTGTGTGTGTGTGTGTGTGTGTGTGTGTGTGTGTGTGAGTGTGTGTGTATATATATATATTCCTTTTTCTACTATTTTGAAGTGAAGCTTATTATTAGACTATTTATTTGATTTTTTTTTCAGCAGCAATAGTAAACTTCTCTCTGGTTTTTAAATGTCAGCACTAGTATCTATGCATTTTCCTTTTAGAACCACTTTAGCTGTACCTCAGAAGTGCTACTAGATTGTTCTATAATTTTCATTTGATTTTACCCATTTCATTGTTTCTTCCTAGGGTTTTTACTATCACACTCCCTTTCATGCAGAAATTCAGTCTCCAAGCATTTGTGAGTTCTTGTGATCTCTCTTGTTGATAACTTCTGATTTTATTCCACTAGAATCTGATAGATATAAAGAATTATTTTCATTCTTCTATGTGTACGAAGGCTTGCTTTATGGCCTATATTATGATTGATTTTTGTAGAGTTCTCATGAACTACTGAAAAGTATGTGTATTCCTCATTTATTAGATGGCTTATTCTGTAGGTAGCTGTTAAACCCAATTGATCCATGATATGATTTAAGTAATTAAATTTGAGTCCTGATCTACAGGAAGGAATTCATAACTGCTACTGTGAACCTGTTTAAAAGTGAAGGCTAAGAGCTGGAAATGAAACTGACTATTTTTATTTTGTCAAACTAACTTTTAAATAGTTATATTTGTACTCATACACCTGGGTATTGTTAACCTTAGAGGAACTTCTATGTTTAGAGAACAGCAGTCAATGCAGAGACTCATAAATGGTAGAGTGATAAGAATAAATTAGTCTGAGTGCTCAGCCCTAAATGGTATATGTTTATCAACCCCTGCATCAAGGATCAGAGAAGACAGGGCAGAAAAATGCAAGAGCCAGAGGATGATAAGGAGTTCCGTGATGTGCTGTCTTCTAGACATGACATGGCCACTGGACTCATGAGCTCACTGCAGCTGTGCTAGACTGTACAAGACTGGTGCAAGATCAAGCCAGTCAAAAATTCTAGCAGCAACAGGGAACAGCTCAGTCAGATATACCCCTAACTGAGGAGCTATTGGCAGTGGATGACTGCTCAAGGAGGGAACATAATTCTTCTTTGTGGATTTTGCTATTGGTAGGTTGCCCATGCCCCACTAGGTGCCCTATAGCCATTTCCTGTGAGCAACACAAAGTGGACTTAGTGGGTTACGTTTTAAGAAGAGAACATGGAGTTGGGAAGGGCAATGTGATGGAGGTTTGGGGAAAGTTGAAGGGAAAGAAATGAGATTATATTTCATTTTATCCATTCATTGAATTCACAAGGGATATTCATTCACATGAGTGCTGAAATGACATATAAAGTATTCTGCCTTCGGTCAGTATTTCTTGTGGTTTGGAAGATGAAGTTTCTCTTTTTATCTCACTGTTTTAGCCATTCTCTCAGGAAGGGGAGGGCTGCTACTTTCAGTAGTTCAAACAAGCTAAAAGAGTGTGCTTGTGCACCTGCATTGGCCATTTTGGAGCATTTGGATATTACAGCTTCTACTAATAAGAGCACTGGCCTCAGTTTTGTACAGCTCAATGGGCAGGCAGCATTGCAAACCCTTTTGTTTCATAGACCCCTAGCACACTTTTGCTTCTCTTTTCCTCACCTATACTATTTGGGGACATAATTGTCCATTGTCAAAATCCTGCACCAACATCTTCCACGTACTTCTGAGTCTGACTCCTTGTAGCTCATTCAGACAACAGCAAAGGGATGAAGAAGGAAAGGAGAGTTATGAATCTCTCAGAATCAAACCCCCAAATATTCCTCTAATGCTGTGTCCAGTTGTCTCCCTTGGCAGGCTGAATACAGTTTCCAGAAATCTAGATTATATCTCATTGCCTTTCTGGGTACCCAATGCCCCTTCCTGTGAACACATTTCCTTGGCAGGACCCTGCCTGTCCTGTATGATTTGATGACAGTTGGCTTCTTTACAGAGGAAAGCTCCACCTACTTTTATTTTAGTTTTCTACAGCTCCTCCTGTTTTGCTGTTTGCTGTGGATGGGATTTTTATTTACTGTGTTTTATCTTGTCTTTCATCCATTAGATCTTATATACATAACATCTAACAAGTTATCTTATTACCCCAGATTCAAAATGTCTTCATGTTACCACACTTTACATATTCCCCAGTTTTTGTAAGTCCCTGAATTTAATAGATATGTCATAATGGAACCAATCCCTCATTATGGACATTGAGATTTAAGTTTTCAACATAAAGGAATAATATGATAAGCATATAACACACATTTAAATTTGGGATATCTATCATCTATCTATCTATCTATCTATCTATCTATCTATCTATCTATCTATCTATCTATCTATTATCTATTGATCTGTCTCCTATATTTTATTAGCAAAACTTCACTAGAGGTAGTAAATTTCTGGACACCTCTGTGTTTTCTAAGCATAAGAGGTATCCCAAGATTTCACTTCCCTGATTAGGAGTTTTGATCAGAGCAGCAGAGAGCCCAACAAACGTACTTTGGAAAACCCTAATGTTTCCATCTCCCTTAGACCTCCAGTGTCCAATCCAATCCCATCATCCCGTGGGATGACTGAATAGTTGTGAGTTCTACTTTAGCAGTGAGAGCTCTGTGCCTCATAGCCTCTCCTATGCTGCACTAGGATGTACCGGCAGAGGTCCTAGATGGCAATTATCCTTGCTTCCAAGAAAGATGTTCGATTTCATTTCCATTTTGCCCCTTCTCCATTCAGGTGGTATTAATTGTTTATATTCCAGGTATGACACAGATCCTCTGAAATCAGAAAATACTTGCAACTATTAGGCATGTCAAATACAAGATCTGAAGTCACTTCAGTATACGATAATGTAGAGAAAGCTTCAGAAAAGAGCCTGTGGAGTAATCATAAAATCCAGTCATGAGCACACACTTTCATCTATATTGCTATTTCTTGAAAATATACTAATATTCAAGGCAAGAGTTGCTGGGACTGGATTGACTAGGTGCTTTTTTTCAATTCAGCATGTGTATTGCAGGGTATTGACATAGCCTAGAGACAAATGGTAAGCCTACTGACAAGGCCATTCTGAGGAGAACTAATAAAACTCAAGTGCAAGATAAACACCCAAGTCCTGTTTTCTGAGCATCCAACATTACTATAAAGGGAAGGTCTATTTTCAAAATCTCAGCGGAATCTCTCTGTCAACAAATATACCAAAACTAATGCTGAGTTTCTGAAATACCTCGTGTGTGTGTGTGTGTGTGTGTGTGTGTGTGTGTGTGTGTGTGTGCCTGCATGAAAACTGAATATAGTTTCCTCAAAGTGTCTTTGCAGGCAGTGGCTTGTTACATAGGGCATCTTGAATTTGCCATCAGAATTTAGGGGCGACGTTTCTGCTATCTAACAATAATGTTACTCTGATCAGTGCCATGGGAAATCTAGGTTTCTGCTTCCTTTTTATAAATTGGTATTAAAATAATATCAGTAACCAAGATTGTTGCTTAATGGGGGTCATTTGCAATTCAGATAAAATACGTCTTTGTAAAAGTGCTGACTCTGATAAAAAGGAATTATTCACAGAGCATCAGTCACATGTTAGAACAGAAAAGCTTTTGCTCCTTAATTTAAACACGCAAAACAATAAACCAAACTAACTTTTTCAGTCCTGTGACTCACCCATACATGTGCCATATCTTCCATCATCTTCTGTCTGCACAGTGAGCAATGCTTACATCCTGTTTCAAGTCATACCAAGCGACAGGCTGTCCAAGTCCATGCAAGGCCAGTGGAGCTGACATATGAAGACAACAATGATGGCCTGCTGCCCAGATTCAGAGACAGCAGTGGAGGTAAGGCCCTTTGGAAATGAGGAGGAGTGACCTTTATGTCAAGCATGCTGACTGATCTACAAATCAGGGGGCTCCAGGAGGCCACCTACCTTTAAAGATGGTTTTGGTACAAGATACTACAGAGCAGCATTGTCCTAAACTTATTCCTTGTTGCTGACTTCAAGTTTGTGACCAGTGCGGCTGGCCTCTTAAAAGCACCATTTCTTCCTTTTTTGGAACTCTCTCCTGCACTGGATTGTGGGAGCCCCTTTCCTCTTAAAAATTCCTACCGCCTGTTACATCTCAGAATATCTACCTCTTCTTTGATTCATTTTTTGAAATTTCTACCTTTTGTTGTAAATTCTGATTGATGTTAAAACTCTCTTAGAAATGTACAACTCTCCATGTACGTTCATCCTGCTTGGGAGAGAAGTCCCTTTTTGACAGGTCTCTATATTGCTCTGGCTAGCCTCACATTTCTGGATAAGGGAGGAGATCAAGTAAATCTGTTGCCTCAACCTCCTGAGTATCTGATATTACAGTGTAAAATAACAATGGCAAAAAAAAAAAAACTTTAAAATTTTTATTTTGTGTGTTTATATCTAATGTACAAAAAGATCTTTCTTTATGTTTTATTCCAGTTCATTTTTTAATCTTCAGAAGAGCCACAAGGTAAAAGAACTGATACCCCTCAGTTTCTCAGTGGTATATGAAGTAAAGGAGTATTTCCAAATTCCCTTTTGGAGGCTCTATAATGACCAGGCTTCTCCTATGCTTTACACATGTCTGAGGTGCACTTACTATCTTGCTCATTCAGATATGCTTATGTTTTTGGCAATGTGCTGACTCAATAAATTGATTCAGAAAAGCTTGATACTACTACAACTGTATATCCTGTGAGCTTGATGTATCTCTACAGTTACTATGTTTCCTCAAAATTCTCTGAGGTGTGAGGTGTTTACTCATTGTGCTGGCTACTTTTATTATCAAGTTGATAAGAGCTAGAGTCATTTGTGAGGAAGAAACCTCAATTAAGATAATGCTTTCATAAGATGGGACTGCCAGAAAACTTGTATGACATTTTATTAATTAGTAATTGATGAGAGTGGCCCAGGCCATTGTCAGTGGTGCCATTCCTGGGCTCGTGGTTTTGGGTTCTATAAGAATGCAGTAAGAGAAATATGAAAGCAGCACCCCTCCATGGCTTCTGCATCAGGTTCTGCCTCCAGGTTCCTGTCTGCTTGAGTTCCTGCTCTACTCAATGATTATGGAAGTGTCAGTGAAAAAAACAAATAAACAGAAAAAAACTTTTATTCTCTATTCTATCCATTGTGCCTGCAAAACTTATGATTTCCTCATTCTTAATAGCTGAGTAGTACCATTGTGTAAATGAACCACATTTTCTGTATCCATTCTTTCGTTGAGGAACATCTGGGTTGTTTCCAGCTTCTGACTTTTATAAATAGGACTGCTATGAACTTAATGGAACATGTGCCCCAGTGGCATGGTAAGGCATTGTTTCAGTATATGCCCAAGAGTGGTATATCTGGGTCTTCAGGTAGATCGATTTCCAATTTTCTGAGGAACCTCCAGATTGATTTCCAGAGTGGTTGTACCAGTTTGCAATTCCACCAGCAATGGAGGAGTGTTCCTCGTTCTCCACATTCTCGCCAACATGTGCTGTCACCTGAGCTTTTGATCTTAGCCATTCTGATTGGTATAAGGTGGAATCTCAGAGTTGTTTTGATTTGAGTTTCCCTGATGACTAAGGACTTTGAACATTTCTTTAAGTGCTCCTCAACCATTCAAGATTCCTCTGTTGTGAATTCTTTGTTCAGTTCTATACCCCACTTTTGATTGGGTTGTTTGGTATTTTTGAGGCTAGCTTCTTGATTTCTTTATATATTTTGGATATTAGCCCTCTATCAAATGTGGGGTTAGTGAAGATTTTTTCCCAATCTGTAGATTGCTGATTTGTCCTATTGACAGTGTCCTTTGCCTTACAGAAGCTTTCCAGTTTCATGAGGTCCCATTTATCAATTCTTGATCTCAGAGCCTGAGCCATTGGAGTTCTGTTTAGGAAATCCCCCACCACATGCCAGTGAGTTCGAGGCTCTTTCCCTCTTTCTCTTCTATTAGATTCAGTGTATCTGGTTTTATGTTGAGGTCCTTGATCCTCTTGTACTTGAACTTTGTGCAAGGTGACAAATATGGATCTATTTTTATTTTTCTACATACCGACTGCCAGTTAGACCATCACTGTTTATTGAAGATGCTTTCCTTTTCCCATTGTATATTTTTGTCTTCTTTGTCAATGATCAAGTGTCCATAAGTGTGTGGTTTTATTTCTGAGTCTTCAATTCTATTCCATTGATCAACTTGTCTGTGTCTGTACCAATACCATGCTGTTTTTAATCTCTATTGCTCTGTAGTACGGCTTGAGTTAAGAGATGGTGATTCTCCTAGAAGTTCTTTTATTGTTAAGAATTGTTTTCGCTATACTGGTTTTTTTTTCCATATGAAATTGAGAATTGTTCTTTCTATGTATTTGAAGAATTGTGTTGGAATTTTGATGGGAATTGCATTGAATCTGTTGGTTGCTTTGGTAGGCTGCTCATTTTTACTATGCCAGTTCTACTAATCCATGAGCATGGGAGAGTTCTCCATTATCTGAAGTCTTCGATTTCTTTCTTGAGAGACTTGAAGTTCTTCTCATATAGATCTTTTTCACTTGTTTGGTTATAGTTACCCCAAGATATTTTATATTATTTGTGACTATTTTGAAGGGTGTTGTTTCTCTAATTTCTTTCTGAGCCTGTTTCCTGAGTGAGGTAACTTAGACCCAAAATTACTTGCATGTACTCACTAATGTACTCACTAATAAGTGGATATTAGCCAAAAAAATAAAGTACAGAATTCCCAGGATAAATCCACAGAACTCAAGGAGATTAACAAGCCAAAGGGCCCAAGTGAGGAGCCTCAATCCCACTTCGGAGGGAGAAGAAAGTAATCATATGGGGCAAAGGGGGGAGGGACTTGGGTGGGAGAGGGGAGAGGGAGGGGAAAGGGGGAACATGATTATGTAATGGAGTGGGGAACAGGAGTGAAGCCCTGAAGGCCAACAGAAGGAAAGGAAACAGGCAACCTCAATAGATAGAAGGTGTGTGTGTGGGGGGGGGGGCTCTAGAATGTACCAGAGACATGGGAGGTGAGAGATACTTAGGACTCAGAGGGAGGGACCTTAGATGAAATGCCCAACAGTGCAGAGAGGAAACTGGTAGAGTCCACCTCTAGTAGAAAGACAGGGCATCAAGTGGGGGGAGAGAGTTGCCAACCCACAGTCAAAAACTCTGACCCAGAATTGTCCCTGTCTAAAAGAACTGCAGGGACAAAAATGGAAAAGAGGCTGAGAGAAAAGAGGTCCAGTGACAGGCCCAATTTGGAATCCATCTCAAAGGGAGGCTCCAAGGCCTGACACTACTACTGATGCTGTGGTGTGCTTGCAGACGGGAGCCTAACATGGTTGCCCTCTGAGAGGCCCAACAAGCAGCAGAAAGAGTCAGCTACAGATACTTACACCCAACCAATTGACAGAAGCCAGGGACCCCTGTGGTTGAATTAGGGAAAGGCTGGAAGAAGCTGAGGAGGAGGGTGACCCCATGGGAAGACCAGCAGTCTCAACTAACCTAGTCCCCTGAGATTTCTCAGACACACATGGTATTCAAATACATTTGTATTATTGTACTTTATTCTAATGTAACTATGCCATCCCCTGCCCTCCTCCTGTTTTTCTCTCCTCTCTCTCCCTTCTTTTTAAGGTCAAACCTTGTGTTTCATGATGTAAATTCACACATGCACATATTCTCTACATATAGGAGAAAACATGTGCTACTTGTCTTTCAGGTCTGGCTTATTTGGTTTAACATAGCCATCTCCATTTGGGTCTATTTCCTTGTAAATGTCATCTGTTTATTTCTCTTTATAGCTGAATGAAACACCACTTTGTATATGCCCCGTATTGTCTTCACTAATATGTAGAGACATCTTGACTATCATGAGTCACTCAGCATAAACATGAATGGCTAGAATTGAATGAATGGCTAAGGTTGACTTATGATCACACAGAAGTGGTATATACAGGTCATACAGAAGTTCTGCTTTACGTTCAGAGAAACTTTCTAGTGGCTTCCAGAGTAGCTGCAGGGGTATACATTCCTGCTGGCAGCATATAACTCTCTTGTTCTCCACATGTCACCAGCAGCTGCTGCCATTTGTTTTCTTATGACAAGCCATTTTTCCTGGGATGAGAGAAATTTTAAATCAGTTTTAATTTGCATTATTATTCATAATTTATTGTTATTTACATTACATCTCAATCGCAGCCCATCCTCCATCCTCTCCTCCCAGTCCTGCCCTTACAGTCCCTCTCTTTGTTGCTCCCTCCCCTTCTCCTCAGAGAAGAGGGAACCCGCTCCATCTGGGAAATCTAGTCCCAGCAGGACTAAGCATCTCCTCTCCCACTGAGCTTCAACCAGGCAGTCCAGGGAAGGGAAGGGGACACAATGGCAGCCAACAGAGTCAGAGATAGTCCCCAGTACAGTTGTTAGGGGACCCACACGAAGGCCAAGCTGCAAATATGCTTCAAATGTGTGGGGGGTGTAGGGCCAGCTCTTGCATGTTCTTTAGTTGGTTGTTCAGTCTATGGGAGCTCACATGGGCCCAGGTAGTTGACTCTGTAGGTCTTCTTGTGGTGTCCTTGACTCTTCTGGCTTGCTCAATTTTATCCCCCACTCTTCCCTAAGCTCCACCTGATATTTGATTATGGGTCTCTGCATCTTTTTCCATTGGCTGCTAAATGAAGCCTCTCAGGAGATATTTTTCTTGCTGGTTAAGGAGGTTCAATCCTCTTTTAAATCTTGGTCATTTTTATTTCTTCTCTCAAAACTATCTATCCAGATCATCAGAACTTTTGTTGATTGGATGATATGAATTTTGTTAAGTGGTTTTATTAATGTTTTAGTCAAATTGTATATTAATATTATCTAATCAATATATCAATATATACCAATATATATCAATATACATGTACATATGCATATGCATATACATATTTATGGAAAGAGAGAGTGAGAGCAAGAGAGAGAATTTTCTATATAACTTACTAAGTATCAGGTATTATGGTGCATACTATACCATAATGGCATAATTTATATTATATAAAATTACTCTCATATATATACACACACATATATATATACATACATATATGTCCAGCGCGCCTCTCGCCAGCAAGAACCCACGCGGACACACGGATCCTTCTGCAGCAATGCGTTTATTGCATGATGAAAAGAGGAAAGACCCCGGGGCCCCAGAATGGCGCTGTTATATAGCCCCGAGGCAGCGTGTCCTCCACTGATTGGCGCGCCCCGGGAGTGGGCGGTGATTAGTCATGTACACCCATAATGCGCTTCGGGGGTTTTCCCGCGCTATCCGTAAGTTTCCTTAGAGCGACAGCGGAGGTCAGCGACATCTTGTAATGGCGAATACACTAGCCGCTCCTTACATCTCCCCCCATTCTTTCAAGTAAGAAGGAGAGGGGGGTCAGCTGGGTTAATAGGGCCACACCTCCCTACAGTGGTATCAAAACACAGAACCAGGCTCGATCAAGCGAATTCCGTCATGAGTGAATAGGCGATCAAGGGCCAATATTCTGAGAGCATTCCATCCTTACCCTTCCAGGTGCAATGGTACAAGACTCCTGGGTGCAAGGGCTAAGGAGGCTATGCTATGAGTAATACCCATCCCCGTGCAATGGAGCATATCTCCTAGGGGTGCAAGGGCTGTTAACCCACAAATGAAAACCACGCTTGAGGGGAGGGGGCGAAACGCAGCGACCCAGATGGAATAGAGAACGAATCTCATTTTTTGAGCATGGATAGCCGGAAGTTAGGGGAAGCTCCTT
>CM052712.1:18201607-18241250 GCA_028551405.1 Uromys caudimaculatus | reverse complement strand
GGTTGCCTTTTTGTCCTATTGACAGTGTCCTTTGCCTTACAGAAGCTTTGCAATTTCATGAGGTCCCATTTGTCTATTCTTGATCTTAGAGCATAAGCCATTGGTGTTCTGTTCAGGAACTTTTCCCCCGTACCCAGGTGATCGAGAGTTTTCCCCACTTTCTCTTCTATTAGATTCAGTGTGACTGGTTTTATGTGGAGGTCCTTGATCCACTTGGACTTGAGCTTTGTACAGGGAGATAGGAATGGATCAATTTGCATTCTTCTACATGTAGACCGCCAGTTGAATCAGCCCCATTTGTTGATAATGCTGTCTTTTTTCCACTGAGTGGTTTTAGCTTCTTTGTCGAAAAACAAGTGACCATATGTGTGTGGGTTCATTTCTGGGTCCCATTTTTTGATAGAGTTATTTGGTTTTCTGGAGTCTAACTTCTTGAGCTCTTTGTAAATATTGGATATTAACCCTCTATTGGACATGGGATTGGTTAAGATCATTTCCCAATCTGTTGGTTGCCGTTTTGTCCTATTGACAGTGTCCTTTACCTTACAGAAGCTTTGCAATTTCACGAGGTCCCATTTGTTGATTCTTGATCTTAGAGCATAAGCCATTGGTGTTCTGTTCAGGAACTTTTCCCCTGTAACCAGGTGTTTGAGACTTTTCCCCACTTTCTCTTCTATTAGATTCAGTGTATCTGGTTTTATGTGGAGGGCCTTGATACACTTGGATTTGAGCTTTGTACAGGGAGATTGGAATGGATCAATTCGAATTCTTCTACTTGTAGACCACCAGCTGAACCAGCACCATTTGTTGAAAATGCTGTCTTTTTCCACTGAGTGGTTTTAGCTCCTTTGTCGAAAATCAAGTGACCATAAGTGTGTAGGTTCATTTCTGGGTCTTCAATTCTATTCCATTGATCTACCTGCATGTCACTGTACCAATACCATGCAGTTTTTATCACTACTGCTCTGTAGTACAGCTTGAGGTCAGGGATGCTGATTCCCCCAGAAGTTCTTTTGTTGTTGAAAATAGCTTTTGCTATCCTGGGTATGTTGTTGTTCCAAATGAATTTGAGAATTACTCTTTCTAAGTCTATGAAGAGTTGAGTTGGAATTTTGATGGGGATTGCATTGAATCTGTAGATTGCTTTTGGCAGGATGGCCATTTTTACTATATTAATCCTCCCAATTCATGGGCATGGGAGATCTTTCCACTTTCTGAGGTCTTCTTCGATTTCTTTCTTCAGAGACTTGAAGTTCTTGTCATACAGATCTTTCACTTGCTTGGTTAGAGTCACACCAAGATACTTTATATTGTTTGTGACAATTGTGAAGGGTGTCATTTCCCTAATTTCTTTCTCAATCTGTTTATCTTCGAGTATAGGAAGGCTACTGATTTGTTTGAGTTAATTTTATATCCGGTCACTTCGCTGAAGTTGTTTATCAGCTGCAGTAGTTCTCTGGTGGAGTTTTTCGGGTCACTTAAGTATATGATCATACCATCTGCAAATAGTGATATTTTGATTTCTTCCTTTCCAATTTGTATCCCTTTGACCTTCTTTTGTTGTCTAATTGCTCTAGGTAGAACTTCAGTTACTATATTGAATAGATAGGGAGAGAGGGCAGCCTTGTCCAGTCCCTGATTTTAGTGGGATCGCTTCAAGGTTCTCTCCATTTAGTTTGATGTTGGTTACTGGTTTGCTGTATATTGCTTTTACTATGTTTAGGTATGGGCCTTGAATTCCTGATCTTTCCAAGACTTTTATCATGAAGGGATGTTGAATTTTGTCAAAGAATTTTTCAGTATCTAATGAGTTTGTTTATGTAGTGGATAACATTGATGGATTTCTGGGTATTGAACCATCTCTGCATCCCTGGGATGAAGCCTACTGATCATGATGAATGATCGTTTTGATGTGTTCTTGGATTCGATTTGCAAGAATTTTATTGAGTATTTTTGCATTGATATTCATAAGGGAAATTGGTCTGAAGTTTTCTTTCTTTGTTGGGTCTTTTTGAGGTTTTTGGTATCAGTGTAATTGCAGCCTCATAGAAGGAATTGGGTAGTGTTCCTTATGCTTCTATTTTGTGGAATAGGTTGAAGAGTATTGGTATTAGATCTCCTTTGAAGGTCTCATAGAATTCTGCAGTGAACCTATTTGGTCCTGGGCTTTTTTTGGTTGGGAGACTTTTAATGAGTGTTTCTATATCTTTAGGCATTATGAGACTGTTTAGATGGTTTATCTGATCCTGACTTAACTTTGGTATTTGGTATCTGTCTAGAAAATTGTCCATTTCATCCAGATTTTGTGGTTTTATTGAGTATAGGCTTTTGTAGTAGGATCTGATGATTTTTTGAATTTCCTCAGAATCTGTTGTTATGTCTCCCTTTTCATTTCTAATTTTGTTAATTTGGATTCTGTCTCTGTGCCCTCTGGTTAGTCTGGCTAGGGGTTTATCTATCTTGTTGATTTTCTCAAAGAACCAACTTCTGGTTTTGTTGATTCTTTGTATAGTTCTTTTTGTTTGTATTTGGTTGACTTCAGCCCTGAGTTTATTTCCTGCCTTCTACTCCTCTTGGGTTTATTAGCTTCCTTTTGTTCTAGGGCTTTCAGGTATGTTGTTAAGCTGCTAGTGTATGCTCTCTCCAGTTTCTTTTTGGAGGCACTCAGAGCTATGAGTTTTCCTCTTAACACTGCTTTCATTGTATGCCATAAGTTTAGGTATGTTGTACTTTCATTTTCATTAAATTTTAGGAAGTCTTTAATTTCTTTCTTTATTTCTTCCTTGACCAAGTTATCATTGAGTAGAGCATTGTTCAGTGTCCATGTGTATGTGGTCTTTCTGTTGTTATTGTTGCCATGGAAGACCAGCCTTAAACTGTAGTGATCTGATAGGAGGCATGGGATTATTTCAATCTTCTTGTGTCTGTGGAGGTTTGTTTTGTGACCGATTATATGGTCAGTTTTGGAGAAGATACCATGAGGTGCTGAGAAGAAGTATATTCTTTTGATTTAGGATGAAATGTTCTATAGATATCTGTTAAATCCATTTGGTTCATAGCATCTGTTAGTTTCACTGTGCATCTGTTTTGTTTGTGATTCCACGATCTGTCCATTGATGATAATGGGGTGTTGAATTCTCCTATTATTATTGTGTGCGGTGTTATGTGTGCTTTGAGCTTTAGTAAAGTTTCTTTTATGAATGTGGGTGCCCTTGCATTTGGAGCATAGATGTTCAGAATTGAGAGTTCTTCTTGGTAGATTTTTCCTTTGATGAGTATGAAGTGTCCCTCCTTATCTTTTTTGATGACTTTTGGGTGAAAGTCGATTTTATCAGATATTAGAATGGCTACTCCAGCCTGTTTCTTGGGACCATTTGCCTGGAAAATTGTTTTCCAGCCCTTTACTCTGAGGTAGCGTTTGTCTTTATCATGGAGGTGTCTTTACTGAATGCAGCAAAATGCTGAGTCTTCTTTATGGATCCAGTCTGTCAGTCTATGTCTTTTTATTGGGGAATTGAGTCCATTGATATTAAGAGATATTAAGGAATAGTGATCACTGGTTCCTGTTTTTTTTTTTTGATGTTACTTTTAGGTTTGTGTGACTACCTTCTTTGAGTTTGTTGAAAGATTCCTTTCTTGCTTTTTGTAGGGTGTTATTTCCCTCCTTGAGTTGACGTTTACCATCTATTATCCTTTGTAGGGCTGGGTTTGTGGAAACATATTGCGTAGATTTGGTTTTGTCATAGAATATTTTGGTTTCACCATCTATGTTAATTGAGAGTTTTGCTGGTTATAGCAGCCTGGGCTGGCAGTTGTGTTCTCTTAGGTTCTGTATGAGTTCTGCTCAGGATCTTCTAGCTTTCATAGTCTCTGATCAGAAGTCTGGTATAATTCTGATAGGTCTGCCTTTGTATGTTACTTGACCTTTTTCCCTTACTGCTTTTAGTATTCTTTCCTTGTTTTGTGCATTTGGTGTTTTCCCTATAATGTGACAGGATGAATTTCTTTTTTGGTTCAATCTATTTGGACTTCTGTAAGCTTCTTGTATATTTATGTTCATCTCTTTCTTTAAGTTAGGGAAGTTTTCTTCCATAATTTTGTTGAAGATACTTACTGGCTCTTTAAGTTGGGAATCTTCACTCTCTTCAATACCTATTATCTTTAGGTTCTGTCTTCTCATTGTGTCCTGGATTTCATGGATGTTTTAGGTTAGGAGATTTTTGCATTTTGTGTGCTCTTTTACTGTTGTGTCAATGTTATCTATGGTATCTTCTACTTCTGGGATTCTCTTTTCTATCTCTTGTATTCTGTTGGTGATGCTTGCATCTATGACTCCTGATCTATTTCCTAAGTTTTCCAACTCCAGGTTGTCTCCTTTTGTGATTTCTTTATTGTTTCTATTTCTATTTTTAGCTCCTGGCTAGTTTGTGCATTTCCTTTGTCTGTTTGATTGTGTTTTTCTGTAATTCTTTAATGGATTTCTGTGTTTCCTCTTTAAGGGCTTCTAGTTGTGTACCTCTGTTCTCTTGTATTTCTTTAAGGGTGTTGATTTCTTTCTTAAAGTCTTCTATCATCATCATGAGAACTGATTTTAAATCTGAGTCTTGCTTTGCTCGTGTGTTGGGGGTATCCAAGGCTTGCTGTGGTGGGAGAGCTGGGTTCTGAATTAGCCAAGTAGCCTTGGTTTCTGTTCCTTATGTTCTTGCCCTTGCCTTTTGTCATCTGTTAACTCTGATGTTAGCTGATCTTACTCTGTCTGGCTGTGGCTTGCCCCTCCTGCCGGCCTCTGTATCAATACTCCTTGAAGACCAGCTCTCTCTGAGAGGTGTTTGGATTTGGAGAGCTGTGGCACAGGGTCAGCTCTGTGGTGCAGACAGAAACCAGAAGGATCTTGTCCTCAACTGTCCCTTGGTTCCTGTGTCCTGATGGCTCTGCAAGGGTCCCTCTTGATCCAGTGAGTTTGGACAGAAGTGGTGGTTTTGCCTATTCTTGAAGGTGTGTCAGCACTCCTAGGATACTAGCTCTCTCCTGGAGCCCTGTGGCCCAGGCTGAGTTCCCCAGGTCCCGGTGAGCAGTGGTGTTTGCCTTATCCCCACTCACAGCTTTTCCATGCTCCTGGGAGGGTAACCTTCTCTTGGTGCTACTTGGGTATAGAACCCTGGTGGCCCAGTCCCAGGTCTCCTGCCACAGACAGAAACTGGAAGGTTCCTGTCCCTGACTTTTCCTCCTCAGTCTCTGTGTCCTGAGGGCCTGGGAGGCTAGCTTTCTCCAGGCGCTAATTGGCTATGGAGCCCTGTGTCACAAGCTGAGGTCCCCAGCCACAGATGGAAACCGCTTTTACATGTTTTTTCAAAGGAGAGGAATGGAAACACATATGTCTGCTTATTCTATTTGTATTCATGCATAAATAAATCCTTCACAAAATAGGACCTAAACACTTGGGGCAATTACAATTGTCATTTCTGTAACTGGTCCTATAGCCTTGGCTGATATTTGTAACTATCTTTCTCTACTACCCATTCCTAATTTGTTCTACCTCCACCAAATATTTCAGCTGATCTCAGTTCTTTATCTGGAGAAATAACCTACATCTTTCTTTCTGAAAGCACTCATCAAAGATGGCTTCAACAGAGAATTACTTCAACAGTCTATAAAATAAGATGGTCCATTCTTTGGAGAGCAGTCACCCTCTTTCACCAGAGATCTCTTATTCCCAATGGGCCTATAAATAAAGTAGCCGTAGTGGAAGAGGGAGGCTATACAGGACTCATTTTTCATCCTGTCTGGATTGTGTTATGAGTTCCCATTGATCTTAATCTTAGGACATGTAACAACAAGGAACACTTTAAAAGACCTCATGCACTCTAGAAATAGAGCCTTTCCTGTACCATGAATACCCAGTCTAATTTTCTCCTCATAGACTGGATCAATCTGATATGCTCACAGTGTAATTCCTCTTTTGGTTTGATTCACAGCATCAGGAGCCCAAAGTAGAATTTTCACAAGGGAAATTCTTAGCTTCTACTTTGATGGAATACTTAGCATCCCTCCTGGCAGAAACATCTCACCACCAGTGAAAACAGTCTGTGGAGGAAGTACTACATATGCCAGATGCTGACTCACAGCATACAAAGTGTGCTTCTCTGGGCATTCACAGTATTGTCATTTAGCTGACAATGTAATTGCGCCTTTCTATCATTCTACTAGGCAATTGTTCCAGAGATTTTCCATTATCCTTCTTGAGGGTCTAGCCTGCTGAGTCTCAATTCCTGTGGAGCCAGCTCCTCGAGATTGCTTAGGCAAAGCGTGGACCAGCTCTGCACAACCCTCAGACATCTACATCGCTGTAGGTACCATCCCAGACCATGGTCATTCACTTGGACCTTGGTGGCGACAGATCCTGCTGTTGCAGGGCCATGAACCCAGACATGGCCTTCTGTTGTAGGACGAGGTCCAGAACCTCACCCTTGAGTCTCCAGCTTTGCCTCTTTTATGCTCCCATCCCTCTGCCTCTCCTTCTTTTCCATCTCTCCACCACTTACTTGCTCATCACAGTGGCCCTGGGGCCTCTGGGTGTCTGGGATCATCTCAGTAGTGTTCTGTTCCACTCTTGCTATGTGGCACTGGGGCTGCAGGTCAACTCTCGTGTGGTCTGCCACTCCTGGGAAGTGCAGCAACACCCTTGGGGGCCTCGTGGTGCTTTTCTGCTTGTTGCTGGGCAGGAGGTTGCCTTGAGTGTGGTCTGCATGAGGCTGGCAGGGTCCTTAAGATATTTTTAATTCCTCATATTGCAAGATTTTTCTCTGGCAAACTTTCTAAATATTCAACACTTATCCCCATGCATTATTTACATTTTAAAGACTTACTCTTCTGTATCTCAAAAAATATTTTTATTAAGTTATTTATTTACTTTACATCTCAATTGAAGCTTCCCCTACCTTCTCTCCTTCAGGTCCATCTCTCTCCCCTCCCCTCCCCTCCCACACACCCACCCCTCCTTCCCTTCTCCTCAGGAAAGTGGATGTCTCACATGGATATCAATCAGCCCGGGCATATTAAGGTGCAGGAAGACTAGTCTAGATGCATCTTCATGTAATGAGGCTAGACAAGGCAGGCCACTTATGGGAAAGAGATCCAAAGGCAGGCAATGTAGTCAGAGATAGGCCCTGTGCCAACTGTAGAAGTTCAATATGAAGGCTCAGTTGCATAACTGTTACATATGTGCAGAGGGCCTAGGTCCATCCTATGCATGTTCCTTGGTTGGCAGTGCTATCTCCCCTAAGGTCCAGGTTAGTTGATTCTGTAGGATTTGTGTGTGTGTGTGTGTGTGTGTGTGTGTGTGTGTGTGGTGTCTTTGACTCCTCTAGCTTTTTCAACCCTTTCTCCTCCTATTCCACAGGATTCCATGAGCTACTCTTAATGTTCGACTGTGGGTCTGTACATCAGTTTCCATCAGTTTCCAAGTGAAGCCACTCTGATGACAGTTATGTTAAGCACCTGTCTGCAAGTATAGCAGAATATGAATAATAGTGTCCGGAGTGGGTACCCTCTCGTGACATGGGTCTCAAGCTGGGCCAGTCACTGGTTAGCCTACTCTCAAATTCTACTACATCTTTTTCTCTGAACATTTTTTTTTTTTGATACTTTCTTTACATTTCCAATGTTTCCCCTTTTCTGGGTCTCCTCTTTGGAATTCCCCTATCCCCTCTATGAGGGAATTCCACCTCCCACCCACCTGCCCACCCATCCCCATATTCTCACCTTGACATTCCCCTTTACTGGGGCCTCTAGCACCCTCAGGCCCAAGGGCCTCTCCTCTCTCCCTGATGGCCATCGAGGTCATCCTCTGCCACATATGTGGTCTGAACCATGGGTCCATAGATGTGTATTCTTTGGTTGGTGGTCCAAACTCCAGGACGACTGGGGGGGGGGGAGGGAAGGGTCAGGCCCATTGACGCTATTGTGGGTCTAATGTTTTGTGGCTGTGTCAGAAGTCTTGCCTCCTGTCTTAGCTAGGATCATCCTCATAGATTCCTGACAGTTTCAATTGACCTGTTTCTAGCTTATCATCATCAGAGGTACCCCCGCCAGTTGTCTCTCCCTTTGTCCTCCCCCACCTCATCCCTCTTGTTCCCACCCTCCCTCCCCCACCCATTTGGCTTCCTTCATTCACTTCTGATGTGCAGTTTATTACCCCTTCTCTGTGAGATTCAAGCACCCCCCTTTGCCCTTGTTATCAAGCTTCATTAGGTCATAGTCTGTAGCACAGTTATCATGTACTTTATGATTAATATCCATTATAAGTGAGTATGTACCATGTTGCTCTTTCTGAGTCTGGGTTACTCACTCAGGATGAACTTTTCTAGTTCCATTCATTTGACCGTAAATTTCATGAGATTATGAAATTTGATTTTAATGACTAATACTCATTGTGTGAATGTACCAAATTACTTTTTATCCATTCATCAGTTGAGGGACATCTGGGTTGCTTGCAGTTTCTGGTTATTATGAACAAAGCTGCTATGAACATAGTTGAGAAAGAGTCCTAGTGGTATGGTAGAGAATCTTTTGGGTATATTCCCAGGACTGGTATTTGTGAGTCTTGAGGTAGATCTATGTCCTATTTTCTGAGAAACCACCAAATTCATTTCCAAAGTTGCTGTAAAAGTTTGCACTCCCACCAGCAATGAAGGTGTGCTCCTATTGCATTACATTCTTGCCAGCTTGAGCTGTCACTTGAGTTTTTTATCTTAGCCATTCAGATGGGCGTAAGAAAGAATATCAGGCTCATTTTGATTTGCATTTCCCTGATGACTAAGGGTGTTGAACATTTCTTTCAGTCCTTCACAGTGATTAGAGGTTCCTCTGTTGAGAATTCTCTATTTAGCTCTATACCCCATTTTTCAACTGGATTCTTTGGTTTGTTGATGTCTAGTTTCTTGAGTTCTTTCTATATTTTCGATGTCAGCCTTCTGACAGATGTGGAGTTAGTGAAAATCTTTTCTCATTCTCTAGGCTGCTGATTTGTCCTATTGACATTGTCCTTTGCCTTACAAAAGGTTTTCAGTTTCATGAGGTCCCATCCTAGTATCTGAGCTTTTGGTGTTCTGTTCAGGATGTTGTCTCCTGTGCCAATGTATTCAATGTTATTCACTACTTTCTTTTCTGTCAGATTTACTGTATCTGGTTTTATGTTGAGGTCTTTGATCCACTTGGATTTGAATTTTGCACAGGGTGATAACTGTGGATCTAATAGTATTCTTCTATATGCAGACATCAAGTTTGATCAGCATTTGTTGAAGATGCTTTCTTTTATCCATCATATAATTTTGACTTCTTTGTCAAAAAATGTCCATAGATATGTAGATTTTTTTCTGTTTCTTCAATTAGATTCAATTAGATTCCATTTATCAAAGTGTCTGTTTTGATGTCAGTACTATGTGGTTTTTAATATTATTACTTTGTAGTAGAGCTTGAAATCAGAGATGACAGTACCTCAGAAGTTCTTTTATTATACAGGATTGGTTTCCCATTCTGTGTTTTTCTTTGTTTGTTTTTCCATATGAAATTATTTATTGGTCCTTCAAGGTCTATACAAAATTGTGTTGGAATTTTTATAGGAATTGCATTGAATCTGTAGATTGCTTTTGGTAGAATGTTCATTTTTCTTATGCTAATCCTACTAATCCATGAGCATGGGAAATCTTTCTATCTTCTGATCTTCTTCAATTTCTTTCCTCAAAGAATTGAAGTTTTTGTCATATAGGTCTTTTGCTTGTTTGGTTAAGGTTACACCAAGATATTTTTTATTTGTGGTTACTGTGAAGGGTGTTGTTTCCCTAATTTGTTTCTCAACCCATTTATTATTTGTATAAAGAAAGGGTACTGATTTTTATTTTTTAAAGATAATTTTATGCCCAGCCACTATGAGTTCCCTAGCAAAACTTTCCTCTTAAATTTGCTTTCATTGTGTCCTGTAAGTTTGGGTTTGTTGTTCCTTCATTTTCATTGAATCTTAACACATTTTTAATTTCTTTATTTCTTTATTTTTTGACCCAGTGGCATTGAGTAGGGAGTTCTTCATTTTCCATGAGTTTGTACATATACTTTCTCTTTGTTCTGTTTTTGTTGAAATACAGTCTTAATTCATCGTGGTTGGATAAGATACCAGGAGTTATTTAAATCTTCTTTATCTGTTAAGACTTGCTTTGTGGCTGAGAATATGGTTGGTTTTGGAAAATGTTCTATAAGGTGCAGAGAATAATACATATTCTTTTGTGTGTGGGTGAAATGTTCTGTAAATATCTGTTAAGTCCACTTGGGTCATGATCTCTGTTAGTTTCATTATTTCTCATTTGAGTTTCTATCTGGATGACCTGCCCATTGGCGAGAGTGGGGTATTAAAGTCTCCCATATTAGTTTTGAGGGTCTGATATGTAATTTAAGCTTTAGTAATATTTTCTTTACAAATGTAGGTGCCCTTGCATTTGAAGAATAGATATTCCTCAATAGATAGAAGTAAGCCATAATCTTGGTAGATTTTTCCTTTGATGAGTATGGAGTGTCCTCTATCTATTTTAAATAATTTTTGTTGGATGTCTATCTTATTAGATAGTAGAATGGCTACTCTTGCTTGCTTCTTGGGTCCATTTGCTTGTAAGATCTTTTCCCAGCCTGTTACTTTGGGATAATATCTATCTTTGATGTTGAGTGTGTCTCTTGTATATTGTTCTCACATCCGTTCTGATAGTTTATGTCTTTTTATTGGGAAATTGAGTCCATTGATGTTGAGAGATATTAAAGAGCAATGATTGTTAATTCCTGTTATTTTGATGTTGTTGTTGGTAGTAGTGTGTGTGTGTGTCTTTGTCTATGTGTGTGTGTTTCCCTTTTTTTGGTTTTGCTGGTGTGAAATTATTCATTTGCATTTTTTCTTCAGTGTAGTTACTCTTCTTGGGTTAGAGTGTTCCTTCCAGTATCTTCTGTAGGGCTGAATTTGTGTATAGTTATTATTGAAATTTGGTATTGTTATGGAATAATTTGTTTTCTCCGTATATGGTGATTGAAAGCTTTGCTGGGTGTGGCAGTGTAAGCTGGTATCAGTTGTGTCTTACAGACTGCAAGACATCATGCTTATATGGCTTTTAAAGTCTATGTTAAGAAGTTGGGTCCAATTCTAATAAGACTGCCTTCATATGTCCTTTTTCCCTTGAGGCTTTTAATATTATTTAATTGTTCTGTACATTTGATGTTTTGATTATTTATCTGGTAGAAGTATTTCTTTTTCAGTTCAATCTATTTGTCATTCTGTAAGCTTTTTGTATATTTATAGCCATCTCTTCCTTGAGATTAGGGAAATTTTCTTCTATGACTTTGTTGAAAATATTTTCTGAGCTTTTGAGCTGGGGATCTCCTTCTTCTATTCCTATTATTATTAGATTTGGTCTTTTCATAATGTTGCAAATTTCTGGATGTTCTATGTCAGAAACTTTTTTAGATTTAACATTTTCTTTGATTGATGTATCTATTTACTTTCTATCATATGCCCGAGTCTTTCTTCCAATTCTTGTATTGTTTGTGAGGCTTGTGTCTGTAGATCCTGTTGTCTTTTCTAGGTTTTCCATCTCCAAGATTCCCTCAGTTTGTGTTTTCTTTATTGTTTCTATTTCCATTTTTCAAGTCTTGAATAGTTTTATTCATTTACTTCACCTCTGTTGTTATATCTTCCTGTATTTCTTAAGGAATTTATTTATTTTCTCTTTAAAGGCCTCTATTGTCTTCATAATATTGGAGTAATTTTATTTTGCTTACCTATGTTAGAATATCCAGGGCTTGCTGTAATAGGATAGTTGGTTTCTGGAAGTGCTATTTTGCCATGGTTATTGTTGATTTTGCCTCTCTTATAAGTTTAGATGCTGATTTCTGAGTTTATCTTTGTTGCATTGTAGTTTTTGGATTTTTTCTACTGTTTTCTGTTTCCTTTCTGTCTTATGGATTGAGTGGTTTGAGGTTCAGGTCCAGTAGGGTGTCTTCCCTGGTGTTTTTGTGGCCTGTGAGTCCTCTGGGGTATTTGATGTTGATCTTGCCTCTGAAGGCCCTAGTAACAGTCTTCCATGGGGTTCTTGCTGCCAGAGTAACCTCTGTGAAAGCAGGCAGAGTTGTGAACTAGAGAATGGAGCACCTGGAACGGGAGACAATTTGCTACTTGGTCCTAAAGGGACTATAGTACAGGCAAGGGGCCCGGGCTGGGGGCCTACCTCATTGTTCACAGTACCAGTCGGACCCCGGGAATGAAGGAGGAGTTGTATGTCAGAAAATGGAGCATAGAGGACCAAAGTTAAAATTCTGTCATTTTATCATATCTCTGTATTTTGTGACTTTGTTCCTAAATGCATAACCTCAATCCTAATCTAAGGCAGAAATAGAGAGCTTCTTTGTCCTAGAATAGAATTTAAAAGCTAGGTTTTCAGTATTTTGACACTGAGTACTTAATACATAAAAAAAAAAAAAATTAGTTTTCATACCACTTCTTCAAGAGTCTGCATACTTGAATACAGTGTTTTACCCCACTGCATCTTACAAAGTGTAGTTATTTTAAAAACCACAAACTTAGAATGATTCTAATATATCAATTACCAACTGAATGCATTGCCTAATGCATAATGGAAATTTGTTAAAGCAGTGAAATGTATGCATTCTATTCTTTCCAGAGTGTTAAGATTCAGTGTATAGTTGCCCTGGATTTAGTTTGCTTTTCTGTTTTGGTTATTTGAATCTTTACTCAAGACTGGAATAAGTTTATAATGGAATTTGTATTGAACTTTCTTTTTAAAATTCTTATTCTTTTTATTTAAAATATAATCACATCACTTTATTGAACTTTCTTAAAGAAGTGTGCACATCAAAATTTATTTTCCTTTAATATGTGACATTGTTTGTCCAGGACACTATGCAGTGCTACAGTTTCTTCAAAAAAATATATTGATAATGATTTCTCCCTCTCTGTAGATATTTTCCAATTTACCTATTTTTTTTCTTGAATCAGTGTTGTTTCATGTTTTGTTTACTGAAACTACGATAGCAAATTAGTGATATGAGGGCATCCACACTGAAAACAGTTCAGTTCTGGACAATCTAGAATAGATTTCTTCAATAACAATATGTTTTCACAGGAAGTACCTTTAGAATTTACTGCAAGTCTGGGCAAATACAGCTTTCAAGTCCCAATTGGACCAAAAAGAGATTCTTTACCTATTGAATTCACTTTTGCTATTACATGGTTAAAATTTCTCAGGTGAAGTCTGACAAGACTCTAAAAGGGAACAGATTTTCTATGAAGAGTCATGACTAGTTTCTTCTTACAGGGAGCCAAAGAAAGACAGTCTATCAATGAAATAGGAAAGACCAATAATATCCTGTTGCCCTATGGTGCAGGCCATGGTAGAGCCAAGTTGAACCTTGGATTCAATGATATTACCAGTAGGAGTGTTAGACAGAATAACTGACTATCATTGCAGACAGTTATCGAAAACTCAGGACTATTATTTAGCCATAAACAACTAAAATTTTGTCATTTTCAACTTGAATGGGCCCAAAAGACACAGCGTTAAGGGAAATAAACTAGGCACAGAAAGATAAGTACAAAATAATACAATTTATATAGTTTCTCAAAGAGTTGTTCTCCTAGAAGTTGATAGAACTCTAGTCAGTAGAAGCTTAAGAGAGTCATGGAGGAGGATGAGGAGAGCTTGGCTACAGGGAAAACAATTGCAGTGAGGAGAGCAGATTCTGGTTTTGCACTGGGGTAAATTGGTCCAGAATGAAGTGCATATCAAAGTCACTGTAGGCTGTGACTTTTCATGTTCTGACTACAAAGAAACATGGAATGCTTAAGATAATAAGTATGCCAATAACACAGATTTAATCATCACAGATCTCAAATCTATCTATCCTCTATCTACCTATCTATCTATCCATCATCTATCTATTATCTATCTATTATCTATCTATCAATCATCTATCTATCTATCTATCTATCTATCTATCTATCTATCTATCTATCTATTTACCTATCATCGATGCATCACACAATACACCAGAAATATTAGTAATTATCCATCAAAATTTCAAATCTAAGAACAAAAAAGAAAAAGAAAAACAGAAGACTCAAGGAGATTTTTTTTCATAGAGAGAAAGAACTAAGACGTCAATGAGTCATTATCTGGAGAAATGTAAATGAAAACATTAAAACAGTTTTACAAAATATTATTCTGGAAATAGATAAACTTTATCTGATGATTTGTTTCAATGAGAATTATAAAATGTATAGGTGAGTTAGAGCAGAATTGTTCATAGTTAAATTCAAATAAGATTCACCAGTTATGAATTTTTTTTTAGATTGCTTCTGCACTGTCAGTGAAATAAATACTCAAGGTTTTGGCAGAGAGTGACTATAACATCATGGAATACTGAGTATTGGAAGAGGTAAAAGGTGCTATGGAAGAGCCTTCCCAGGAAATATCTAACTGGGAAGCAACATGAAGAAGCTGTTAAGGTTTCTTGGTCAAGGAAGCACACTCCTTGTTATGTGTAGTGCAGTTATGTGTAGAGTAGATGAGCTGGACGTAATATAAGTTGAAGTTCTGGTATGCAAGAATGAAGAATGGAGAATTTGCAAAGTTGGAGGAAAAATAATAATGAGCATTCCTGCTTTTGCATGATTAGTGACTGGTGTTCCAGTTTTAAATTTTGTGTCTCCACTTTGGCTTTGACCTTTTGCTTGAATGCCATTGGTCATTTGCTGTCAGTCATTAGTTTCATTTTGTTTTAGAGACTTGTCTCTTGTAAATGTAGCAAAGCATACTGTTTCGCTGCTGGTTTTGTAGTTCTGTGCTAGTTCATTTTTCTGAACATGGTACAAACTTGAGACACCTTGGAAAAGTGAACCTTAATTAAAGTATTGCTTCTATCAGATTGGGGTTTGTGAATGTCTATAGAGCATTTTTTTAAATTGCTGATTGATGTCATGGGGTCCAGCTCACTGTGCACAGTATCATCCCTAGGTTTTGGTGGTGGGTCCGTCTTCTGTAAGAAGGGCACCTGAGAAATCAGATGGAACAAGCAAGTAAGCAGCATTCCTTTAAGATCTCTACTTTAGTTCCTGCCTTGAATTTCTGTACTGATTATTTTAATGTTGGATTGTTACCTGGGAATTGTAAGTTGAAATAAAAATTTCCATTCTAAAATTGATTTTGATTGTGGTGTTCATTGTAGCAATGGAAAACAAAAACAAGCTAGGATATGTAGTTTGAATAGAGAATGGTACCTAAGAGTCACTGAGCTAAACTTAGCACTACAGCCTGTGATGCTACAGGGAGGTGAGAGAATCTTTAGAAGGAGTATCCTTTAAAAGATTTGAGAAAATTCAAAGGATGGCCTTGAAGTGAACTTTGGGACCCTGTTGCTGTCTTTCTCTTTCTATCATGCTTGGCCATGACATTCAGCTGTTTTCTCTGCTTCATCTGCCCATGACAATATACTGTGCTACTGTGGATTCAAAAAACAACACCATTTTCCATTTTGTGATGGACCAAAACAGAGGGGGGGGGGGAGAACCAAAATAAACCTTTCTTTCTTTTAGGTGGATTATGTGAGGTATCGGTTACAATAGCACACTCAAGCAGCTTCCATATTATTTCATTTTTAGTTTCATGCTATCATTTTCAGTTCACTTGTCTCCATTAATTTTGAAACTGTAATTCTGATACTTATCTTCTGATGTCTTCAAAACATGGAATCTTTGACTTGAATAATATTAAAAACAAGACTGTCTCAGACAGCACGATATTACCCAAATTTATGTGAAAACTTATTACTTTGGGTTTTCTTATCTCCTTCTACCACAGATGCAATTTTATTATATTAAATTTTTACAGATACATGATTTTGGTATTAGGTATTTACTATTAAATTTTTATGTTCTACACAAATGAGATTATTTTCAGTTAATTTTACAGATCAAGGCTTCTTGCTTAGGAATACATTTCTCCTATTCCTACTCACCTAGAGCAGAACTTCCAAGACTTGCTATGCATAGAAGTTGCCAAGGGTTTGCTCTCTGACGTTTAGTCAGTTAATTGTATTCTGTAAGCTTGGATTGGGTCTGATCTTGTATTTATTCAATAACAGTACAGCTGGATGAAGAACTGCGTGGGTCATAGCCTTTCTGTTAAGAGTTTTTCCCTATTGTTCATCAAGCTTTTCTTTTCAACAACTTCAAAATGAATTATGAGAGAGCAAAAGAATATTCAATAGAACTAATTAGGGTAATATATCACAATTCAGAATTCTTAATTTTAACAAATATAAAGAAAGAGATACCAATGGGCCTCCTACTCTCCCAAACTCTGAGTTACATTTGGGACCACAATCTGTAGCAGCAGAATTCTTCATGAAACTTAAAAAATCCTATAATTAAGTCATTAATTATGGAGTTGAAGATGGCTATAGCTATTTTTTAAATTTTATTTTATGTATATGAATATGCTGTCTTCAGACACACCTGAAGAGGGCATCAGATCACATTACAGATGGTTGTGAGCCACCATGTGGTTGCTGGGAATTGAACTCAGGACCTCTGGAAGAACAGTCAGTGCTCTTAATTGCTGAGCCATCTCTCCAGCCCAGTTGTACTTAGTTTAATGTAATTTAGAAGGTAAAAATTTATAAACTATTACTATTTTAGTATTTGGTTTTATAAATCAACTTAGCTCCTTTATTTTATACTATGAAATATGAATATCTCTGATCCCTTTTTGTGGGTGAATAGAACTTTGATTAACTATTTTCAGTTTACTTAAAAATATGGTTTTTTTACTGATCCAAACTTTTTGATGTTCAAACAATCAAATCTCTTGCTTTTGTATATGCATTTTCTATAATGCTTAGGAAACAATATAACTTTGCATGATTTTTGTTATATTTAGGTTGTGTAAATTTTTGGAGTAGTGTTTTAAAGCATATTTAGTGTTTGGTGTGTAAAGTATCAAATTTGATTCTCCACTCCTTTCTACTGGTATTAAGCAATGTACTAGTTACTACTTGGGTTTTTTAGTCATTTCATTAAACTTAGACAAATTTTCCTACAGCTACACACATTACATCATGTGGCCAATTAAATCAATGTTCATGGCAGTATATCTAATCGACTTGTAAATCATATCCAATTTGTAAATAAGTAGTTGAAAGAAGAAACACATTTTTAGATCATACGATGCAAGTTTTATGCAGGATTGTCACTTTATAGTTGTCCCAGCACTATTTTGGAAGATGTTATCTTTTTGTCAGTGTGTAATTTTGGCACATAAAAAATGAAGTACTCTTAATTTCATGAACTTATATTCATGTTTTTTATTTTATTCCCTTTATCTACATGTCTGTCTGTTTCACTATCGTGCCGTTTTTATACTACAATAGAGTAGAATAGTGCTTCCAGCATTACTTAAGTATGTTCAAGTTTCTGCCAGCACTTAACTATTACTAATCATTTTTTAGGTTTTTTTGATGAGTAAATAGTCTGTCCACCATTTGGTATCATACCCGTGATGGTCCTTTATACATAGACATGAGCCCTGGGGATCTGCCAGGGATTCTTAAATATAAAGAAGTTGTACCTAGATAGGCCTCATCCATTCATTTCAGCTTCTGCCTAGTTCCTAGAAACAGATGGAGCTCTAGAGTACAGGCACCTAGCTTATTCATATATACTATTTTTCTATTTCCTTCATAAAATAACGTAAATCCTGAAGAGTCCTTCTGTCAGTGTTTGTAGATTCTTAAGAAAGTTTTTTCTTTGAAGTAGAACAAGTATTATTCATTTCATCTATGCCACACTTACAAAGATCTTAGCAATAGAACAGTTTCAGAAGTCACAAGGCCATGTCACTCTAGACAGATTGAGTCTCTGTTTACTTTTCCCACATGCCGTGGGCGAAACAAGCTGCTAAAAGACCTTGGTTGAAGAATGTTAATTATGATATTTGTAATAAATCTATTTTAACAATGTTATAGAAGCTAATGTTTATATAGCATTATTTAAGCTATGTGCTTATTTCTTAGTTTTAAAATAACTTGACGAATATGTACTACATTAATGAACTTAATGAGGACTAGGAAGCCAAAAGAAGAGGTGGGTATGTGTAGATGTGTATTCTTGATGGGCTAGGTTGGTTTTCCAGCCAAGTAGCATGATCCAAGTTTGTTTTTATTTTTTTTCTCAATACTCCTACCCCATATGTTGCCTTTCTATCATGGACAAGACAAATTTTGATGACTGTAAGCCTAGACTTTCTCAATATCTTTTCAAGTTCATGTCTTAAACTTTATTCAACTAAGGATAAAATATTCAGATACCTGAGTTTCTTATGGAAGAAAACACCAGTTATCATTAGAACTTGTTCAAAGGTCCCCAGGGATCTGTGACTGAAACTAGCAAATAATAAAAAAAGGAGTTTGTCTTTGAAGGCATCAATTCTAAAGAAGCTAGACATCCAGAGGAGACCCCAGAGGAACTTCAAACCAACTGCTACTATGATTTCAGTCTTTCCCTGCTGACCTTGCAGAATCCTCTAACATCATCTGAAAGCATTACAAGCTAGGAACAGGCATCACAAACATAAATGGCTGAGCGACTACAGGACTCATGGGTGTGAAGTCACACATTCTACCCAACACGGCTGGTGGAGATCTGTGCCAGCAAGTTTTCCATTTCTCCGAGTTCCTTCTTTATTATTCTGATGTGCTCTGCTCTTGAGACTTCTCTGATTAAGGACACCTAAATCACAAGATCAGAATCCGTCAAGCAGCTGCAGATTGATTTTCTTGCTCCTAAAGCAGAAAAATACATTTTCTGCTTCCCGTATAGATTTTGCAGTGGAACTGTGCAGGTAATAAATTATTGGTATATTCAGACTATCAGTGAGGGCTTTGGGTGTTACAGACAGGGAGTGTTATATACAATCTCCCAAAGATGGAAATTCAGAACACATCTGCTTTATCCTCCAACTAAGGTGTTTCATCTTCATATGTCCTTATAATCCTGGGGCAGTAACCCACAAAAAGAGTGAAAATAATGGAAGAGTTGTGAATGTATATAAGTTTAAGTTGGTGTGTGCTTTGTACAAAGAACAAGAAGAAATTGCATATGCTCCGGTAGGGTTCTAATAAAATAAGCCGGGAAAAATGGAGTTGAATATTGGAGGGTAAAGAGAAAGGGTGAGAACCTTCTCAGAGGTGAAGGACAGAGGGAATGGAGTGAAGAACTCTGGGAGGGGGAACTGTAAGGGGACAACATTTGGGATGCAAATAAATAAATAAATTAATAAAAAATTAGTAAAAGTATAGAAAGAGGGAATTTTTTTGAGTTAAATATGAATGATCATAGCCTAGAGAACAGAGATTCGGGGAGCCCAAAACATGTTCTGCTGTGGAAGTGGTTACATGACCCAGAGTAAAGAAATGTTGTAAAAGAAATTGACGGTCCTATAGTTTGGCGTTAACCTGTGGTTTAGTGCCGCACACTATGCTGAAGAGCTAGGAGAAGCCATTTCAGAACAGGTATCCAGTGAAATTCCTGTGGCTGGGCAGGAAAGGGATCCTTTTCTCTCTTGAACTTCATAAAAATGTTTGTCAACCTTCCAAATGCTGTGACCCTTCAATACAGTTCCTCATGCCGTGGTGATCTCCAGTTCAAGAAAAGGTCATTCAAATTTGAAAGGGGTCGTGATCCATGGAACTGAGAAGTGCTGGTTTAGGATTTTTCCAAACACTCTGACCCCCTAGGGACACTCTGGTTGGCTTTGCTATAGGTTTTTTTTTTTTTTTGCCTCTTCAGGGAAATATTCAGAAAAAAAAATGTTCAGTTGTTTCACTTATTCCTCCAGAGGAAGGATGAGGACTCATCTTAGACAAGTGCATGTGTATGTCGGGGTGTGGGGGTGTGTGGTGTGCAGGTCCCTTTCTATGTGCAACAGGGATTTGTTTGTTTTTTGTTGTTGTTGTTTGTTTGGCTGTCTACCCTCATCTACCTGTCTCATTGAAAGCAATGAGGTTTTAAAGAAAACTTCTTGTATCTATTTCTAGACTATTATGTCAAGACTACATCAGTCATGGGTCTCAGGAAAACTGCTTGGATTCATGCCAGCTGTGTATATCCCACAAATATCCCATTAACCCTACCTCTCTGCTCCACAATTAGCAGTAACAAAGGGAGAAATTTCTATATTGTGCTCATCCTAAATTTCACTTCCAGATTGGCCTCATCACCAATAGTGATGATATGCTTATTCTCAGTTGACCATTGTGTATGTTTCCTGTTCAATTATTAAGGAGAAATGAATGAAAAGTCATGATTCAATTCTTGGTTCACATTACAGTTTAATTTTAATTGGAGTTACAGGTCCATGTTGGCATTGGGGATAAAGGTACGTGCATGAGTACAGACATCTTCTGAGGCCAGAACAGGAGGTACGATGCTCTGTAAGTAGAGTGACAGAGAGTTCTGAGTTGTCTGGCATGATGCTGGGAATTAAAGTCAGATCTTCCACAAGATCATCAAATACTCTTTTTAACTATGGAGTCTCCCCTCCAGACATGCTTTGTTCATATTAGATCAGGACAGCATATGATGAGGGAAGAATAAGCCCCCAGATATGACAACTTGCCAAGAGCTCTTTTTCCTTATTTATTTATTTATTTATTTATTTATTTATTTATTTATTTATTTATTCATTTATTTATTCACTTTACAGATTTATTGAAGCCTCTCTCCTCTCCCCCCTGATCTACCCTTATACATTCTCCCCCATTCCCCCATTCCCTTTTCTTCAGAGAAGGGGAGCAGCCCCCATGGGTACCAAACAACCTTTGTACATGAATTTGCAGCAATACTAAGTTTATCCTCTACCTCTGAGGTCAGACAAGGCAGTCCAGCTATGGGAAAGGGGTCCAAAGGAAGGCAATATAGTCAGATACAGCCCCCCTACACAACTCTAATTGTTTGGTGACCCACATGAAGAACATGGGGCACATCTGCTACATTAGTGGAGGGGACCTACATTCAGCTTGTGCATGGTCTTTGCTTGGTGGTTGAGTCCCCATGGGCCCAGGTTAGTTTACTCTGTAGGTCTTCTTGTGGTGACCTCGATCTCTCGTGTTTCCTCAATACCTCCCCCAACTCTTCCACAAGACTTCCTGAGTTCCACCTGATGTTTGGCTATAGGTCTCTGCATCTGTTTCCATCAGCTTCTGGATGAAGCTTCTCAGAAGGCAATTATGCTAGGTTCCTGTCTGCAAGCATCGCAGATACATATTGTTAATAGTGTCAGCAGCTGGCTCTTTCTCATGGGGTTTCTCAAGCCAGTCATTGGTTTGCCATTCCATCAATCTCTGCTCCATTTTTATCCCTGTGCTTCATGTAGGCAGGACAAATTTTGGGTTGAAGGTTTTGTGAGTGGTTTGGTGTCCCCCTTCCTCCACTAGAAGTTCCAATTGGTTACAGAAAGTGTCCTCTTCAGGTTCCATATCACCAGCTAATAGAGTTCTCAACTAGGATTGCCCACATAGATTCTTGGAAGCCTCCTCCACCCCAGAGATGCCCACCAACTGAATTCTGTTCTCTCTCTCAGACTTCCCCCCTCTCCATTCCTGATCCCCATCCCTGTTTTCCTTCCGATCCCTTCCCCACCCTGTTCCATCCCTCCATTTACCTCAGATATCTATTGTATTACTCCTTCTGAGTGAGATTCAAATATATTCCCTTGGGCCTTCATTGTTACTCAGCATCTTTGAGTCTATGTATTGTAGCCTAGTTATCTTATACTTTATGGCTAATATCCATTTATAAGTAAGTACTTACAAGTACTTTGTCTTTCTGGGTCTGGATTATCTAACTCAGGATGATATTTTCTAGTTCCATTCATTTTCCTACAAATTTCATGACGTCCTTGTTTTTAATAGCTGAGTAGTGTTCCGTTGCATAAATGTACCATATCTTCCTTATCAGTTCTTTGGTTGAAGGACATCTAGATTGTTTCCAATTTCTGTCTCAGTTGGTAAGAACACTGGCTATTCATTCAGACAAGAGTTTTTCAGGACCTTGGCAATGGCAGTCAAGAAGGTGAGAAGTGGCTAGTGCTTACCAGTGTAGACACATTAGTAAGCAATAAAAGAAGTGTTTCACTTAGATAAATAACCTTCTCATGATCCGAGTGACACACAGTAGTAATTTTGGCAATCTATCATAGACTCACCAATTGAAAGAGTATCTCCAGTGTGGTAAGATGCAATGAAAGGATCTTAGTGGGAGCCCCCTTTATCCCAGGTCTATCCAATGACTTTTTAACTGATAACTCACCTCTTCAGGAAGAGGTCTTAAGGCCATGACCTCTAGGGAAAGACAAACTTTGAATGTTTCTAATTGTGATACTTACTAGTTGTAAATACCTCCTGAACCTCATGGGGATGCCAATAATACCTACCCAACTGAGATGACAAAGAGATAAAAGGAGCTTTAGGGCTTAAATATAATGTATGCCTATTTGTAAGTAGGAAACAATAATAAGTAACCAAACCTTCAGTAGCAGAATTTAATAAAACAGCCTCAAAGTAGGCATGATTCTACTTCGTGAGAAAAAATAGCCCTCTTTTGCAAGACAGGGGTAATGGATCAAACTTCTGCCAGAAGAGAATATGCAATAGTTCCATCCTTAATAGAAAATATTATTTCTTTAACAAATAGGCTATCATTTGTGTGGTTGGAGATGGGTGAAGTCAAAGATCATAGGCTTTGCTGTAGACAAAAAATAAAGTTTCATATCTTCTACTTAATTTTCAAAGTCATGTATCACATAGCATTGAACAATTAAAAATAATACTTCAAGAAATATTAAAACTGAGGTTGACAGTCGATTTTCCTCTGACTTCCAGAAAAACACCTTGATATGTATATACTAATACATATGAAGAGAGAGAGAGAGAGAGGGGGGGGGAAATAAAATAAAGGCTTTTAATTATTCAGATTTGGAGAAAGCATATTTCAAATTATTCCTTAAAATAATACATATATAACGCATTTCCCAAGTACCCAGTGTTGATTCATACTGTCAGGCAGCATGATGTCTTGGGCAGCCACCACAGGTGCTGTGAGCACAACCCAGCTCACACCAGCCTCATCTCCAATTAGTCTTCCATCTTATCCTTCCAACCTTCAGTTAGCCATTACTTCTTCCTTCCATGTTGTCCTGAGCCATTGGGATTCTTGACCGTTCATCAGGGGTTAACCAGGAAGGGCTTAGGGCCACATAAGTCTTTAAGGTGACATTCTAGGATAGGGAAGGATTTCTGATTAAGGTCTAAATAATGTTCTTGAAGCAGGTTTACTGCTTACTGCCTGTGTTTTAAAATACTTAATACTTTTGAGCCTACAGTAGTTAATATTCATTATCATCTTGACTGGGTTAAGAAGTCCCTAGACCTTTAGATAAGTAAAAGATCCTTGGTATGTCTGTGACGGAACAAAGAGATTGGTATAAGCTCACAATTCGAGGATATTATTGGGAGCTGGTGAAAGGTAAGGAGCTAGGTCTAGTTGGAGAATAGGTCACTGGGAGCATGTCCTTGGGGATATATTTTACCCTGGCCTTTTCCTATTACCCCACTCAAGTCTAAAGAAGCTGTCCCATGACATAGTTCTGCCACCACTGATTTTCTGCTGAATCACATGAGGTTACATGACTATGGATTGACCCTATGAAGCAGGGGCCAACATAAATCTGTCATCTGTTTAGTGTTTTGACAGTGACACAAAAGTAAAGGTACCAGCTAGCAGATGGTTTCTTCTCCATCAATTAGAAAATCAAAATACTAGAAAATGACTTACTACAAAATGAAAGGTTTTTTGCCAAGCATTACAGGCTTCTTGGTAATAGGATGGCCCACCCTGTGAGATGGGTAGACTATCAACTCTAATAAAGTTTGGACTTTTATTGGGATTTGCCACCTGGTGATCCCCTTCCCTCTCTTTACCCACTGTTCTAAAGATATCTATG
The DNA here is from genome assembly GCA_028551405.1 of Uromys caudimaculatus. Taxonomy (NCBI): domain Eukaryota; kingdom Metazoa; phylum Chordata; class Mammalia; order Rodentia; family Muridae; genus Uromys; species Uromys caudimaculatus. The sequence goes on along the minus strand of CM052712.1, from coordinate 18,217,146 downwards.
CCCCTCTTCTATACCAAATCATTGTCTCTGTTTACAAGCATAGACCTGACTGCATTGTTGATCAACTAGGATAAGAATGAGTAACCCTGCCTCTGCTGCTCTCTGTCATGATACAGAGGGAACCACCATATCAGAGAGGAAATGAGGTACATTTTGGGAAAATAGAGACTTACTGATTGGAGACCAAAAAAAAAAAAAAAAAAAAAAAAGCTGCAGAAAAGTGGAAAGTTGCTCCATTACTGCTAGGAGCAAAACCCTATTAAAATGTTAACCTTGGATTATTGTATTTCTCCTTGCCCATTCTGTCTGTCCATAGCCACAGGAACAGTGCAGAGTTCGAACAAGAAAATCAATGATAGCAGACAAAACAATCATCTTTATCCACAGGCTCATTTATCTTAGGCATGACAAGAGGCACAGGTTCATTCTACATGTTATTTCCAATGAATATTTTTATTTAACATGGTCAGATTTTAATTGCTTTTTGTTACCCTCTATAGTATGATTATTTCCCATTTTTCCAAAGTGTGTCCTATAAAAGGATGCATCTTGGCTCTTCAGATGACCTCGTAGAGTCATCCCAAACAAAAGAAGAAGCAGATGGAGGGACTATTTTAATTTTGTATCCAGCCTGGGGCAGAGCCTAGACTAGAACCAAAGTGCTTAGAAGAGTTAGAATTATCTAAACCAATACAGAAGATACAGAGCATTGACCAACAAAAAGCTATATTAAGGGCACATACTTAATGCCAAACTAGAAATTTTTTCATAACATCTGATATCTGCTCCCAGGCATATGAACTATTCTGTATGTTTCTGAGCAATAACCCTCTGTGATGGTTGGGATCATATATTAACTTGATGGGGCCTCAGTATTTCCAGATATCCTGGGTGTGTCTGTGAAGATGTTTTCAATGAGATTAGTATTGGAGTCTGTAGAGAAAATAAAACTCTTTTGCCTTCTTCAATGTGAGTGGATCTCATTCAATTCACTTGAGACTGGAATAGAACAGAGGATTGATAAATTGGCTTTCTGTATGCCTCTGTTTGTAGGCTGAAATATCAGTCTTCTTTTACCTTTAGACTTGGCCTTGGCTGGAACATAGATTATCTGCTGCCTTCTTCTAGGTCTTTGGTCTCTGACTTGAAGCAGACATTAGCTCTTCTGGTCTGTTCTATCATTGGAAGCAGTTTCTATTGCCTATTCTCCCTGTCTATCTCCTCCTTTTCTGTTTCCTCTCCTCTCCCTCTCTCTTCTAGTTATTAGAGAACACAGACTAATATCCCTATCATGCTACAATGCTTTTTATTAGAATTTTCTGTATCCAAATCTTGTTTAGCCCTAAAACATACATCATAACTGTAAACAGTTAGTCAGACTTTAAGAACTCTATCATGTTTTTGAAATGCAGTTTCATATATAGTCTTTTTAAAAATGTCTTGTAATGAAGAATTTCCTAGTGACTAATTTATTGATGGAAAAACCATATTCAAATTCTACAATCCCCGAGACACATCTGGGGATGAGTAAAGGCTGAGTGTGGTTGATGGATATGTTCCCAATTCTAGATTGGGATGTCTAGAACAGAGGCCTCTGCATTAGGTACTGACAAGGAATATTTATTTTTTTGGTTTTTATTCATTTTAAATGAAAATCTAGTAATGCAAACCCTTGTCCTTTTTCAAGAACCTCCCAAGTTTCCTCCCTCCAACTCCCTTTACAACACCCCCCTATCATTCTAAAATTGATCAGGAATATTTGAGATATAATGCACCAGTCCTTGTGTCTTCTCTCATTTGCCTTCTATAACATTTACTATTTTAAAAGACCATTCCAAATTCAAATAATTGGAAATTTTCTATTAAAAGAAGAGGCTTTTTTTTTTCAGAGGCATAGCTTTAGACTACGGTGTGTTTAAAAGTGTACTTTAAAAAAAAATCTGATTTCTTCATGTGGCTCACATTTTAGTTTATGATATGTTGGTTTAATGCTAGTTTGATAATTTATATTTTCAGACAAGGGGTGGACACTACCTTTAGGAAATTAAACATTTTACTAACTCATGCAGGCAACCACTGTTTGGAGGAATTAGAGGAATAAAAGGACTGACTTGTTATTTCATTTACTCTCAGATTTTAAACGGTTTCTGATATGAAATCACATGTACATTTTTGGTCATGCATTCTTTTTGCCTTTCTGTTTGTATCCTCAAAATTAGGATACACACACATACACATTCTTAGTTTATGAAATGTACTATGGCAAGATAAAGAACTGGCAGAACTTTCCTTCTTCTACAGCTTTCTGCTCGCTCTTCCTTTCTCCCCCACAGAGAGAACCACTATCATACATTTTATCTTAATTATTCCTATTTTCTTTGTTCTCCTTCCCTTACCAGCAAACATGCATCTTCAAGCAATCCATTGTTTGCTTTTAGCAAATTTAAGGCTTTTTGAAAGGAATCATACTGTGTGCATTATTCTGTAGCTTGGGTTTTTATTCAACTTGTTTTATAGATTCTTTTCTACATGTGTCATATACACAAATTGCCCTAGAAACGAACAATTTAAAAATTGATTAGTAGTGGAATCATCCACTTCTAACTATGTGCACAATCCATATTGCCAGGAAAATTACCTGAAGCAACAAAAGCTCCAATTGTGGTGTGCTGAAGAAAAGACTTGACCAGAGTACTGAAAGCATGGAAACTTCTGGAAGTTTCTTTCCTGTGAGTTGAAGCTCTTTATGAACAGATTGCCCACATCCATCACCTATGCTGTGCACTCGCATCACAGCTCCTCGCAGCATCTCAATGGAAACCAGAGGCTCCTGCTGCTCTCATGATGTGGAGGTGTATACCCACATGTCACAGAGGTTTCTAGAGAAATGGAATGGTTGGGACATGTATAAATATATCAAGGGAGTTTTATTGATTAAATCTACTCTGATATTTTCACAGAAGTGTACATTCTCATTACTTTCACACCTGCCCCCCACTATCTCTTATCTCCTTCCTTACCTACATTCATGTCTTATTACGTTTTGTGATTCACTTGGTTTTAATCAGTACCCTGGGGTTGGAACTCCCCATTGGAGCCTGGTGGGCTCACCACAGCACAGAGCATTGTCACATACAACCAAAGACAATGACTGTTCCTTAAATTCACCAGTAGTCATTACTTGAGCTGGGGAGGGGTAGAAACCCATGAGCCCACATTCCTCTTAGCATTTCTATTCATGTGATGAAATACTAGCAACGAAAACAAGGCTTATTTCACTCACATGTCTAGTTAACAGTCAATCATTGAGGGAAGTCAAGGCATCAGTTCAAGCCTGGCATGACTTGGAGGCAGGAGCTGATGCAGAGACCATTGAGGAGTGCAGCTTACCAGGTCAACTTGCTGTTTATCACTTGCTCAGCTTATTTTCTTACAGAACCCAGGACTACTAGCCCAGGACTTGCCACTATTCGAAGTGGTCTGGTCCCTCCCATACCAATCCCCAAATGCCCTACAGAGTTGCCTATCACCCAGTTTTATGGTAGCATTTTCTCAGTTGAGAATCCTTTCTCTCAGATGACTCTAAAATCTGAAAACCTGGCATAAAACTAGCCAGGGCACCATTCTATGACTGACGGTTGACAGGCCCAGTTTTATGCAAGCCCAGAGCAGGCAAAGAAATTCATTATAAGGAATTGTATAATGTGATTATAGAAGCTGAAAAAAAACCCCAAATATTCAGTGCAGGCTCAAAGAGTGGAGACCCGACAGTGTACATAGTAGAGTTAACGTTCCATAGGTGTCCACTGGGATTGTCTTTTTACTCGGAGAATCTTGCTCTATGTAGACATTCAACAGAGATTAGATCAGGATGATTCATGTTATAGAAGATAATGCATGCTGATGCTTATTGTGCATAGCAATCTTGACGGCATTTAGCATCACCTAGGTGATAAGCTTCTGAGGATGTCTCTGTAAAATTATCTTCATCATGCTAATTTGTGAGGGAAACCCAATGTGACCAGCTTCGTCAATCTCCTCTTGCCTTAACTTTAAACCATACGTTAAAATAAACCCTTTTTCCTTAAGTTGCTTCATTGCAGCAACAGAAAAGTCACTCAGATATCTGAGTACTAAAAAGTGCAATTTAATTTTCATATTATCTTCCCCACAATGAACACTGCAAACTGACACAAAATCACTAATATAAGACATTTGGACTTTTTAAATGCCTCTTTGAAGTTATATTTCCTGACAAGGTAAGGCTCTACTGGCAATACCTTCTCTGAAGCCTGCTTCCTTTGTGTTTTCTGCAGATATATGGAGATACTCTCAACTCTTGCCTAGTGTGACACATTAGTTTGTCTTCCTCTTCAGCAAAACTAAACAATTTCAAGTCAGTGAGTCTCATTCATTCATACAATCACACTATACATCACTCAGAATGGGCAAAGCGTATGTGCTTGCAAAATGCAAACCAATGTCACATTCATTTCAACATAGACATACGGAAAAACAGAATAAAAGTAAGCCTTTTTAACAGAATGCAGTAGAAGGCAAGAGTCTTTCTGACCTTTTCCTTCTGGTTCTAAGATCTTGACTCTAAGTACGTAGGATAATTCACTCTGTGATTGTGAATAACAGGACCAGCCTAAAGGGTTCTTCAAAGAGCGTCTTTACACAAAGGGCAAAAGGATTTTCACACATGGCTGAAATCAAATCTTAGACAGCAGTCTGTATACTTTGTCTGCCAGGAAGCTTAGGCACAGCTCCAGACCCCCTCAAGTACTCCATAGTGCTTTTCTCAGCCTAGCCAGTCCAATAATCATTGTGGCAAAAATGTGGGATTTATTCTCAAATGACTCTTTTTGTTAGATTGTGCCCATCTACCCTTAACTAGGACCCACGTCACAGCTCTGGGAGCCTACTCCAGCTTAAGGATGCTTGTAGCCTGTTGCAAAAAGTCTGCAGTGTTTCTGCACATTTAAAACACCATAAGGTATTAACACCAGAGGTATTGGCCCTCTACCCCCTCCCCCATGATTGCTTCCACACCCTAGCCACATTCCTCAAAATTCATGTTAGGAACATTGAGTCTTCTTTTCTGTCCTCAAGTATATAAGTCTCTGATCCTTGTCAACCTTTCTTCCCTAGCTATGAGAACAATAAGAACAAAGAAGGACTTTTGAGTATGGAAGCATACATTTGTTCCAAGGAATTCTTTCATTGCATGGAACACTGACCGGCTCACCTAGTGCTCCCAGGGACTAGACCACCAACCAAGGAGTGTACAGGGAGTGATCCATGGCTCCAGATACATATGTAGCAGAGGATGGCCTTGTCTAACATCAATGGGAGGGGAGGCCCTTGGTCCTCTAGAGGTTTGATGCCACAATGTAAGGGGATGATGGAGCGGTGGGGCAGAAGTGGGTGGGTGAGGGAGCACCCTCATAGAAGCAAAGGGCAGAAGTGGGGTGGGAGAGTGTACTGACTGGTTTTGTGTCAACTTGACACAAGCTGGAGTTATCACAGAGAAAGGAGTTTCAGGTAAGAAAATGCCTCCATGAGATCCAGCTGTAAGGCATTTTCTCAATTAGTGATCAAGGGGGGAGGGCCCCTTGTGGGTGGTACCATCTGTGGGCTGGTAGTCTTGGGTTCTATAAGAAAACCAGCTGAGCAAGCCAGGAGAAGCAAGCCAGTAAGGAACATCCCTCTATGTCTTCTGCATCTTCTCCTGCTTCCTGACCTGCTTGAGTTCGAGTCCTGACTTCCTTTGGTGATGAACAGTAGCATGGAAGTGTAAGCCAAATAAACCCTTTCCTCCTCAACTTGCTTCTTGGTCATGATGTTTGTGCAGGAATAGAAATCCTGACGAAGACAATTTGGTACCAGTGTAGTGGGGGTATTCCTGTGACAACCTGACCATGTTTTTGTGAGGACTGTGGAAGGACTTTGGTACTTTGAGATAGAAGATCCATTTGGTGTTAAGAGCTCTGTGAGATGTTGTGTAGGAGCTTGGAAGATAATGTTGAGAACAGTGCAGAAAATGGGGGCCTGACTTGTGAGATTTCAGAGGGAAGATTAAAGACTCTTATCAGGGCCATTGCTAGCTTGATTTAAGATTCTGTAGTTTTGGTTAGCTGGGACTGAAGAATCAGCTGTGATTAACAAGATATCAGAACTACTAAAGCAAAACCTTTGCATTACTAGGACTATTGATGCTGGTTATCTGGAGCTAAGAAATTAGTGGTGATTAAGAAAAGACCAGCATTATTGAGGTGACATGTTCTGGGAAGTGTTTCCTAAGAGCACAAAGAGGCTGTGTTCCAGAGATAGGCAAGGTTGTACCTTGTGCTGTGGCTAGACTTGGTAATGTATAAGAGTCACTCAGGTGGTACTGGTTTTGAAGGCATGAAGGGGTCATGGAGAGCAGCTGAGGCTCGGCACTGTGAGAGGCTGTGAAAGGCCACTGGTGAAGGTGCAGCCTCAGTTGCAATTGGTGGCCCAGAACTAAAGGTGTCATGCAAACAAGTTGAGGCTTGGTACTGTGAAGAGAGCCTGTGAGAGGCTATTGTTGAAGCCTGGTTACAGCAGAAGACAGCAGTGTTTTGGAGATGCCAGTACCATGAGATGACCACCAAGAACAGCAGCAGCAGTGGAGTATAGGCATCTGGAGCCTAGAAGACAAGGTGTGTGCTACAAAGGGCAGAACTGGAGAAAGTGACTCAAGCCCTTGGAGGAATCCAGAAGATCATGAGTGGATCCCAGACATTGGACAGTTGGAGTTTGATTTTGCTTTTGATTGTGACTGTACCCTGATATTTTTTCCCTACTGAAGGAGGAAGGTATTTTAGTGGAGCCCACAGTTAAGAGACTTAATTGTAAAAAGACTTTGAATTCTAAGAGAGTGGATATTTTTAAAGGGATTGAAATTGTAACATGTAAAAGTTTGCAAAGACTGTGGGACTTTTAAAGTTATTTAGATCTTGGGGATGAATAAGAAAGCAAGGATTGAGGTTTAATAGTGATGTATTTGTGTGTCAACTTGACAAGGGATCAATTGTACTGGCTGGTTTTGTGTCAACTTGACACAAGCTGGAGTTATCACAGAGAAAGAAGTTTCAGTTGAGAAAATGCCTCCATGAGATCCAGCTGTAAGGCATTTTCTCAATTAGTGATCTAGGGGGGAGGGCCCCTTGTGGGTGGTACCATCTGTGGGCTGGTAGTCTTGGGTTCTATAAGAAAGTAGGCTGAGCAAGCCAGGAGAAGCAAGCCAGTAAGGAACACCCCTCCATGGCCTCTGCATCAGCTCCTGCTTCCTGACCTGCTTGAGTCCTGACTTCCTTTGGTGATGAACAGTAGCATGGAAGTGTAAGCCAAATAAACCCTTTCCTCCTCAACTTGCTTCTTGGTCATGATGTTTGTGCAGGAATACAAACCCTGACTAAAACAAAGCATTTGTGGAAAGCTTACTGGGATGGAGGATATCATTTAAAATTTAAACAAATAGAATGATTAATAAAAAGAAAAAAAGTGGCTCATATTTCAACATTCCCATATATTCATGATACAACAAAATCAGATCTGCAGAAAAGTAAGCAGACAGGTTAAGGATGAGTAGAGTTAGAACTTGTTTTATGACTGTGCAGGCATGATGAGTGAGTGTGAAGGAAATAAAAGAGACTCTGGGATAAGGTTTTGGGAGGCATTTGTGTACTGTACAAAAAAGGAGAATTATATACATTTTGATTAGATCACTGGCAACACACAGAAACTCCAGGACCAGTGAGAAGTTGAAATGAAAATATTGATGAAAATTGTTAATATAAAGAAAACTTTCCTGAATCAATATAATTTCTAGCTTCATTCTAAGTACATATCCTTATCTGTTCAGATAAGGTTTTCATTCCTGGTCAAAAAAGCTGCATTTTACAATTCAGAGAACATTAGAAAAAGCTATGACCTGTCAAACTACAGGGACAAATGACAGGTCACTTGGGTTTCCATCCCCATTAGATAGATCTACAACAACCCCTACACATAAGGCTCCACAAACATGGTGGAACATGAGACAGGAAAATTGTAAGAGCCAAAGATATTGGCTGTGAAACATTGGTTGTGAAATAATATCCACTATATAGGACAGGAAAACTATGCCCATGAAATTTCAATGATGTGGTTACTTAAAAACAACTTGAAAATATGACAACACTAATTGACATGTCAGCATGGATGGGCGAAATCTCACAAGGTTCTGCCCATAGAGAAAGAGCTAAAGGTAATTAATGATTGCCAAGTGAGGGAGAATCTGCCTTGTCTAAGGCTGAGTTGCCTGAACAATCCCATGTAGGTAGCTCTAAACTCACACGTACAAGCAATGCAAAAAGCAGTCAAATGTTGTTATTTACAAATGTGTGTGTGTGTGTCTATACAGTAATAATAACTAAAGCATAGGGATCATGAAATTGGGAAGACGTGGGGCATCCCAGGAGGCAGAGTGATATAGACACACACAGGTTTTCATGTGCATTATTTTCCGTCCCTTTTGGGCAGCTAACCAAGGGTGAGGGAAGCTAACTTTCTATGACTACCGGGCAGGTTCTGATGAGAGGTCCTACAGCTTTCCATTCCTACCAGCACTGGGACTGGGGTTGCTTGTGCTACATCATTGTGTGTACCTCTTACTGGAGGTTTATTTTATCTTACCTAGTGTGACAGAGATATGTCTTGGGATAGCCTTGGTTGGCATTTCTCCAGCAGTTGATCTCATTTTTCACACCTGGTTTCTCTTTTTGGTAAAATTATGCTTCAGTTTGTAGTTTATCTCCTCTTTCTTTTCCTTTCTCTCAAACTTTTCCTTTTCTCAGTGCCTCATATGCTGAGGAAATGCTCAAACACTGAGCTCCAATATCAACCCTTTATAAATCTGTTCTCTTTCTGATATATATATATACACACATACATGGACTCATGTGGTCCCTGCTGGCCTTCTGCTCATTCATCTGTAGCTTTGAACTGTTGATCTCTGTGTTTGTACTCTCAAAGTGTTGGGCTTAGAGGTATCTATCAACACACTCAGCATTCTGCCTATTTTTTGATCGGGTTCTTTATTTTAGTAATATGAAAAGTTCTTTAAATATTGTAGAAACAAATTTTCTATCTGATATGTACATCATAAATACTTTCTCCCATTAAAGGTCTTGAATATTTTATTCTTTGAATAATGTCTTTCAAAGAGCAAGAAATTTTCATTTTGATGAGGTATCATTTTTTATGTATATTATTTTATCATGTCTAAAACTACTTCATCAAACCTTGTGATTTCTGCTAAAATAAATCTCCATTTTACATACTCATCTGTGCTTCATTTTAAGCTAATTTTTATGGAAAATGCCAATTTTAGGTTAAGGTTTGACATTTTCCTCGCAATTAATTTTCAGAAAATTGATTATGGTATGGGGAAAAGAGCATCATTATTCTCTTTTATTTTTAATTTTTATTTCCTTTATATATTTGTCAAGTACAGAGGGATTTAAACCTTGCATCTTTCAGTGTTATTTTTTTTCTTTTTAGCACAGTATTCGATCTTTTTTCCTTCCATTAGTGAGGACATGCTTAGCAAACAGCCTGTGGTAATATCTTCTAAATCTAGGAGACTTTGTTAGTTTATATTTTCATTTACTTTCCTCTTATATTTATAGTGGGCAGTGTCTGTAGATCACCTTCAGTTACTCTTTCCTCTACTGAGTCAGTTGGTGAGATCTTCTATTTCATTATATTTTGGGTCTAAATTTATTTTTTCTTGACTCTTACTTACATCTCCTTCCTCTGACTTTTCCTTCTCCTGGTTCTTTCTACTACCTGTATATCCTGCCCCACCCCGCCCCACCCCACCCCACCCCACCCCACCCCACCACACTACACCACATCATACCCACAACACCCTGGCACACCCTGAAGTGTCTTTAGAAACATTAACTGCATGTAGCTGTCTCTGTCATGCTAAAGCCTTCTTCTCGATGCTCCTGAAGACCCTCCTACAGCTATCACTGTTGTTGGTAAGGACCTGTTAGAGTTCTTTTTCTTTAATCACACACTTGCTTACAAGCAGAGAAGATGTGGTCCTCTACAAATGAGAACATGTAAATATTGTGTTATGTTTTCATGCATTTAAATGAACTTACTGAGGGCCACAAAAGCTTGTGGTATACAGCACACTGTGAGTTGTCTTGGGTGGGAGGGACGCAAACATGCTTTTTCCTCTTCATGGTTTCTTTGTCTCTTAACTCTCCTTGAGCTAAGCAACTTTGCTTTGATTCTGTCCTTGTGTCTAAAGATCACCTACACTTACTCTTCCCTCTAGTGAGTCAGTGAAACCACACTCCTTCAAGCAGTCTGTCACTGACAGAGAGCCCGCTGGGGAGAGCATGACTATGTACATGGGACAGATGGGAATGATAACAATGAAACAATAACAAAACATAAACCAAAATATCCCCAAGAGAACATGGTATGTTTTACCTTGAGATTCCTACGCTTCCTCCATTTCTTTCTCTTTTGTGTTCTTCTTCTAACTACCTCAAATATTCTCTTCAAGGTGTTTGATATAGTGTACACTTTCTCTTAACTGCCACAAATATTCTCTTTGAGGTATTTGATATAGTGTACACTTTCTCCGTCTAACTACCTCAAATGTTCTCTCCAAAGTGTTTGATATAAGGGACACTTTCTGATTGTATGGGTTCAGGAATCACCTCACAAACCACACAAACACTGATCGCAGTTAGATGCGGATTGCTTATTGAATTGCACTCTCAAAACTGACTGATCAGGAACACAGCTCAGACTTGGGAGCCAGAAGCTACAATGGTGACTTGCTCTTAGGCTATGCTTTTTATAGGAAAACCAAGTGCAGACAACAAAAGAAAGCAGTATTACATTTTGGCTAACTAGACAAAGTATTATCAGCTGACCTTTAGGCTGATTGGTCCTAAGTGAGGTAAGTGAGGATATAATTAGGGATTTTCCAGAGTATTGGGATGACAGAGCATAAGTAATACAACCATTGTGTTATGCCCCTCTAGGAGAATTTTTCAGTGTCTTCTATGAATAATTATTTCTGAGAAGTAAAGTCTGAGAGCCTGAACTTAATTTCACCTCATGAGCAAAATGGAGACCAAATACAAAAATGGCTATAGTTATGTTAAAAGGAGCAGGCCTTAACACTGTTAGGCTTTGTGCTTATTGAAACTTAGAAAATCTGAAATAGTCATGTATAGCTTTTATTTCAAAGTCAGCAATAAAAATCATATGTAAGCTAGACATTTTTAAAATCTCTAACAAAGATATCATTGAGATTTACAAAGATCTAGAGTCAATCCAACTTATATAGTTAACCAAGGAGGTGAATTCATGCTCCTAATCAGAGAGATAAATCAACTGGGGGAGGATGTGTCTTTGTTAACCTATAAAATACATTTTTTTCTAGATGTATCATCTCTTTCTGTTTCTTTATTTTGACTGAAAGACTGAGGAAATAATCTTTTGATTTTTATAATATGAAGAAATAGTTATCCTTCAAAGCTCTACAATTTTTGTTTACTGTCCTGAAGTAAAAAGCTAGCTCTGCATGCTACTGTCACCCTTCAGCTACCAGGGCTGCTGGGCCTGTAGAGGGTTGGAGAGTAACTGACCTTCACACAATCAACTTATATTTACTTCAACATTATAGTTCATTCAGCTAACATATTATCCTATACCACAGCAACATTCCAATTGCCAGATAGTTATATAAGGCCAGCAGAGAACTATAAGAGGCCTGATGTAGAATATATAAAATATTTTTGGTCTCACAGGGAACTGCTAAAGACCTATAATCAGACAATGGATTTATTACACATTCCTACTTTGGATCTTAAGACTTCTGTTTCTGTTGTATAAATGGCAGGTGGATATTTTATCAGTACCTAGAGAAAAGCATAATTGGAAGATCAAGGGCCCAGAGTCAAAATTATATGACTTCAAGTTAAGTTTAATAATTAAATTGTTAGATCTATGACATGTCAATTTACTGTACTTTTCTGAGCTCTACGTTTATAATTCATTAAATAAACATCAAGCATAAAATTACTATGAGAATTAAATAAAATAAATTTATAAAAATAACAGCAAGAGCTATCAAAATCATTTTCTGTTTGAAATCAGAATGAGCATCTGTAAATCTAGAGACATCCCACAGGTATTTGATATTCTTAGCATGATATATGAACATTTGGGTGGCAGTATGTGTGGCACACTCATCCTTTAATTGTACCATGTGCTTCTTGGTTATAGGCATGGATTTTTGTATCCACATATGTTGAAATTTCCTGATTATAGTACACCTATTATTTATCTCCTTGAAAGTCTTTCCAAATTCACATATCAGTAAGGATACCCACTGCTGACTAAAATGATTTACGTAAGTATTGAATGAAGTCAAAGAGAAAGTGGGTTCTAGGGTATCTTTTGACTAAGTTCTATAACTACAAATCAAATACAGCTCTTAATATTTTATTCTCATCTATTCAAAGCCAATCTGATTCCAAGAAGTGTATACTCTTTATAGAAAAAATAAGTCTCCATTTCAATGACAGTTAAGTGTTGTGTACCAAATTTCATCCCAGGTTTTGATTCCTGTACAAAAAAATGGACCTTCAAATATGTCCATATTCTTGTCTATGGAATCAGTAAAATTAGTTTCTGGGATAGCAGAAATAGATGGAGATGAAGGATCTTGATATGGGATTTCCTGGGCATCTCAGTGACTGGAGAGAGAGAGAGAAAGAGAGAGAGAGAGAGAGAGAGAGAGAGAGAGAGAGAGAGAGAGAGAGAGAGAGAGATATGGAAATGGGAAGGCATAAAAGCCACTGAAGAGGCTGAGGCTGTGTGGATCTTTATAAAGACAGAACATATGAAATAGGGAGGCAAGGTAGCCTCAGGAACATGGTTATGAATTCTCTCTTTGGATTTCTCTTCATCCTTGGACATCTGATATCTGGAATTTTAGGGTAACAAATCTGTTTTATTTGAAGTCTCTAGGTCTATATGACATGTTACAGTAACAACAAGAACAACAAAAAGATGCCTGTGTTGAAAAAGCTTCCTTCTACCATGATCTGATATTGTCTGCCAGAGTTCTCCATAGCCTTTTTTTAGTTATAGCTGCTGGCGGGGAACCTTGTCATCTATCAGTTCTCCATTAGGTACTTTAATCTCTCTGCTTTGATATTCACAATAAACTAACACAACATAATAGTTATCACATGTTTAAAATAAAATAAACCTGAGGTTCAATGAAAATCAAGGATCCCTCCTATTGCATGAACATAGGAGGAGGCATTTCTACTCCTTTCCTGGATCTCCCTGATCCTCTGCATGTTTACTTTTGGACAGAGTCTCTTGGAAATACTTTCTAGAGCAGTAGTTCTCAACCTTGTGTGTCATGACCCCTTTGTAGGTTGAAAGACCCTTTCACAAGGGTTGACTAAGACCATCTGCATATCAAATATTTGCATTCCTTTTCATAACAGTAGCAAAATTGCATTTATGGGGTAGTAGTCAGAATAATTTTGTGGTTGGGGGTCACCTGTATTAAACTGTATTAAAGGGTCACAACATTAGGATGATTGAGATCCATTTTCCTAGAGGCTTGTGTTTTGAAGGCATCAGTAGTATAAAGAAGCAGAATTTAAAGAAGTTGCCACATTAGTGAAAAAAAGAGAACAAAAAACAAAACATGATTTAGGATCATTCACCTCATGTCATTTTCAAAAGTCAAGACTATAATTGTGTTTGTCATTAGTGTGCCAATATAACTGCCCAATAAATTTGCAAAGCAACATTATGACATTTAATTGAGAAAAGTAGTAGAAATGTTAATTTTATATGCTTTAGATGCTTCTTTAACAATTATTATAATGTAAGGTGTCATTAGCATCACTGAAATCCCATATTTTCACAGAAATTCTAAGAGCCTGAATTCACAAATGGTACATAGCCATGATAAAGGTAGCAATATTTGTGAATCCTAATTATCTACCCTGGAAAATTAGTTCTTCTTTGGAATTAATGAAATGCTGAAATGCCCAATTAAGAAGAATATTAAGTTCATCTAATGAGCATCATCTGTGAATCCAATGAGTCCCCAGGTGAACACAGGTGATTTCACAGGATTGTTACAGATGTCAGACCAACTTGTGCAGCTGCCTCTGAGAAATCTTTGCAAAAGCTGGATCGAGAAAGTCTAGCTTGCTGGAGTTACTTTGTCCGCCTCAACCTGCAGAGAATCACATGGCCACAGGTACATGACAAGCAGCAGTTCTCAGAGTGTTAATTTTGCATTTCAGCAGAATTTGGATCTCTTTTCCTACAGGCTTTTGTACCAGTTTGCTAAAGATGTTAACTAGCTGGCACTTTTCTCCAACTGGCAGAAGATGTTAACTAGCTGGCACTTTTCTCCTTAATATTTCTAGCTCATTTGGAAACAAATACTGCAGGCAAACTATAGATAATGACACAGATAGCAAATTGCTTAGCACTCAGACTGACTTCTATGAGAGGATTTTGTTACTGAAGTGAACAATATCAAAAAGATAGGACATAGATACCAGAGATGCAGCTAAATGTGTTGTAAAAGGAGTAATTCTTCTAATGAAACAGGCTTAGCACAATTGGGTCAGACATTAGTAGGTATAATAGAAAAACATTGGATTTCAATGATACATGCTTAAAGTCATCTACTTGAAACTGGATAGAGATACCCATGGGAATGAAATAATCTAAGATGGATGTTGATTATAGAGTCAGACAAATTAAATTGGAATTATGAATGTACATTAGTACCTGTGGGTGCTTGCATATCTTTATCTGAGAAATGGAGAGTGTGCCATGTGTCAATGAGGAGTGTGGATTTAGTACCTGGGGATCAATTCTGAACTTATATGGGACTTTACTCCAAATACATGTTCGAACTGCAGACAAAATTGGTAGCACCTGCTTTTGGTTAGTTAGTGTCATGTGAAGAAGAAGGTATCCCACGCTAGTCTAGATTTATCAGTGTCTAGCTTTATTCTGCAGGTCATCTGTTCCTTTCACATGTGATTATTAAAGGAGATAAATGAAGTGATACTCTCACTTGGAATAGAAGGGTACATGACATAAACACACAGTGAATTCTGAATATGTTCCCTTACTTCCTGTTGATTCCTTGTCTTTACCATTCTTATTTATTTCTTTGACACAATGCTCTCCTTTTTCTGTTCTAACATGAAAATGCTCTAAGTATTCTTTGTTCCTAAGCAAGTTTCACTTAACAATAACCGCTGGACTGAGAGTGAGGTACCAGATGGAGGGGTTGGAGAAAAGCCTGAAGGAGCGGAGGGAATTGGCAGCCCCATGGAGGGAGCAAGAGCGTCAATGGGCCTGACCCTCCCCCTGGTCGTCCTCTAGTTCAGACCACTAACCAAAGAATACACATCTATTGACCCATGATTTGGACT
>CM052712.1:18184005-18201507 GCA_028551405.1 Uromys caudimaculatus | reverse complement strand
GGAGGGGACACGGGGTTTCCAAAGAAAAGGGGAATCATCGGAAATGTAAATAAAAAAAAAAAAATAAAATAAAAAAAATAAAAAAAGAAAAAAAAATTGGCAGAGAATAGGTATTAATCAAAGCATACGGTAATTCCTAGGTTTGATAATGAAGATAGGGATATTAAAGTAATAGGAATAACACAGACCAAGCAAGCATGTAGGTTTGGGGTTTAAAGAGTGAGACTCACATGCTTTCTCATTGATTTCTGTAGGTTACAAAGAAAAGATGGAATCTGCCTTCCCTGTGAGTATTGCAGGAAGTTCAGCAGATCATGTATCTCACAGTTGTGAAGTGTCCATTGAGGGATGGGAAATGTTCACCATCGTGAGTCAGAGTTTAAGC
Organism: Uromys caudimaculatus; assembly: GCA_028551405.1. NCBI lineage: Eukaryota > Metazoa > Chordata > Mammalia > Rodentia > Muridae > Uromys > Uromys caudimaculatus. The sequence continues at coordinate 18,201,122 of CM052712.1, read as the reverse complement.
ATATTCAGCACCAGGTACCCTGGTGGAGAAATCCAAGAGATACCTGTACATACAAAAGTATTTTGAAGTTCATTTCACAACAATTATCTAATTGGTTCTTCCTAATTCTGCTATGAGATGCTCTTTTTATCTGTAAAAGGAAAGCTGATTGATTGGAAATCTGCATGCTTGTTCAACATAATGTAATTGCCCAGGGCTCAAGCCTTCAAAGAAGAGACATGCCCTATTAGAACTACAAACAAAAGTGGGGATAGAGTTTACAATTGTACAATGATAAATTTTAAGCACTAAAAAGATGCAAGAGGGGTTTGTGGAAGAGTGTTCAATGAACAAACTTCACAGCATACAAATCATGTGGTTTACCAGAATTCTGATAAGTCACTGACTCAGTAAATATTAAATAATAGCAATTGTTTTAGGCACTGAATATATGGCTATGGATATAGATAAATGGATCAAAATGTAGACACCCATGAACAGAAAATATGTGATGTGTTGTGGTGGCAATGAGTATAATACCTAAAATTTCAATGCAACACTAGCCATTTTTCCCTTTGGAGTCTCAGGATTCCTTGACTTTGCTACATGGGATGGAAAATGGCAGGACAAGACAATTGTATCTTGCATTGAAAAGGTATCAGTGGAAGAATGAAAGACATGATATTGACCATTGCTTTCTGACTCTATATGCCAGTGACTAGCCATATCATCACACAATCCTCACAACACTTGTGCGAGGGGATATTGTTCCATCATTTGATTGAATGAAGAGTAAAGAACCCGGAGCATTAAGAACCTGACACACAGTCACATTTACAAGAAGTAAATGGAATATGACATAAGTTTGAGGTTCATTTTGGGCAGTGATCAGATTGGCTATGTCTATAGAATGGTTTTAATTCACAAAGGAAAAAATGAAAGTGGTAGGGGATACCTTAAATAAAATAAGAAATCATTCTAAACAAGAAATCAAAGTTTTAGTAACTCTCCAGAAAGAAGTACATGTTAGTTTTTCTTTTGCCAGAAGGATATCATGATGAAGGAAGAAAATGGACCAATTGGAGAAGAGAGGGTGAGTGGTGGGAATGCTGAGAACAGGCTTTAAAGCTATGTAGATAAAAATTTGCCTGGAATATGCTTACTTCAGGGGATACTGTCATCTGCCTCTCTGTCTATACAGTTTTCTAACTGATGCTTTTTGGCCAGGATTCAGAAATTTCAGGCAATTTGACAAAATGAGAGCCTTAGAGTCTGGAATCAGAGTAAATTTTCTCAAAGGTTACATTAGAAAGAGTAGTATGTGGTTATAGCAAATGTCACAGCAGGCTTGCCAATTTTCACTAAAGTTGCTGAAAACTGGTAACTTGCCGGCATATAGCTACTTGGGAGAATATGGGGAGAGATGAGTGTGCTTCTAGACATACAATCTTTCCTAGCCTAGGGCTAGACCTTTCTTTCTCTTCAACTTTGCATACAAGGTTGAGACTTTGTGGCTTAACCTTCTGCAGTTTCCTTCCTTTCACATACTGTATGGTAATTTTATTGTACTAATGATCAAGGGACCACAATTCAAAAACAGTCAAGGCATTCCTTGGTTGTTATTATATGAAATGAACTCTGACTCCTAGTGTCTAGAGTTCTATGGATTTCACTGGCTGACTTGTGCTTTCCTACATGGAACCCTTGGAGGCATTAAGCTCACATTATTAGATATGCAAGTAAGATCTTCCAATCACTGTGTTTCAATATCCTGTTCAGTGGAACATTTGGTTTCCAGGAGCCACCTTTTCTTAAATCATCCATCTTCTTTCTCAGAGAATTGAAGCTGCTCTTCTTCCTTTGAAAGACATGATGCCTCAAACTTCTCCCAAACCCTGGACATTATCAGAATTCTCTCCATGAATTCTCACCATAGGATTTTGTCCATGTACATGTATGGCGATGGATATTTTTTGAACCCAGAAACACTGTTACATCACCCATGTTCTTCACTCAACATCACTTAACAAGTGATCCAATATTTTGGTGGTTTTTTTCACTACTGAAATCATATCACTGATTCATCAGGAATACTGCACATTTATATTTACCAGAATACTTCTAAAGCACCTTACTGTATCTTTAGCAAAAAGAACAAAAAAAAAAAAAAAAAAGAGTTTCTCCTGAAGCAATTTGCTGGGTTACAGCTAAAGGACTATCTTTAAATTATGGGTTTGGAGCTTTTCCTCCACTGTCTTCTGTCATAGTTAACTTCTGCTCTAGACTTGACACAAATCTACAGTGACTTCAGTAGGGGGAACCTCATCTGAAAAATGGTCCCAATCAAAATGGCCATTTTTGAGCATCTCTGTGAAGCATTTTCTTGGGTGGTGATTGATAGGGGAGATCCCAGCCCACTGTGGGTGGTGCCATTCCCCCACTTTTCTATCCAACCTTGAGCAAGTGGAAAATGTTTGCATAAGAAAGCTAAGTGAAATTTTTCCCACTGCCTCTTCCCCCACCTGCATCAGACCTGCATCTCCTTAACCATACAGGTTAGCCCCACTTCCCCCACCCGCCTTCACTCCTAGCTGAGCCCTCTGAGACAAGCCAAGATGCCATGAGCAGCCTGCTATCCCAGAGGGACATCTATTCTCCTACCACCTCTCCTCTATGTCCATCAGACTCCTGAACCATACAGGTAAGCAGGCCTCTCCCACCCATCTTCCCTGCTCTCTGAGCCATCTGGTCCAAGCAAAGCTGCTCTGAGCAGCCTGCTAGCCCAGGGAAGCACTCGGTTTCCTGCAAACTCTCCACTCACTTTCAATGGACCTGAGCCTCCTGAACTATACAGAACTACAGATCCAGAAAAATACAGCCCAAGGATACCTATCAGAGGCCTGATACACCAGGAACATTAAGGTTCACTCCTCATCCAAATACTAACTGCAACAAGAATATCCAAGGACCAAAACCATCCAGATGGTTACAGGCCCTCAAAAGAACACAATCAACAAAAGCCAGGGCAATATGACACCTCCAAAGCACAGCTATGCCACTACATTAAGCCCTGGATATCCTCACACAAGCAAAACACGAGAAAATTACCTTAAAACCAATCTTACAAAGATGATAGAGGAAATGAAGAAATCTCTTAAAGAAATACAGGAAAATACTAACAAACAGATAGAGGTCTTTAAAGAGGAAACAAATCCCTTAAAGATGTATAGGAAAATGTAATTAAATAGGTTAAGGAAATGAATAAAACTGTATAAGACCTGAAAGTGGAAATAAAAGCAAGAAATAAAACACAAACTGAGGAATGCCAGAAGATGAAAATCTTAGGGAAGAGAACGGGAACAACAGATGCAAGTCACCAACAAAATACAGAACATAGAAGGGAGAATCTCAGGTGTAAAAGATACAGTGAAGGAAATTGATACATCAGGCAAAGAAAATTTTAAACCTAAAAAATTTACTGATGCAAAACATCCACAAAATCTGGAGTACCATTAAAAGACCTAACCTAATAATAATAGGAATAAAAGAAGGTAAAGGGTACCAGTTGCAAGGCCCAGAAAATATTCTCACAAAATCATGGGAAAAAAATTTCCAAACCTAAAGAAGGAGATGACTATAAACATATGAGAAGCTCATAGAACACCAATTAGACTGGCTGTATAAGGAAAATCTTCCCAGCACATAATAATCATATGAAATCTACAAACAAAGAAAGAACATTTAAAGCAGTAAGGGAAAAAGACCAAGTAGCATACAAAAGCATACCTATCAGAATTACACCAATTTCTCAACAGAGACTCTAAAAGCTAGAAGAGCCTGCTTAATTAACTTGTAAACTCAAAAACAAAAACAAAAACAAACAACAACAACAACAACAAAAACTACAGGTGCCAACCTAGACTACTATACCCAACAAAACTCTCAATCACCATAGGTGGAGAAAACTAGTTATTTCAAGACACATATATATTCAAACAATATCTATCCATAAATCCAGCCCTACAGAAAACACTAGAAAGAAAACTCCAACCCAAAAAGGATAACTACATTCACAAAAACACAGAAAATAAGTAATCACATGCCATCCAAAACAAGGAAAGCGCGCACACACACACACACACACACACACACACACACACACACACACACACACACACACATACCACCACCACCACCACCACCACCACCACCACCACCACCACCACCACCACCACCACCACCTGCACCACCCTTTCACGATCACCACTACCACCACCAATATCAAAATAACAGGGATTATCAATCACCGGTCATTAATCTCTCAACCTCAATGGACTCAATTCATCAATAAAAAAGCATCACCTAAGAGAATGGATCCAAAAACAGGATCCATCATTCTGTTGTATACAAGAAACACACCTCAGCAATAAGGATAGATATATCTCAGAGTAAAGAGCTAGAAAAAATTCCATTCAAGTGGACCCAACAAGCACACTGGAGAGGCCATTCTAATATCTAATAAGATAAACTTTCAACCTAAATTAATCAAAAGAGACAGGGAAGGACACTTCACACTCATCAAAAGAAAAATCAACCAGGATGAAAATCTCAATTATGAACATTTATGATCCAAACACAAGGTCACACACAGTTGTAAAAGAAACATTGCTCAAGCTTAAATCACACACTGAACCCCACACTTTAATACTGGGTGACTTCAACACCTCATTCTCACCAACTGACAGAATATCCAGACAAAAACTAAACATAGAAATAATGAAACTAACAGATATTATGAATCAAATGAACTTAATAGACATCTATAGAATATTTCACCCAAAAACAAAAGAATATATCTTCTTCTCAGCAACCCATGAATCCTTCTCCAAAATTGACCATATACTCAGTCACAAAGCAAGCTTCAACAGATACAAGAAAATAGAAATAATGCCTTGTATCTTATCAGACTACTGTGGATTAAAGGTAGACTTCACCAACAACAGGAGCACTGGAAAGCCTACACATTCATGGAATTCGAACAACTCTCTATTCAATGATCTCTGCATCATGGAAGAAATAAAGAAAGAAATTAAAGACTTCCTAGAATTCAATGAAAATTAAGGCACTACACACCTAAATCTATGGAACCCAATGAAAGCAGTGCTAAGAGGAAAGTTCATAGCACTAAGAGCCTCCATAAAGAAATTAGAAAGTTCTCATATTAGCAATTTAAAAATACACTTGAAAGCTCTAGAAAAAAAAGAAAAAGCAAGTACACTAAAGAGGTGTAGATGGCAGGAAATAATCAAAATCAGGGCTTAGATCAATCAGTTAGAAACAAAGAAAACAATACAAAGAATCAATGAAATCAAGACCTGGTTCTTTGAGAAAATCAACAAGATAAACAAACCCTTAGCCAAATAAATCAAGAGATGGAGAGATAGTATCCAAATAAACAAAATCAGTAATGAAAAAGGAGGCATAACAACTGACACTGAGGAATGTAAAAAAATCATTAGGTCTTACTTCAAAAACCTGTTTTCAACAAAATTGGAAAATCCTAACAAAATGGATGATTTTCTAGACAGATACCATTTACAAAATTTAAATCAAGATCAGGTAAACTATTTCAACAGCCCCATAACTCCTAAAGAAATAAAGCAGTCATTAAAAGTCTCACAAACCAAAGTGAAGCTCAGGGTCAGATGGTTTTAGTGCAGATTTCTACCAGCCTTTCATAGAAGAGCCAATACCAATACTCAAACTATTCCACATAATATAAACAGAAGGACCACTGCCAAACTCATTCTATGAGGCCAAAGTCACCCTGATATCTAAACCACACTAAAACTCAACAAAGAGAATTTCAGATTGATTTTTCTTATGAACATTGATGCAAAGATACTCAATAAAATACTCACAAACTAAATCCAGGAACACATCAAAGACATCATGCATCATGATCAAGTGTGCTTCATGCCAGGGATGCAGGGATCATTCAGTATATGAAAATCCATCAATGTAATCTACCAAATAAACATACCAAAAGAAAAAAATCACATGATTATGTCATTTTGATGCTGAAAAAGCCTTTGATAAATCCAACACCCCTTCAAGTTAAAGGTATCAGAGAAATCAGGGACACAGTGAAAATAGCTAAACATAATCAAAGTAATATATAGCTAGCCAATAACCAACATCAAACTAAAATGAAAAAAACTTAATGTTTCCACTAAAATCAGGGGCAAGGTTGCCCACAATCTCCATATCTATTCAATATTGTACTTGAAGTTCTAGCCAGAGTAATACAACAACTAAAGGAGATCAAGGGAATATAAATTGGAAAGAAAGAAGTCTAAGCATCACTATTTATAGACACTATGATAGTATACATAAGCGACCCTGCAAATTCTATCAGCGAAGTTCTATAACTGATAAACTCCTTCGGCAAAGTGGCTGGATACAAAATTAACTCCTTTATACACATGATAAATAGGTCAAGAAGGATGTTAGGGAAATGATACCCTTTACAATAGACACAAATAATATAAAATATCTTGGTGTAACTCTAAGCAAGTTAAAGATCTATATGACAAGAACTTGAAGTTCCTAAAGAAAGAAACTGAAGAAGATATCAGAAGATAGAAAGATCTCCCATGCTCATAGATTGGTAGGATTAGCATAGTGAAAATGGCTATTTTATCAAAAGCAATCCCAATCAAAATTCCAACACAACTTTTTAAGGACTGTAAAAGAGCAATTCCCAACTTCATATGGCATAACAAAAAAAACCAGCATATCCAAAGCAATCCTGAACAATAAAAGAATTTCAGGAGGAATCACTATCCATGACCTCAAGCTACATTACAGAGCAATAGTGATTAAAAAAAAAAAACACTGCATGGTATTAATATAGAAGCAGATAAGTTGATCAAGGCAATTGAATCAAAGACACCAAAGTAAACCCACACACATATGGATGCTTGATTGTTTATAAAGAATCCAAAAACATTCAGTGGAAAAATGAAAGCATCTTCAACAAATGGTGTTGGGCTAACTGGATGTCTACACGTAGAAGAATGAAGGTAGATCTGTATTTATCACCCTGCATGAAACTGAAGTCGAAGTGGATTAATCACCTCAACATAAAACCAGATACACTAAATGTCAATGAAGAGAAAGTGGGAAATACCCATGAACACATCGGCACGGGAGACAATTTCCTAAACAGAACACCAATGGAGCAGTCTCTAAGACAAATAATTGATAAATGGGACTTCTTGAAACTGAAAACCTTGTGTAAGGCAAAGGACAATGTCAATAGAATAAATTGGTAGCCTACAGGTTGGGAAAGGATTTTCACCAACCCTACATCTAATGGATATACATCTATCTAAAATTTACCAAGAACTCAAGAAGTTAGACACAAATAACCCAAATAACCCAATTAGAAATGGGGAACAGAACTAAATAGAGAATTTTCATCAGAGGAATCTCAAATGGCCTAGAAGAACTTAAAGAAATGTTTAAAGTCCTTAGATATCAGAGAAATGCAAATCAAAACATCTCTGAGGTTCAATCTTACATTCATTAGAATGGCCAGGATAAAAAAAATTCTTAAGACATAGCATGTGCTATCGAGGATGTGGAGCTAGGGGAACACATCTTCATTGCTGGTTGGAGTGCAACTTGGACAATCACTTTGGAAATCAATTTGGTGGTTTCTAAGAGATATGGGAATAGTTTTACCTCAAAACCCAGCTATACCACTCCTGGGCATACATCCAAAAGATGCTCCAACATCTCACAGAGACACTTGCTCAACTATGTTCATAGCAACTTTATTCGTAATAGCCAGAAACTGTAAACAACCTGGATGTGTCTCATCTAAAGAGTGGAAAAAGAAAATGTGGTACATCTACACAATGGAATACTATTCAGCTTTTTTAAAAAAAAGAACATCAAGAATTTTGCAGGCAACTGGATAGAACTTGATAATATGATCCTGAGTGAGGTAACCCAGTCCGAAAAGGACATCCATGGTATGTACTCACTTATAAGTGTATATTAGTCATAAAATACAGATTCCATGTACATTTTACAGATCCAAAGAAGCTAAACAAGAAGGAAGTCCCAAGCAAGGAAGCTTGAATCTCACTTAGATGGGAGAATAAAATAGTCCTAAGAGGCAGATGGAGGGAGGGATCTGGTAGGGAATGGTAGTAGGGAGGGGAATGGGGGATTCAGGGTCAGGTGTGAGGAAGGACAGGAGAGATGGCCAGATGACCATGAAAATGAATGGAAATATGCAGCTAACAGGAGGTGGGAGGCATATCCAGGATAAGGCATGGCCTGGGCAAAGAGAGACACCCAAGAATCGATGGGAGTGATCTTAGCTGTGACTCCTTACACTGGGGATATGGATCCTGAAGAAGACACCTCTTGTATTCAGTCAAGAACCCCAGTGGGGTTTTGTACCCCAAAATTTATCCTGTTTCCAAAAAATAAAGGCACCGGGGAGGAAGCAGAGACCTAGGGAACAGCCAACCAATAACCAGCTGAACTTGAGACCCATCCCATGGCCAAGCACTAATCCCTAACACTATTAATAATACTTTCTTATGCTTGCAGACAGGACTAAGTTTTCCTCTGAGAGTCTCCACCCAGCAGCTGATTCAAACAGATACACAAATCAACAGCGAAACAGTGGATGGAGCTTGGGCACTCTTACAGAAGATTAGGAGGAAGGATTGCAGGCCCTGAAGGAGGATAGGAACTTACAGGAAGACCAACAGAATCAACTAACCTGGACCCTTGGGGATCTCAGTATCTGAACTGCCAACCAAAGAACATAAACAGGCTGGACCTAGGACTCCTCACACATACGTAGCAGATGTGCAGCTTGGTCTTTGTGTGCATCCCAAACAACTGGAGCAGGGGCTATCCCAAAAACTGTTGCCTGTAAGTGGGATATGTTCTTCTAGCTGGGCTACCTTGGCTGGCCTCAATGGGAGAGGAAGGGTCTAGCCTCACAGAGAGGGTGAGGGGGCACCCACTCAGAGGAGAAGAAAATGTGGGGATGGGGTGGGGATGGAGGGAGGATTGTGGGGGTGACCATGAGGGGGCAGTGGGCAGAATGTAAAGTGAATAAGTAATAAAATAAAATTAAATAAAAAAGGAAAGAACAGCTAAGTGAGAAAAAAGGGAAATAGGCACTTAACATGTTCCTCCACTGTCCCTGTTTTAATGCTTGACCCCAGGTTCCTGCCCTGATTCCATAGAAGATAAAGTGTGACCTATAAGATTAATAAACTATTTTTTTTGCCAAGTTGCTTTTGGTCAGTATTTTATCAGAAAAAGAAAAAAGAAAATAAGACAATTTCTCATGGGATATATATATATATATATATATATGTGTGTGTGTGTGTGTGTGTGTGTGTGTGTGTGTGTGGGGTGTATGTATGTGTGTGTGTATGTATATGTTTAGGTTTAGTATAAATATAAATATAAATATAAATATAAATACAAATACAAATACAAATATAAATATAAATAAATATAAATATAAATATATATATATAAATATATATATATATGTATATATGCTCACACATACATTCTAAACCTTAGCTTCCTCTGCAGAGAAGATTAGTAATTCCCAACATTTATGAGTCACTAGGCATGGCAGTTTATACCTATAATCATCGCACTGATGAGCCCTGAGTCAGGAAGATCTTGAATTTGAAGCCAACTGGTACTCACTTTGCTTCCCCCCCTCTCTCACTCTCAACATAATATATAGCTTATATATTATGTCATATATATCTCTCTATATATGTATGTATAGATAGATAGATATAGATAGATAGATAGATAGATAGATAGATAGAATCTGAAGAGACTTATTGATCTGTTACTCTCTCACATTGCTTCATTAATGTTCTTCCTCTTTAGAACTTCTAATTAGATGTTTTCTATGAATTTCTTTCTCTATTCATATTTGCCCTTGTCAATGTATTCTCTCATAATGTCTCAGTGACACCCATGGTAGTGTCTATGTCTCTATGACTCTGAAATATAGAATCTTGAGGTTCAATCTACTGTATCCAACTTGCCATTTAATCTTCCCACTACAAACACTCATTGAGCTAAGGAACTTTAAATGTTCACAGGAAGTAAATTGCACATTACCACTTGTATGGATAATATGAAGTGTTGCTGTACCAGATATCCAGACTAAACCAATGCAGTTTCACAGTCTCATCCATCCTTAAGTCACCCATCTACCCTCAGCTCTTTGGGAATCAGCCAGTAGTTTCTTTCTTGCCTTCACCTTTTCTTAACATCTGTCCCATCTGTTAAATCATTTTATCTATCATTTTCTGTGTCAGTGTTTTACCATATGTCTAGTAAGAACGTCTAAATCAGTTTATCTGCCATCTGCCTTTACATCCCATTCATATTGTCACTCTCATTACCTTTTGTTATAGCTCTCATCATCTTTTTCTCTATGTGATAACTAGAAAACACTCCCCTAGGCTGTAAATAAAAGTTGTACTCCAGTATCCTATTACTTTGTCTAAATTGAACTTTCAAGATTTTAATTTTAAAATGTTCTCTGTCATCAGCCCAGAACTGTGATCACAAAATGCCAGGCTCCTAGTCCAGAGTACTCCCTGATTTTCTTCAAAGCATGGTTCCTAATATAAGATTTCTCTTAAACACCCAGTCTCTGCTCCATTGCACCTCTGTCCTCAGAATTGTATCATATCTCAATTAACCTATGGTTTCTAGCAGTTTTTGCAGAAAGAAATAAAAGTGTTTTTTTCTCCACCTTATGAGTGACTGATTTAATCATGCTGTCATGGCTGCTTCCTCTGAGTTATCAGAGTATACGAATATGCCTTTTCTGCCTGCAAGTCTAGGACCACGTCTTTTTTGAAATTTCATTCCTGTTTTGTATTATGAATATGTTAAGATTTCATTCGAGATTCATATTTTTGAATTACTATTTAGAAAACTTAAATCCTAAAATATCACCTGCGGTTGTGAATATAGAAAATTCATTAATTTACAAAATGACAATTGAAATTAATTATATGAGCAGAGGCAGATGTGCTGGACAGTCTCTGAATGCTTAGAGAAGTGACTCTAACATTTTTGACATACATAATAATCCCAAGATTTTTCAGGAATTTCAGAATTTCTTATTTAATAAATATGGGATGAACATCAAGAAATTCCTTTTCTACAAGCTCAACTGGTGGTATAGATGCTGCTGGCTCATGACCCACAAACCAATTCCTACAGTTCTAGAAAACTAGCCCAGAACTGACTTCATTATTTGGGCTTCATGCAGAGTCAATTTGTTTTGAGAATCTCATTCTCACACTATATAAATACATTCACTAAGGAATGGCATGGTCTACATTAATGTTCTATGTTGCACTATGAATAGTACACTTTGTTAAATACATTCTAGAAATATTGGTAACTGACAGCATTTATGCCAATACTGGTATGAGGGTATGATCAGAAGAATCATCTTCAACTCTTGAGTTGCAGGTTCATGCTTTAAGAAACCTGAATTTGTCACAGTGGCAAAATAGGATGATTTGTGATCAAATGTAGGTGTTTTGCTGATGAGGTAGGATTTCTCAATTAATTTGAAGTAGAGTTTATTTGCATTTCAACAACAGTCTAGGTATGGACTCTTAAAATAACACATACTTGGTAGATTGCGATCTCTGGACCATTATTTGAGTAGCATCAGCTCAGAAACAATTCTCAGAAGTATTTCAGGTGTAGCTGGGAATAGATAGATTTAAAGATAATTTATCAGCCTGATTTTGGGCTTATTATAATCTGGGAATAAAGACAGTATAGTCTTAACGTTTGAACAGTGTTATTAAATTTTAGAAAATTCAGATCTTCTCATAAGTGTTATCCTCAATATTTGAGGTTTTTGTATAAGGTGAGAGCAAAGCAAGAAGGAATCATGGCACAGAGCAGACCTCACTCATGACGTGTGTGTGTGTGTGTGTGTGTGTGTGTGTGTGTGTATCTTCCTGGAACACTGGAAAAAAATCTTAAAAGACAATGGAACTTATCAGGTTCTTCCAGCTTTGGAGATTTATTAAAGATATTATACAAGGAGCTGGAGAGATGGTCCAATAGTTCAGAGGGCTGTTCTTCTTCAGGACCTGGATTCAATTCCCAGCAGCCACATGTGTTGTGTTAGAATTGCTGCTCATGCCTGGACAGATCACACTAGGCCAGCACAGTTCCACGAGAGAGAGGTTTATTGTGGAGGAAAAGGGCAAAAGGGGGAGGCAGAGATGAAGAGGGAAAGAGAGAGAAGTTCAGGAGGGTGTGCCTTGTATTTGGACTGGGAAATAACTACTTGCATGTAAAGGTGGGAGGTGAACCAGGTGGACACTGGGGATGTGTGGCGACTGCCATGGCAACAGAGGCGCGGGTCCCTGTCACCTATGGGTGAGCCTCACAATCATCTGGATCTCCAGACATAGCAGATCTGATGCCTTCTTTTGAGTCCATACACATTATGCAATACATACATGTAGACAAACATCCACACACACAAAATATAAAATAAATAAAATCTCAGAACATTTTTAAAGGTATGATAGAAGACGATTAACTGCTGATGTGGGAGCCTGAGTTTCCTGATGATCCACATTCTCCTGTCAAGTCTGGGAGGTCCAAGAACCAGGAAAATACTATGTTTTATTTTAAATACAAAAGTGGAAAAGTATGAACATTCTAGGTCAGCAGTGATACAGTTGGAACTTCCTTTTTCTAAAGTGCTTTATGAATTCAACTTAACAATTAATTTTTAAGAAATGATTTATTTATTCATTTATTTTATGACTACGAGTGACCTGTCTGGATGTATACCTGTATGCCAGAAGAGGATATAGTATCTATTATAGATGGTTGTAAACCACCATGTGGTTGCTGAGAATTGAAGCTCCATCCTCTCAAAAAACAGCTAGTGCTCTAAACTGCCGAGGATCTCTTCAGGTAGCCATTGCTTTTGTGATATCCATCCCCAATCAGGAGTCAAGGAAGTTAGAACAGGAACTCCAACATGGCAGGAACCTGGAGCCAAGACTTGATGCAGAGTCCGTGAAGAGGTGTGACTGTAAGAGACTAAGTTCAGAGCAACCAAGGAAAAGAGAAAAGAACCAAAGAGATGGGTTTAAGAGACAGAGGGAAAGTGAAATTTTATCTTGTCTTGAAAATTCTTATATAAACTGTGACCTAGGAAAAATAGAGTAGGAAAGACTCAGGCCATGCTTATGGAGAGAATACTGGAATTATCAAGATCCCATTAAAAAAAACCTATGATTCAGTAAAAGGTACATTTTTTATATAAGCTGAAAAGACACCTAATTATATATAGGATTTGTGTTCACTTTGCCTTTTTCATTTCTTTTTTGTTTAATCATCAATACCATCCAGCCAGAAATGCTGCAATATACAATAGAGCTCTGACTGTCAGACACACTCATGCATTAGCTGCACAAATGTTATGGTAGTAGGAACCAACAACTTTGTAATTGGATTTAAAGCACATTCCCTGTGATGAAATCCATACACGATATTGTTAAAGGGGCTAGTAGTCTGAGATTAGATAGTTCATGAAGCTAGAGAAAAACCCATTACTATTTATTCTGTTAAAGGGACATAGCGATAAAATGATTCCTAGTAGCATGTTGCTATACCTATAGATTAGAGCATATTTTGACCTTTACCAGAGATGCTTCCTCCTTTAGTACACAGTAATTAAGAAAGAGATCCAAAAATGGACGATGTGCAGGAGATAAGGGACTTTGGAGCACTCAGCCCAAAATGGAATGTCTTCTTCAAACTCCTTTCCTTAAGGCTTGGGTATCTATGTGAAGGAGGGGCAGGCGATTATACTAGCCATAAATGGGAGATGATACCAAGGAAACATTGTTTTCCAGACACAACAGGATTGATATACATATGAATTTAGAGTAACATTAACAGAATGCACAAAACCTTCACAGGTCCAATCCAGAAAAAAATCCCAGCACTAAGAGGAGGAAGTGGACACAAAGTCTAACTCTAACCAAGAATCTGTTTGCAACTGATACCTACTTCAAAAGTGAAAATTAATTTATCCAATGCAATGTCACTGTGTATATCAACTTCACTCCAAGCAGACCCCCTGCCTAAAAATAATTGGTCAACATAAAATAGACTCCATGTTTCTTGAGGTATTTTTTTGGTAGGGTATTTTTTTTTTTTTTTTTTTTTTTTGCTTTGGGCTTTTTATTTGTTTTGTTTTTGTTTGGTTTTCTGTTTTCCCCATTTTTTGAAAGATCAAGCAAGAGAAGGATGTGTAGAAAGGTGGGGAAGATCTGGAAGGAATTAAGGGGGAAGAGAAAGAATGTGATCAAAATATATGGAAGAAAAAACTTTTAAAATAAAACAGCTTATTTATACACCAAATAAATAAATAAAATGCTTATTTGTACGACTTTAATGGGAAAAGCAGTTGACATTGAAGACCAGATTCCTAATGTAGATAGAAAGATTTAATAATACTAAGAAATAAACAGAATTGCTGGAGCTGAGCAAAATGAATGCCAACAAAAGATACAGCTGAGGAAAGAAGAGATATTGCTGAGCTTGAGGATATAGCAATAGAAACTTGTAAAATTAAGAAAAAAATACTCAAAGTAATAAACTTAAAAGATCTGAAGGTTCAAGAACTGTGTGAAAATTGTAAATGATAGAAGACAGAAGATGCATAATCATAGCATCTATAGATGTTGGGAAGGAAGAGACACAGAGCTTCAGCAACAGGGAGAGAATTTCTCCCCACAGCAAAGGTAGACACTGAGCTAGGAAGATCACAACCCATTAATCTCTGAGAATAGCTAAGATCCATCTAGGCACAGTGTATTTTATTTTCAGAAAAATCAATGTGACTCCAGCTCAGACAATTTTGTTTGTTGTTTGTTTGGGTTTTTTTCCCCTTTCATTTTAGTTTTGCCCCAGTATTTTGTTGGAAAGCAAATGGCCTGGGCTGGGCTGGGCTGGGCTGGACCAGGGCTGAGCCAGGGCTGGGCTGGGCTGGGCCAAGGCTGGGCCGGGCTAGGCTGGGCTGGGCGAAAAGAATCCAGCAATCAGGACTCTGTCTAGTGTTAAGGTGCTGGGGGGAAGATGGTAGAGTACATTTTACTATTTTGCTGACCTTTGACCTCTGAATGTGAACATCTCCAGCTCTCAGTGCTTTACTGGAATCCGCCCTACCTGGGATAGGATGGACTGGGATCTAGTGTTGGGTATCAGTTCCTCTGGGTCAGCTGGGTGTTTGTGAAACCTCAGGCGCTCACTTCCAACCTGGCTTTCCTGAAACTGACCTCACAAAGAAGAGCGGTACTCTCTGACGTACTTCTCCACAGCTTCCCAAGCTCTCCTTGCTAGTAGCACACAGTGAGTTTTCTGCAATATTAAGTGTAAGAAACAGCTAGGTCTAAGGAGGTAAAATTCATAAACATGTGGGAGTTTTTCCAACTGAATGACCCTAGAGTGATTTCTCAAAATTCTCCACAAATGATTCAGCAGTCATTTATCACTTACAGTCCTGGTCTTCTTACCCAGCCCGGATAGCCAACGATATTTTTGCTTACAAGTTTCTGCACCGCAAGCTGTGGTTCTCTGTATCTGCCCCTCTCTCCCTCTTTCCCCGTTGGCTTTCTTATTTTCAAAAGATGAAAGTTTCTTTCTGATTCGATTTTCCTGCCGAATATAAGCACAGCTATCAACCACTCAGTTTGCTGAACTTTCAAACCCCTTGAAATTGTATTGTTACGTCTTTTTTAAAAATGTTTATAAAATAACAACTTTTAGGCTAGAATGAGGCCGCATTATTTTTTTCTTAAGGGATTTGCTTTTCTTTAAGTGAGTACTTGGACAAAACTCACAAGCTAGTGTCCCTGCAGTCATTTCAATGAATGAGCTTATTAGAAGTCGCCTTTCTAGAGAGGGTCTGTCCTTGTGGTTCCAACACTGCAGATGGAAGATTCGTTAGACTGACTGGGGAGCTGAATGACTCCAAGCTTTTCTCTTTAATGTTCAAAGTTGTGATCTAATTATTTAGTTTTCTGACTACCCAGAAAACCCTGTGGCTTGTGGAACAGCAAATCTAGATGCTGGTTTTAGAGTCTTGCAAATTTTTTTCTTGAATCATTTTAGTACTTTTTATTACTTCAGTAATTTATGTTTTTCAATTCTGATGAACAGCTCCAAGGCCTCCCCCATGATAGGCAAGCACAGCATCATTGAGCTGTTTCCCTAGCCTCGTAAAATTTCTGAGACATATTTTTTTGTAGGCTTTCAATAGAACAGTTTGATACAAATCATCTGGTCTACCATCACCTAAAGTGCCAGTGTAAATTATATGCGTACTTACCCACCTGACTCCCCAGCTTCACGTTGTGTTAAATAGTCAGTGAATTTTATCCTTATATATTTGCAGTATCTACCAAGATTTCTAGAATTTTATGGGCATACCACAAATATGTGTAGTAAGTATGGGGAACAAGATAGACAAAGGGAGACAAAAATCATTTTTTTTCCCACAAGGCTCAGAGACGTTAGTTTTCATGCTGATTCAAAGTTTGATTCTTTGCTTTGGGTAATTCAGGTCATGCTTGTTTATGTGTCTCTGAAAAAAGTACCACCCGTTTTATATATGTCTTTCAGCCCCAGCCTGTATATCTATCATAAGCAGCCTCTCTGGTCTTCACCATACACTTTCTTGTTAATGGGATGCATGAACGCTGATATTTATTTCAGATCTACAATTACTCATTTAAAAGAAAACCAAAAGCCTAAAACTTGAAACCATCTTTCATTTTCACATAATTATACTCTGCGAAGATGTTAATAATATTTTCACAAGACTGTAGGAATAAAATGAAACATGTCAAAACCATTCTCAACACAACCTTACTTTGTGGTATGGGTGTGAAAATTAAGCAGATGTCTCTTAAATAGATTGCATTTCACAGGTGAAAGGAAAATCTATCCATGATTTTTGTTAAGGGTTCATAATTGTCCTGTTATTTTTGTTTAAC
>CM052712.1:18135610-18183505 GCA_028551405.1 Uromys caudimaculatus | reverse complement strand
AGATGTTAATAATATTTTCACAAGACTGTAGGAATAAAATGAAACATGTCAAAACCATTCTCAACACAACCTTACTTTGTGGTATGGGTGTGAAAATTAAGCAGATGTCTCTTAAATAGATTGCATTTCACAGGTGAAAGGAAAATCTATCCATGATTTTTGTTAAGGGTTCATAATTGTCCTGTTATTTTTGTTTAACCGTTGTTACACCTCTTTGCTGTAATAAAAACCTTTTGATTCACCTCTTTGTTTTATGATGTCATTCCCCCACTTCCAAGCCCAACAGTATTTGTTATCCCTTGTGGCAAAGAAAAGTTTTCTGGATAAGTGGCAGAAGTTAAAAGTCTGTAGTTTAGGTTGCTACAAATAAGGTCTGCAGTCATCTTTTAATCAATATGGAGGCTACAGGTTACACAGTTATGTTTGCAACATTTCTGACTTAATGAGGGAGTTAAAATGGCTCTGCTCTTTTAAAACTGTAATTCAAAGAATACCCCAAGGTCTTTAAAGATTCTAAGGCAGAATGCTCATAAACTTTTCATTTTCTGGAATCAAGAGGAGCCTCCAGCATACTTTGACTGATCGGTTTCCACGTTTCAAGTACCCATTCGGTACCTAACTTACTCCTGGCCATCAGACTCCCCTTCCATAACACTGTCAGGTATGTATGAAAAACTACTGCTTTGGGAAAGCTGCAAACAGAGAGTGTACAAAGTTAACTGTTTCCTACCATCCCAAGTACAGTAATAACAAAGCAGATATGGGAGCACGTATGTGATCCATCCGTCTAAACAAGGGCTCACTGAACTTCTATGTTGTGTTCCTCAAAACATGCTTATAAATCTGCCCTTGCAGAGTATTTCCAACTCAGGGACCCAGAAAGGAAACTGGCAGAAAAGTCAGCACCCAAAGAGAGTATTAAGAGAGTTACAGTTGAGCTCAGGCATAGCAGGCCAACCAACTCCTGGTAACCCTGGAAGGAAACAAGCAGAGGCAGACACACAGGTTGGGACCCAGTAGTAATGGAAGCAGACAGGATAACAAGGTATCTATCTGTGATTCAGTGACAAAGGGATGGGAAATGAGACTTGATGAGACCTTACTGGATGGAAAACACATTGGGTTTGATTTTAATAATGATGTTTCCATTGTTCTTATGAAGCTAAGGAAAGTTCTTAATTCCCTATCCACTTGAGAGTTGTATGTGCAGTGAGTTTGACAGAAGGATACAGATGAGGGATGATATTCTGAATTAGGGCTAGAATGGGTTGATGCATAAATTGCATGTATATAGTTGGCTGAATACCTATTTAGGAATTTAAAAAAAAAACAGCAGTGTAGATATTTTTGCAAAATCATTTTTTAAATGGGGTTAACCTTTGCATCAATAAGCCCTAGCTAATGACCATTTATAAATGGATCACTTCGTCCAACAAGTGCAAGATGGTAGCAGAAAAAGGCTGAAAATTCAGTGGGGAGGGGAGAAATCCTGCGAATGAGCCAGCAAAATGACTAAGTCGGATAGGGTTTGCATCCCAGAACCCATAATGCAGACTTTGTGTGTACTGGCACCACAGTCCTGTGAGTGAAGTCCTCGGTCAAGTGCTCAACCCTCTCCTCTTCCTCCTCCTCCCCCCCCCTTTCTTCACCTCCCCACCACATAACCATGTGTTCTTGGTTATCTTTAGAGAATCCTAAGAAATGAAAACATTTACAGAGAGCTGTGCATGCATGCAAACTACATGTAGTTGCAAGATTAAAAGGTTAAATTTTTGCTATATTGTTTGAGAGAGAGAGAGAGAGAGAGAGAGAGAGAGAGAGAGAGAGAGAGAGAGAGAACAGAGCAGGGCTGCTATCAATGTTTAGGACATGAGATTTTAGAAAAATCAGTGAAGACATTTGGCTAGTTTGAACAGACTATGGCAGTGAGGTTAGGAAAACTATTAAAAATTCTATCCTAGACTTAGTGAGCTTGAGATGCTCGTCACTCTGTATCTGAAACGGCATATGAACTGGTCAGTTGCACATAGAAATTGAATATATCAGAATATATCCCAAACTTTTGGGGGAAAATGGAGTTTGAAATTCATCCCAGTGGATTCAAAGCTTAGCTGTGACAGTTACAGAATCTGGGCAGATTACTTCGATGTCTTGTTATATATATATGTATATATATATATATATATATATATATACACACACACACACACATATATATCGTATATGTATATATGTATATGCATATATGTATATATGTATGTATATATGTATATGTGTGTGTATGTGTGTGTGTGTGTATATATATATATATATATATATACAGAGAGAGAGAGAGAGAGAGAGAGAGAGAGAGAAAGAACTACATCCACGGTGATGACAAATTTTTCCAATATTGCAAGCAAGTTCTATTTTAGTGTAAAAGGATTTGAAAATATACATGAAGTCTAAATGTGTGAGCATATGAATGTTTCATGTGATGACAAAAGGAGCCAAGACAATGTTACTGGATGCTCTTCTTTCCTCCATTCAGCTATGAAAGCTGAAACATGGAGCCCTTTATATGCTCAAATTCAAATACTTAACATAGGCAAAGAAGCCCCCGATGATGGAGGCAACGGATGTTTAATGTCCCTTGGATTACTTTCAGGGAAGAGCGCCTTCAAGGGCATTCATTGCTGTAAGGGATGCTGTGCATAGGCAAGGGACACGGACGATGACTCTAAGAGCTTTGGGGCCAGGACTCTCAGAGTCCATTATTGGAAAGCTGGCCTGAAGGCGTCAGAGGCCTTCCAGTGTCTGCAGAGTTAAGGGCATGGGAGATGCTGGGTGTAACACAGGCAGATGAAAAACACCTCGAAATTTGTTCTTTATTTCTCCTAATGTACATAGATAAACATTTTATAAAAAAATGAATAAAAATAATCTGTAAGGCAAATACTTTTTTTAAAAAATCACAAAATTCCAGATTTTTATATACAACTATAACTATTTGCAATTATATACAACACAAATAAAATTACTAAAATAGTAATGATTAATTTGTCTCTGTCTTTACATTTGTAAAGATGCAACCACAGCAAGTGATTCATAGACTATGAACTCTGGGTATTTCTATTTTAGCACCATTGCTTAGGGAATTTTCAAAACTATTTCAAATGCAAACACCACCAAATAGGGGGTAACTTGGCCCCGACGGACTTCTAGTTGATGCCACAGTGGGATGATGACTTGTACTTTCGTCAATGAGAATGGGTCTATTTGCACTTGGGTGGGAGCAGCAATGCTGCACATGGCTTTGGTTCTCAGATCGAGCACTGCTTTATCTCCGTGTTCCCTCCTGGGTAACAGTTCTTTATCCAAGAGCCCTTTTTAGCAAAGTAGGTTTGAAAGGCAGGGATTATTTATTCTCAACAAAACCTTTCAAAAGGAAAGAGTTTCCTGCAAATATGGTGTGTGTGTGTGGGGGGGGGGGAGATTAGTGATAAAAGGTAGAATTGCAATTAATAAATCAGTGAGGTACATTTTGATATTTGTTTATTATTAAAAATATTTTAAACAAAGAATAAGTTAAAATAGCTCTCTTTTAGGTTCCTATTCTGTCATACTGAATTCAATTATTGTACATCAAATTTTACTTACATCCATTGTATAAAATGATATTTCCATTATGACTTTTTCATAAATGCAGATCACGTACTTGGCAGAATTTCAAATACTTTTGCTCCACAATGACTCATCAGTGTGTTTTCATATTTTTCTTAAAAGCATTTGGATGGATGACTACATCATCATTTATTTAAATTTCTAGACATATTACCATGGTTTCCACTTCCTACTTTCATAGGAACGCAATGCTATGCAGTGCTCAACTGTGGGTCAGTTGTGGCTCTCTTACCATCTTGTCCAGCAGTGGACAATATTAATCAAAGAGAATTGTAGTGAGAAGAAAAAAGGTCTGGGGAGGTGGGTCAAAGAAAAAGTGCTTCTCTAGCATGAGTCAGGATCAGGTTAGATACCTAGACCTACACAGAAGAAATTAAATACAAAAATAAAATGCTGAAACAACTCTGAGAAGCTTTGCAGTGAAGTGACTGGCATAGGTGTCCCTGCTTGTCACCCTACTGAGCATGGCACCTCATATGACCGAGAAAGAAATCACTGTGCTCGAAGGCAAGACATGCTCATGCCTACATAGCTAAAGCAACTCAGTTTTGTAATGCAGTTACCACCAGATCCTGCTACTGCTTTGGTGAGACAATCCAGGGATAAAAACTGGTACATTTTAGGGAAGGATTTAAAGCTCGTGTGTGTGTGTGTGTGTGTGTGTGTGTGTGTGTGTGTGTGTGTGCATGCATGCACACGCACACACACATGTGCGTACATGTGTTATATCTTTGTTACTTCTCAAATTCTTTAACTAAAGGAGTTTTGACAAGGGATGGCATCATTTAATGTTCAATATTAATATAAAATATTCTCAATGAGTTGTGTGGATAAGGTAATTTATTTAATAAACTATGAACTACAGTAGGTCTAGACACAATGTAAAAAAAAAATGGCTTTCTGATAACTGCAGTAGAGAGCTATTCATTTTACAGCTAGGTAGATATAAACATAAGAAAAACTATCTCCAAAACATAGTGAAGTTGATATTAAAGAAGCCAGAATGCAAATGTTTGTCATTGTTTTATGTGCTTATGTGCCATGTGACTGTTTCTATGCAGGGATAGCTTTGCTATGCTCCAGCAGGAAGCATCATCCGGTACCTACCGACTTGCACTACAGATCCAGTTATTGCTAAGTTCATCATTTAGACATGTGGAACAAACAAAGCCCAGGAAACTCTATAATTTGTTGACAATAAACTAGCATTATTTGGAGTGCATATGCAATTGTTCAAAATTCTTATTGGCCGAACCCTGGGGCTGAACTTCCCAATAACTACATCGTTGGAAACTGCCATTTATTTCCTAACCCTCGGTAGAGTGTTTTCTTTTCAAACAACTTCTCTCTATGACACCCCAGGCTAGCTCAGTGTCCCTGCCATGCCTTTCTATACCCAAGCTGTATTACCTGACTTAAATTAGCTGTAGTAGTTATTTTGAGAAAAATACACAACTTTAAGTTTTAATAAAAGCATATGTTTTAATGTTTCATTTTTCAGATTATAATTGCAAAATATAGTAATCATATGCTAAATGGTAAAGTGAAGAATTATGACTTCCTAATCTCAATATATGGCTACTTAGTGTTTAAAGATTATATTTCAGATTCATACCCAAATCCTCCCACTATTGGTTTTATTCCACAGTCCCACTCATTCCTTTTCCTATATCATATGAAAGTTTTATTTATAGTCATTATGTGGCCAACATTTTTATTTTCCTTTGGTTATTTGTATTAATATAAGTATTTTCTTTTGCTATTGATATTTGCTTTTAATATCATTCATGGGTACATAATATTTTACCAGGTCAATTAAAGTATAACTTACTGTTAATAAATATAATATTATCTTATTGTTAAAACTTTGCCTTATTTCCATTAACAGAATAGCATACATAATATATAATATTTACTCTATCTCTTATATGCTTTTATTCTTTTCTCATTTCTATTCTTGTTTGCAGAGTACTCTAGAGGTAAATCCCCAAGAGTCAGAGTACAGCCTTTGTTGCTTTTGTAAGTTTTTATATCAGTGACAAATTGCTTATCTAGGGTTTGTGTACCAATTTTTAGCCACAAGCTATAAGTTAGAATGCACATTATTAAGCTATTATCTATCCTAATTTTTAAAACATTGATTATATCATACCCAATGTTAATACTGCTAGATTGTATAGATGGTTTTAGAATCTGGTGGGTTGACTCAGTGGATAATGGCACTTGCCAGCAATGCTAATGACCTGAATTTTATCTTAAAATCCGCATGTTTGAAGGAGAGAACAGATTACCACAAGCTGTCTTATGACCTCTACAGACATCCTCTGGCCCCACATGTATGAGAGCTTTGCATGCACACACATAAATAAAAAACATAATGCAAATAAAATATTTTTATATGTAATAAGCCTTTTATTATTGCTGTTAATAATGAGAGCATCATTTTGAAGTGTTAACATTGTTTTTCATATGAACCGATGTACCTCTTGTTGGTCTATGATAAAGTCTGCTTTGAACTCTACAGAGGTTTAATCATTGCATGTACTTAAGTTCATTATTTCATTGGTCTATCAGTCAGAAGGAAGAAACTTTTGGGAGTCACATGAACAAATAGAAATTAATATTGAGACTCACTTGGTATAAATATATTAACTATTATATGTAAAAAGAATGAAACCCCGAGTGAGCAGGAAGGGAGCAATTATGAAAGCTATCCTCTCTCCTGAAGTTAACTAAGCAAAATTACTCAGCAAACAGAGGTGTGTGGCACAGAAAACTCAGTCCTATGGGAAGAAAGAGTAGCTGAGCCAGGGCTGCAGCTTCAGAGGCCAGAAGAGAATACCTGGGTTTTTTGCTTGGCCTTTGTAAAATCAATAGTCAAAGGAGTAAAGATGGTTCACCATGGTGATACAATGAGAACGGCAAGGAAATAAGAAATATTCATCCAGCCTCCTAGTCCCCATTTAGTGCCCTCTTCTGGAAGAACATAGCATGACAAGCTGGGCTGTAGAAATGTATATTTCCAAGCAATATCCTTGACATCATCAAATAGGACATAAATGAATGTGGCAGAAAGGCAAAGGACTGATGATTGTGTTACACACAGCCATCCTTCCTTATGTATGGGCTCCACATCTGAAGACTCATATCATCACACAGGAAAAAGAAAGAAACAGAAACAAAGACAGACAGAAACAAAGAAACAATGAAATAAAGAAAACTGCCCATACCAAGCATAAACCCTTTTCTTGTCATGATTCCACAGCCACACAGCATACCAATTATGTGTATAACATGTGTATGATATATCATAAGTGATCTAGAGATAAAATACAGAGAAAAATGTTTGTAAGGAATGTGTCAATATTGATAGTTTGCAGATGAGATTTGGAGAACATGATTAAGTATTGGGGGGCAGGGAGGATAGACAGGTAAGAAGCCCTGAGGGCCAGCAGAATGAATGGGAATAGGTAACCTCAGGGGAAGTAGAGGGACCCTCTAGAAAGTACCAGAGACTTGAGAGGTGAAAGACTCTCAGGACTCAAAGGGAGGGACCTTAGATGAAATGCCCAACAGTGTGGAGAGGGAACTTGAAGAGTCTACTTCCAGTAGAAAGACAGGGCATCAAGTGGAGGGATAAGGTTGCCATTCCACAGTCAAAAATTCTGACCCAGAATTGTTTCTTACTAAAAGATCTGCAGGGAAAAAAATGAGAAGAGACTGAGGGGAATGAGGTCTAGTGACCAGCCCAACTTGGGATCCATCTCAAGGGAAGGGTCCAATGCCTGACACTATTAATGATGCTATAGTGTGCTTAAGACAGGAGCCTAGCATGGCGGTCCTCCAAGAGACCCAACAAGCAGCTGACTGAGACATACACAGATACTTACACCCAACCATTGGACCCCCAGTTGGAGACCCCTATGGTTGAATTAGGGAAAGACTGAAAGAAGTCGAGGAGAAAGGCAACCTCATAGGAAGACCATCAGTCTCAACTATCTTGGACACCTGAGATCTCTCAGACACTGAGCCACCAACCAGGCAGCATGCACGAGCTGATCTGAGGACCCTGACACATAGACAACAGAGAACTGGCAGGTCTGGCCTCAGTAGGTGAAGATGCACTGAATCCTCTAGAGGCTTGAGGCACATGGCAGGAGATGGGGGAACTATCCTCTTGGACACAGGAGGGAGGAGGAATAGGATGAGAATCTGTGGGGAGGGGGACCAGGAGGGGACAATGGCTGGACTGTAAAAAAAAGTAACAATCATAAAATAAGATATGAAAAAAGAGATTTGAATATTTGAGGACTTCCGTATCTGTAAGAGTCCTGGAGCAATCTCCCCCAGATACTGAGGTACAGTTATCCTGAAAAAAGTTGGGGTAATGGTTTAAATTTCATTGAAGAAAAAAGTATTTTGACACTTATTAAAATAGCACGAAAGTGCCATGCAAGATTCATAATAGAAGAAAGTGAATTATGCTCAACTCTAAACATAGCAAGGTAAACTGAAGATTGGGTCTTTTTAACCAACAAAGCAACTGAGGTGGTAGACAGACTGAAAGTCCCTAAGAAAACTAAACTAACTCAACATGATTCTTGCTTAAAGCATGTCAAAATTTTATACCACAGAAATGGGAAATGATAAATTTGAAAATTGATGTTATTTACCAATATTACTGGAATTTCATATAGCCATCAATTAAGAAATAAATAATGTTTATATAGAATTCATCTAAATAAAGGCTGGAAAGATGCCTATCATAAGCCCATATGCCACCAAGCCTGACATCCTAACAGGGAACTTTTAGGTAAACAGTATACAAGGATAATATTGAAAATGTACACTCGGTGCACATCATTAAGGGCCTCTATAACCTACAGCTTCCACAAACAGTTGAATATAACTGGGCTTTACAGGTAGATTGGAGTGAAACATTTATCACCTTTCCTAGTACCTGCTATTGGCACACCTGGGTGCTGAGGAAAAATTACAAGCTTGTTAAAAACCAGAAAAATTTGTCTGAATAGAGAAAGTTACCACTGTCAGATACAGCATGGGACTGTTAAAATCAAGTAGGCAAAAAGTAAAACAAACAAACAAACAAAACCAAAACAAAATGGTCGTGGTAAGGACTCATGTGGTAAATGGAGACAACATTGAAAAACGCATGACTGATGGAAGCTGAGCTATAGTAATGCAAAGAAACCATTAGAAGGAGATGCTGGGAAATTAAAGAATGCTGAAATGCTTTTGATGTGTTTGTCAGTGGAATGGAGTGACTTGAAGGTAGGTCAGTTGCAACTTTCCTAACAGAAATGAATAAATTAAGACAATCCAGCAAAATATTCAAGTCTGCATGATGGTTTTAAGAGATGTAAGATTATTACTGAAATCATTGAATAAAAAGATAAAAGGACTGAAACAATGTTTGAAGAATATGTTTTTCAAAATTGATAAATTATGAAAGCATAAAGTCAAGTTGCTGAATGTAAACTGGGCAGGAGGCCAGAATATTTAAACCAAGTCAAGCCTTATTTGTTTGCTTGCTTGCTTTTATTCTCCAGATTATTATAATAATTGACAACCAAGGTTTTAAATGTTTGTGGTTTTGCTGGTTTGCCTTCTATTGCTGTTTTATAGACCAGGAAAAAAAAACAATGTGGGGAGGAATTGATTTGGCTTATGTGTATGGATCATAGTTGATCATTGAGAAAAACTGGGGCAAAAACTCAAGGCTGGTCCCTGGAACAGAAGCAGAAGCGATGGAGGAACAGTGCTTGCTAGCTTGCTCTCTATGGCTTATGCACCTGCTTTTTTGCAGTACTCAGGGCCACTTGCTCAGGGATAGCACTATGCAGAGTAGGCTGAACCCTCCCACACTAATCATTGATCAAGAAAACTCTCGATGGCGCCTGCCAGCTCCCACTTGTACCAGCTGGGAGCAGAGACACTGCACTGGACCTGATCCCTCACAGCACACAACTCAGCTGCAGCTCAACTCCCCAGGTATTCAGACATACCTAGCTTCACAGGATCACAAGATCACAGGAAGGACAGGCTCCAGTCAGAGACAAGGAGGTCAAACAACACCAGAGATAACCAGATAACATAAGCAACAGAAACCAATTTAACTTCGCACCATCAGAACCCAGTTCTCCCATCACAGCAAGTCCTGGATACCCAAACATACCCTTAAAATAAGATTCAGATCTAAACTCTCATTTCATGAAGATGATAGAGGACTTTAAGAGGACATAAATAACTCCCTTAAAGAAATGCAAAAGAACACAAATAAACAAGTAGAAGCCCTTAAAGAGGAAATGCATAAATCCCTCAAAGAAATACAGGAGAACTCAATCAAACAGGTGAAGGAACTGAACAAAACCATCCAGGAGCTAAAAATGGAAGTAGAATCATTAAAGAAAACTCAAAGAGAGACAGCCCTGGAGATGCAAAACCTAGGAAAGAAAACAGAAGTCACAGATGCAAACATCACCAACAGAATACAAGAGATAGAAGAGAGAATCTCAAGTGGCAGAAGATATAATACAAGACATAGACACAACAGTCAAGGAAATAAAAAAAAGCAAAAACCCCCTATCTCAAAACATTCAAGAAATCCATGACACAATGAAAAGACCCAACTTGAGAATAATAGGTATAGAAGAGAGTGAAGATTCCCAACTCAAAGGTCCAGCAAACATCTTCAACAAAATTATAGAAGAAAACTTTCCTAACCTAAAGAAAGAAATGGCCATAAACATACAAGAAGCCTACAGAACACCAAACAGATGGGACCAGAAAAGAAATTACTCTCGTCATATAATAATTGAAAGCAGTAAGGGGAAAGGGTCAAGTAACAATATAAAGGCAGACCTCTCAGAATTACACCAGACTTCTCACCAGAGACTATAAAAGCCAGAAGAGCCTGGGCAGATGTCATACAGACCCCAAGAGATCAAAAATGCCAGCCCAGGCTACTATACCTGGCAAAACTCGCAATTACCATAGATGGAGAAACCAAAGTTTTCCAAGACAATTCCAAATTTAAACAATGTATTTCTACTCATCCAGCCCCACAAAGGATAATAGAAGGAAAAGTCCAACACAAGGAGAGAAACTACACCCATGAAAAAGCAAGAAATTAATCTTTTCACAACAAACCAAGAAGAAGAGAAACGTAATTCCAACACTAACAACAAAAATGACAGGAAGCAATGATCACTGGTCCCTAATATCTCTCAACATCAGTGGACTCAATTCCCCAATAAAAAGACATAGGTTAAAAGACTGGATAAGTAAAGAGGTTCCAACATTTTCCTGCATTCAGGAAACACACTTTGGAGCCAAAGACCGACATTCCCTCAAAGTAAAAGGATGGGGAAAAATTGTCCAAGCAAATCATCCCAAGAAACAGGCTGGAGTAGCCATTCTAATATCCAACAAAATAGACTTACAACCAAAGGTTATCAAAAGGATACGTAAGGTCACTACATACTTATCAAAGAAAAAATCCACCAGGATGAACTCTGAATTCTGAACATCTATGCCCCAAATGCAAGGGCACCCACATTTGTAAAAGAAATGCTACTAAAACTCAAAACATTGAGCCTCACACAATAATAGTGGGAGACTTCAACACCCCACTCTCACCAATGAACAGATCATAGAAATAGAAACACAGTGAAACTAAAAGAAGTTATGAAGCAAATAGATTTAACAGATATTTTCAGAACAATTCACCCTAAAACAAAAGAACATACCTTCTTCTCAGCACCTCATGGTACCTTCTCAAAAACTGACCATATACTCGGATATAAAACAAACCTCACCACATATAAGAATATTGAATTAATCCCATGTATTCTATTAGACCACCAAGGACTAAGGTTGGTCTTCAATAGCAACAAAAACAACATAAAGCCCACATACACATGGAAGCTGAACAACTATTTACTCAATGATAACTTAGTCAGGAAAGAAAATAAAGAAAGAAATTAAAGACTTTTTAGAATTTAATTAAAATGAAGGCACAACATACCCAAACTTATGGGACACAATGAAAGCAGTGCTAAGAGGAAAACTCATAACTTGAGTGTCTTCAAAAAGAAAATGGGGATAGCATACACTAGCAGCTTAACAGTTAATCTGAAAGCTTTAGAACATAAAGAAGCAAACACACCCACATGATCATCTCATTAGATGCGGAAAAAGCCTTTGACAAAATGCAACACCCATTCCTGTTAAAAGTACTGGAGAGATCAGGAACTCAAGTGCCTACCTAAATATAATAAAAGCAATATATAGCAAACCAGTAGCCAACATCAAACTAAAGGGAGAGAAACTCAAAGCAACATTAAAATCAGGGACTAGACAAGCCTGCCCATTCTTTCCCTACCTATTCAATATAGTACTCAAAGTTCTAGCCAGAGCAATTAGACAGAGAGAGAGAGAGAGAGAGAGAGAGAGAGAGAGAGAGAGAGAGAGATATCAAAGGGATACAAATTGGGAAGGAGGAAGTCATGTTATCACTATTTGCAGATGATATGATTACATACATAAGCGATCCTAAAAATTCTACCAGAGAGCTCCTACAGCGGATAAACAACTTCAGCAGAGTGGCCGGATATAAAATTAACTCAAACAAATCAGTAGCCTTCCTCTACTCAAAGGATAAACAGGCTGAGAAAGAAATTAGGGAAACGACACCCTTCACAGTAGTCAAATAATATAAAATAACTTTGTGTGACTGTAACCAACCAAGTGAAAGATCTGTATGACAAGAATTTCAAGTAAGACCTCAGAAGATGGAAAGATCTGCCATGCTCATGGATTGGCAGGATTAATATAGTAAAAATGGCCATCTTATTGAAAGCAATCTACAGATTTAATACAATCCCCATCAAAATTCCAACTCAATTCTTCATAGACTTAGAATGAGCAATTCTCAAAATCATCTGGAATAACAAAAAGCCCAGGATAGCAAAAACTATTCTCAACAATAAAAAACAAAACAAAACAAAACAAAACAAACAAACAAAAAAAAACTTTGGGGGGAATCATCATTCATGAGCACAAGATATACTTTAGAGCAATAGTGATAAAAACTGGCTGGCATTGGTACAGAAACAGGCAAGTAGATCAATGGAATAGAATTGAAGACCCAGAAATGAACCCACACACTTACGATCACCTGATCTTTGACAAAGAAGCTAAAACTACCCAATGGAAAACAGCAACATTTTCAACAAATGGTACTGGTTTAACTGGTGGTCTGCATGTAAAAAAATTCAAATAAATCCATACCCATCTCCTTGCACAAAGATCAAGTCCAAGTAGATCAAGGACCTCCACATATAACCAGATACACTGAAACTAATAGAAGAGAAAGTGGGGAAGAGCCTTGAATACTTGGGCGCAGGGGAAAACTTCCTAAACAAAACATCAATGGCTTATGCTTTAAGATCAACAATCGATAAATTGAACTTCATAAAACTGAAAAGCTTATGTAAAGCAAGGGACACTATCAATAGGACAAACAGCAACCAACAGATTGGGAAAAGATATTTACCAGTCCTACATCCGATAGAGGGCTAATATCCAAAATATACAAAGAACTCAACAAGCCAGACTCCAGCGAACCAAATAACCCTATTAAAAAGTGGAGTTCAGGGCCAGGCAGTGGTGGTGCACGCCTTTAATCCCAGCACTTGGGAGGCAGAGACAGGCGGATTTCTGAGTTCGAGGCCAGCCTGGTCTACAGAGTGAGTTCCAGGACAGCCAGGGCTATACAGAGAAACTCTGTCTTGAAAAAGCAAAAAAGAAAAAGAAAAAAAAAAAAGAAAGAAAAGAAAAGAAAAGAAAAAAAAAGTGGAGTACAGAGCTATATAGAGAATTCTCAACCAAGGAATCTGGAATGGTTGAGAAATACTTAAAGAAATGTTCAACATCCTTAGTCATCAGGGAAACACAAATCAAAACGACTGTGAGATTCTACTTCACAGCAGTCAGAATGGCTAAAATCAAAAACACAGGTGACAGCAGATGTTGGCGAGGATGTGGAGAAAGAGGAACACTCCTCCATTGCTGTGGGATTGCAAGCTGTTAATCAGTCTGGGTCTGGAAATCAGTCTGGAAGTTCCTCAGAAAATTGGACATAATACTACCTGAGGACCCAGCTATATCACTCCTGGGCTATACCCAGAAGATGCTCCAACATGTAATAAGGACACAATGCTCCACTATGTTCATAGTAGCCTGATTTATAATAGCCAGAAGCTGGAAAGAACCCAGATGTCCTTCAACAGAGGAATGGATACAGAAAATGTGGTATTCACACAATGGAGTACTATTCAACTACTAAAAACAATGAATTAATGAAATTCTTAAGCAAATGGATGGAACTAGAAAATATCATCCTGAGTGAGGTAACCCAGACACAAAAGAACACACAATTGTGGGTGATGGAAGTAGAGGAGGACAAGGGAGGGGAAAAGGAGGAGGAGGAGGAAATAAGAGTGGCAGTATCAGAATCTGGAGATGTGAGAGAGGTACAGGGTCAGGAAATCGAATAAAAATAGGTAGCAGGGCGATGAGGAACTGGGGATAGCCACTGGAGGGTCCCAGACACCAGAGAAACATGAGGCTCACAGGACCCAATGGGATTGACTTTAGCTGTAATGCACAGAGAAGGGGTAGCTAGGACCTGTGGAGACCACCCCCAGTGGATAGGCACGGCCCCTGATGGAGGGATGGAGCCACGCACTCATGTCAAAGTTTTTATTTTAACCTACAAATGTTCTTCTCCAAAGGAAGAACAGGGACAAAAAAATGGAACAGAGACTGAAAGAAGGGACAACTGGGGAATGGACCACCTGGGGGATACATCATGTCTGCAGACACCAAACTCAACCAGGCTCAAGAGGCGCTAGCGGAGAGGAACTAAGTATAGCAGTTTCTGGGGAGGTCTGGCCAGCAACTGACCAATGCAGAGGGGGATGCTTGGATTCAACCATTGGACTGATCTCGGGGAACCTACTGGGGGAGCTGGCAGAAGAACTGGAGAAGTGGAGGGGGATTGCAACCCCCCATTGGAAGAACAACATAGGCTGGTCTGACAACCCAGTTCTTCCAGAGACTAAACCACCAACCAAGGAGTGTACCTAAAGAGATCTTTGGCTCCAGATACATATGTAGCAGAGAATGGCCTTGCCAGAGAGTAACAGGAGGGGAGGTTTGATGCCCCAGAGCAGAGGGATGCTGGAGGGGTGGGGCAGGAGAGTGTGGGTGGGTAGGGGAGCACTCCCATAGAGGCAGATGTGGGATGGGGGTGTAGCAGAGGGGTAACTTGGAAAGTGGGATATCATGGGATGGGGGTTTGGTGGAGGGGGTAAATGATATGGGGGATATCATTTGAGATGTAAATGAATGGAATGATTAACATTAATTTAAAAAAAGAAAGACCAAGGTGAAAACCCTCTAGAACGAAAGAAAACACCTGTAATGAATTCTAATTGTCAAGAGCGTAAATAAAAAGACTTAATTCTTATTGTCAAAAAAAAAGAAGAAAGAAAAAAAAGGAAAAAGACAGAAAGAAAAAGCTCTCTACAGGCTAATCGGATGGAGGCATATTCTTAATTGAGAATCCTATTGCCTAGATGGCTGTAGCTTCTGTAAAGCAGACAAAACAAACAAACAAACAAACAAACAAACAACAAAATTCCAGCATAGTGGCATACATATGTCTTGTTTCATGTGTATATTGTAAACTGATTAAGTCATATGAATACATATACCACAATTTTGTACTCAGAAAATTTAAGATATCTCTTCAAATTCCTTTTTGTTTCCCCTCCTCTCTCACTTGTTCTCCCCTTCCTCTCCCTTTCTCTGTCTCTCTTGTCTCTTCTCTCTATTGAAAGGCAGGTTCCATGTAGCACAGACTAGCTGGGAACTTACAATCCTTTTTTTTCAACTTCCTGAGAATGTTCACATGTGACAACATACTTGACTGGTGATTTTCAAGCACATGGGCAATATGATTGACTTGTTATCAGGATGAACATTGGATTCAGAGAAGTTAATCATCCTAACTATAATTTTGATTTACTGATTCCTTGGCCTCCTGGGCCCTGCCTACAGCCACTGTCAATCTACTCCCTGGTCTGTGTATTTAGCTTATAAAGATTTCAGGTGCAAATGAGATCAGGTCATATTTCCGGTCCTCTTCTGGTCTTACTTTTCTTGGTATAGTATACTTCGGCTTTGTCTGTGTTATTCCTTGTGGCAGAGTCTCCATTGGAAGACTCAATACTTTCTAATATACAACTGTACATGTGTTTGGTATTTACATACAAATACAGAGTCACACACAGACATAGAGAGTCACACACACACACACACACAGAGAGAGAGAGAGAGAGAGAGAGAGAGAGAGAGAGAGAGAGAGAGAGAGATATCTTCATTTACTCACCTTAGGGTTATCTGAGAGATTGAATATTTTCCAGTATGTACTGTTGCTACCTTAGTAGAAGACCAACTGACAGTGAATGCATTCATTTGTCTCAGTCTGTTCTATTGGTCTATGCGTCTGTCTCATTGCCACTAACAAGCTATTTTTATCCTATAGGTTTGCTGCATTTGAAACGAAGAGCCAACATGTTTCCATCTTTGTTTTGATTTTGCTCAGTGCTGCTTTTTCTCTTGAGTATCTTGCATTATAAATGCAAATTTTTCTACTTTACATAAAAAAAATTCCATTAAAGTTTCAATAAGATACTATACGGAATGGGCAGCTCAGATTGGGTATAGATGTTTGATCCTGATTTTCACAATATAATAAAACATAATCTTACCCTTTGTTAGTGTCTCTTGGTTGTCTTTCATCAATGATGTGTACTGTTCAATGAAAAGATTTTTGTTAAATTTATTTTTAATTACTACTATTCTTCTCTTATTCCTTTAGATGCATACACTGCTGCAGAGGGTGCCTAAAAACACAGAGTACCAAATCTTACATATACTATTTATTTTGTACATATACTCATGGGTTTTAATTTATAAGTTATTCAAGGAAAGCAAGAAGAAAATAATAACAAAATAGACAGATTATAAAGGTATAGTACAATAAAAATTTAAGTGTCTCCAGGCAGTGGTGGTGCATATTTTTATTCCCAGCACTTGGGAAGGATAGTGAGGTGGATTTCTGAGTTCCCCTTAGAAATAGCTTTACTGAGATGTATAAAACAAAAGACAAAACAAAACCGAACATATTAAATGTCATATTTATTTCTCTGACATAATGTCGTTTTTTTCTTGAATGGAGATGTTAGGTACAAGAATACGTCACTGCAGTGTAGTTCCTCCTCACAATGTCAGCAAGATGGTTTTATGTCTGAGATGAAATGGAGTGAGATGAATGACAGCACTTATCCTAAATTGTGACTACAACTGAGACTTGAAATGAGGCAGTAAAACTAACTTATATTTCGTTTCCTTCAATTTTTCATGAATAGAAGACTGATTCTAACCATACATCTTAGCATCTTAAACATTCATGTTTCTTGCCTTATTAAATTGAAGTTTTGAACATTATCACTTAAAGGAAGCATATTACAGCTGCTCTTGGCATAGCTGTGTTTTCAACAACACTAAGCTTGTGTTTTCAGGCCATTACTGAGTAAAGTAAGACTTATTGGAATGTAGGAACTGTGTTCCTGTAACCCGTCATCTGGTTACTGAGATGCTTCTTGTTTGGATAACTAACTAATGGTGTTAAAAATGAGAGGCCTAGAGTGTTGTATTTTGTTTCATTTTGGGTTTGGGGTTTTCTGAGGTGAAAAAATACTTTAAAATATTATTGGTGGTGATAACTGCATATATATATATATATATATATATATATATATATACACACAAACACACACACACACACATATATATATATATATATATATATATATATATATATATATATATATATATACACACATAAAATTTTTCTTTAAAATTGTTGAACTAAACATCTCAGTAAAGCTATTTCTAAGGTGAACAGATAAGAAACATCTCTTTTTCTAAGGGTCCGCCAAACTGATTTCCAGAGTGGCTGTACCAGCTTGCAGTCCCACCAACAGTGGAGGAGTGTTCTTCTTTCTCCACATCCTCTCCAGCATCTGCTGCCACCTGAGTTTTTGATCTTAGCCATTGTGACTGGTGTGAGGTGGAATCTAATACTATCTGAGGACCCAGCTATACCTCTCCTGGGCATATACCCAGAAGATGCTCCAACATGTAATGAAGACACATGCTCCACTATGTTCATAGCAGCCATATTTATAATAGCCAGAAGCTGAAAACAACCCAGATGTCCTTCATCAGAGGAATGGATACAGAAAATGTGGTACATTTACACAATGGAGTACTACTCAGCTATTAAAAACAATGACTTAATGAAATTTGCAGGCAAATGGATGGAACTTGAAAATATCATCCTGGGCGAGATAACTCAGTCACAAAAGAACAAACATGGTATGTACTCACTGATAAGTGGATATTAGCCCAAAAGTTCAGAATGCCCAAGTTTCACTTAACAGTAACCGCTGGACTGAGAGTGAGGTCCCAGATGGAGGAGTTGGAGAAAGGTCTGAAGGAGCTGAGGGAATTTGCAGCCCCATGAAGGGAGCAAGAGCATCAATGGGCCTGACCCCCCCACTCCGGTCGTCCTGGAGTTTGGACCACCAACCAAAGAATACACATCTATGGACCCATGGTTCGGACCACATATGTGGCAGAGGATGACCTTGATGGCCATCAGGGAGAGAGGGGATGCTCTTGGGCCTGAGGGTGTTAGAGGCCCCAGTAAAGGGGAATGTCAAGGTGGGAATACTACGAGAATGGGTGTGTGGGTGGGTGGGAGGTGGAATTCCCTCATAGAGGCGGGGATGGGGAGGGGATAGGGGGTTTCCAAAGAGGAGACCCAGAAAAGGGGAAACATTGGAAATGTAAATAAAGTATCAATAATAATAATAATAATAATAATAATAATAATAAATATATATGAAACTACAGATATAAAGTTTAATAATTTAAAAGATATTCATAACCACTAAAGCCTTATTAAATAAACATATAACAATTTTTTAAAAAATTTTAAAAAAAAAGAAACATCTATTATACTTACAAACAGAAAATATAGTCAGAAATCCAGGCATAGTGACACCCTTTTAATCCCATCACCCAGGAGACTGAATCAGACAAATCTCTGTGAGTTCCAGGTCAGCCAGGTCTACATAGGGGATTCCTGGACAGCCAGAATTACATAGAGAGACTCTGGCTTACAAAATAGCTAGAGGAGTTGTGTTACTGCCAGAAAAAAATTCTGAACTAATAAATTACCACATATTAAATATGACAACTTGACACTTGCATAATCCCTTCAGCATTAACTAACAGTATATACTTTCTGCTGAGGTTCACATAGCATCTGTGCCATGACACCTTAATCAGCTGAAAATAGAAATAATATATAGTTTATCAGGCAATGATGAAACTAAAACACTAATTCAAAACAGAAATATCTAAAATATCCTAAAATATATGAGTATTAAACAACATAGTGAAAACATTTTGGACTAAATGTAAATGAAAATATAACTCATTAAAATTGCAGTGCAGTGCTAAGCAGTCATG
Source organism: Uromys caudimaculatus (assembly GCA_028551405.1). NCBI lineage: Eukaryota > Metazoa > Chordata > Mammalia > Rodentia > Muridae > Uromys > Uromys caudimaculatus. The sequence goes on along the minus strand of CM052712.1, from coordinate 18,164,149 downwards.
GTGCACACCTTTAATCCCAGCGCTCTGGAGGCTGAGACAGGTGGATCTCTATGAGTTTGAGGTTCCAGAACAAGTTGTAGCCAAGGCTACAGAGAGAAACACTTGTTTCTAAAAACCAAAAACCCCAAACCAAAACCAAAGCAAACCAAACAAACAAGAAAACCTGCAATGCATCAAAAAACACTATGTAGATGGACACTTTTATTATTGAATATATGAAAATAAAGCATATTTACAGTTAGTTGTTTCCATCTTAGGAACAATAATATAAACCTATAAAAATAAAGAAGTTAATCCAAATTGAAAATTTAAAAAAAAAAATCAAAAGGAAAAAATCATCAAAATGATACAGTTCATGACCATGGAGCTAGGAAAATGAATTAAAATAGAAAATATGCAAAGTCAGCACTGCAGAGCTCAACGTCTCAAAAAACCAACAATGGACATTATATGTAAACCATTGCCCAGGTATTTGATAATTTAAGTGACATTAGTGAGTCCTGTGAAATCCACAAATGATCAAAACTCACACAAGTGTAGTTAAATCATTTGAACGGGCTTCTATACCTTAAAAAGATTGAACCAGTTATTAACAAGCTTGTAAAAATCAAGCAAACAAAAATACTAGATGTAAAGGTATTTTCTCTTGAAAATGTACCAGATAGGTAAAAACAAAGCGTACCAAGTCTCTAAAGTTAATCTCAAGAGAAGGAAGTCATGGGACCATATCCTAATACATCCTATGAGGCCAGAATTACCTTGATGCCAAAACCAGACCAAGGTACCACAAGAAAAGAAACTACAGACCAATTGAGCTCATGAACATCAGTAAAAGTAAATGCTGAGAAAATGTTAATGAGACTCATCTATCAATATAAAAATCATACCAGAAGCCATATACCAATTAAATTTATTCCAGTCTGCAAGACTGCTATAAGACTAAAATATTACCTCACCCCTCCACAAGCTGAGGAACTCAAATGATCATACAAATTGATTCACAAAATGTATTTGACAGAGACACTCAATTCATGATTAGAAATTCCCAGCAAACAGGAATGAAGGGAAAGTCTCTCATCTTGATGAAGGTCATACACAAATGCAAGCCTCAGCCTTGACTGTGGGTGTGGACCATCATCCATTCTGTTGTGAGAACCCTGTAAGGATGACTTCTGCTGTCACCCACAGTCTGCAGCACAGCAGAAGGCTGTCTACAGTAAAACTATGTCATCCACGTTTGACATGAGCACCTGCTTCAAAAAAATCCAAAATGAATCAATTAAAAAATAAATCAATAAATAAATCAACCAATAAAAATTCAGTAATAATCAAATAGGTCATCTGATAGATACAAGGTTTGCATGTAAGTTTCAATTTATTTCCTACATGTGATGGTGAATGATTGGAATTTGAAATTTTAAAATGCAATGATAATTATATAGTGACAAAGGGGGAACAATCTAGCTTATGGCATTAACCAGCTTGGCCTGAAACAACTGGAGCATCAAATATACTATTGTATTAGATTATATGCAAGTACAGAATCCATAGGCACCACTCCATCATCTTTTAAAATAAGTGAAAAGACAAAGTGGGATAATATAGGAAAATCTCCCTCGAGCCCTTCATTCTAAGCCATTTAGGAAGGGAAGTATAAATTCCTTCGTTCTTAGGTATAGAATATATGGACTCACTTCCCCCCAGATACTCAAGGAGGAAAGGAAGCAACTAACACATTTTTTTTTCTCTCTCAGAGAAATAGGACAAACAAAAGAGCCCTACCTGGGGATCAGCACACATTGTTGAACTTCAGTTTAAATACTAGTTGGAACTCAATCCTGAAAGCTTAAAACGTAGGATGTCTCCTTAACATAGGTTTTGGAGAAACAAATAAGAACCATGGTGACATTTAAATTCAACCTTTAAAAGACAAGGACTCTGAGGCCCCAGGGAGTGGGGAGGCCTGGTGGGGTGGGGGTGGAAGGTGGGGACATCCTCTTGGAGACTGGGAGGAGGAGCTATGGGATGGGGAGCGTTCAGGGGAAGGGGCAAACCGAGAAGGGTATGAAGTCTGGACTGTAAAAAAGGATTCAAGAATAAAAATAAATATATTTAAAAAAAAAAAAAAAAAAAAAAAAAAGACAACAAACCCAAATTGATCAGACACAAAAAAATGCCTTTTATCTGGGTTCTGTTACAGAATTCTTTGATCATAAAAATGTGGACTCACCCCCAGTGAAATTTTGATATTGAAAGTTGGGGTGACTGTCAGTAATTCTATAAGGATGTATTGTTTGAGTTGTAACACACAGAATGAGTCCTAGAGATTGATCAGACTTCAGTGTGCAATGGTTCTTTTACCATAGATGAAGAAAGTTCTTTTCATAACTTCCTGGAAATTGTAACTCATCATGGTTTTAGTGATGGGCTTGAATAACCTAGGCACCCTGTACTTTCAGAAGTGACTTGAATGCTAGTAGGATAGGAAATGAACTCCAAAATGCTGATTTGAATTCTACCATCAGAGAAAACTGCCACTCCAATTGGATAATGCCACTAGAGATGTGTCTCAGCCTGGTGTAGAGATGTCCCTAGACTCACTAACTCTAAATTGCCTCCACTAACACACACACAAGACTACTTTAATTCCTCTTAATTGTCAACATAAATGGCAATTGCAAAAGATACATGAAGTCACCTTTCATTGTTTATGTAACACAAGCAAATTGTCTGAGTGTCAAAACAGGAATCCTAGGCATTTACAGTAGATGCCTCTTGTAACAATGACTATCTCAAAACAAAAATCCTGCCCGGCGGTGGTGGTGCACGCCTTTAATCCCAGCACTTGGAAGGCAGAGGCAGGTGGATTTCTGAGTTTGAGGCCAGCCTGGTCTACAGAGTGAGTTCCAGGCAGCCAGGGGATACACAGAGAAACCCTGTCTTGAAAAACCAAAAAACAACCAACCAACCAAACAAACAAAACAAAACAACCAGAAATCCTGAAGTAATATCATGTAGTCATGAGTAAGATCATCCTTATAAAGCTAAAAGTCACATTCCTTGCATTTACTCTCAAAGGAAATAATCAGATGTTTGTTTACAAGATGCTTTATTTACCTGTTTTTTTTACTATTGTTTTAAATTTTTCTAAAATTATCTAAAACATGGTGGTTTCCATGTCAAATATACAGCCCTCTGTTTCTATAACCCCACTGTTTTAAAAGGCTTCTAGACTGTAGCATGACTAACACCATGTTAGTGGCACTATTCTGACCTTAAAATCCAGCACATTGCCTGCCCAATATCTGCCAAAACAGGAACAAAAAACTAGTACATAGTTGCAGGAAAGTGAGAGAAATCAAAAAAAGTCTCTAAATGTACTAACCTTGATTTTCGGCTTCTGTAGTTCTGCTTCTTGCTAACTGAAGTGTGCCAACCAGGATGTGGTTTCTGTGCCTAAAAAACAAATTGCTGTGAGGCTTAGGGCTGCATGATTTGGGCAAGTTCCCTGTGGAGCTCCTGGCTGGCAGTACAGACTTTCCTTTCAGTTTTGAGAATGTCCATATAGGGGTCTCTTGTGGGTTTACCCCAAAACACCGTTCCATACTTGGTTTCTGTGTAGTAACAGTGTAGGACTTTTAATCACTGATCCATCAGTTGTTAAAGCATCTTCTTTTTCTGGTGATTGTGTGATGTAAACTGGTGCTGTGGTGGTCATGCAGTTAGCACTGAATATTCAATACACAGAATATTTTTGAAAGAAGGTGTGTACACTTTTGCCTAGCATGAATGAGTACTGTGTTAGATCCTAGAACCCACAACCTGTAAGGAACGAAAACCCTATTTTCCCTATGTAGGTTATGCGTGTCTGGCACATGACAGACTGCATTCATTTAATGCATAATATTGGTAGATTTCTTTCCCTCTAAGCTTCTTTATTTGCCTCAAATCTACACTAATGCTTCTTAAGAAGCACTATTTCAGTAAGCAGTGACATAATTTCTACTGACTGCCTGAAATACTTCTGTTGTCTCCTACTGGGATCAGACAGCATAGGCGGAAATATTTGTAGAAATAGCAACAAGTCCAAGACCTGGATATGGATAATGGAATGGGGGAAAGAAAGAAAAAAAGCCTCATTTGTTTTTGAGATGAAAAGGATTTATATACTCCAGAGGAGAACGAGCAGAGCCAATGCCTTTGCTTGTGCCAATGTGAGGAGCCTGGCTGAGTTACATGTAAGGATACAAGGTCAAATGTTAGAGTGCTGAAACCTGACTGATTATATGAAAATATCAGGGAGTTGCCACTGTGCTAACAGACAGTGTAGATTTGAAGAATCAAACCACAGATACCCAATGTGGTGGTTTGAATAAGAATAGCTCCCATAGGTTTATATATTGAAATGCTTAGTGAACAGCACTAATTGAAATTAGGAGGTGTGACCTCAGTGAAGGAAGTGTGTCACTGGGTGGGCTTTGAATTCCAGAAGCTCAAACTAGGCCCAGAAACCTATTGTCTCTTTCTGCTGCCTATAGATCCAGATGTAGAATTCTCAGGCACGTCCCCAGCGCCATGTCTGCTTCCTACCATGATCACATAGATTACACCTTTGAAACTGTCAGCAAGTCTCAATTAAATCTTTTGATTTAAGAGGTGCCATCCCCCACCCAGCAGCTGACTGAAACAGATGGAGAGACCTACAATCAAACAGACAGAGCCGGGGAGTCTTATGAAAGAGTTGGGGGAAGGACTGAGGGACCCAGATGGGATAGGAACTCCAGAGGAAGATGAACAGAGTCAAATAATCTGAACCTTTGGGGGTTCCCAGAGAATGAACCATCAACCAATTAGCATACATGGACTGGACTCCCCGCACATATTTAGCAGATGTGTATAGCTTGGTCTTCATGTGGATCCCTCAGCAACTGGAGCGGGAGCTGTCTGTGACTTTGTAGCCTGCCTGTGGATCACTGTTCCCCTAACTGGACTGCTTTGTCTAGTGTCAGTAGGAGAGGATGTGTCTGGTCCTGCAGTGACTTGATGTGCCACGGTGGGTTGGTCCCTGGAGAGGGGGGTTCCCATTCTCAGAGGACAAGGGGAGGAGTGAATAAGGGGAAGGGCTATGTGAGAGGGAATTGGGAGAAAAGGGCTGCATTTAGGATGTTAAATAAGTAAGTAAGTAAGTAAGTAAATAAATAAATAAATAAATAAATAAATAGAAAAGAAAGAGTTGCTATCATGGCATCTTTTCTCAGCAGTAGAATGCCGAATAAGGCACTTATAACCAACATAGGGTTAGTCATGAGTTTAATAAAATTTTGGCTTTTGTTGTCTTTCTTCTAGCAATTGATTTCCAACAAGTTTTCACAAAATTGAAATATCTCTATTCTCTATTTGTTTTTCAGTTAGGACCATCATTTCATTGACCTTTTTAGTCCAAACAGTTTGATTGTACACAGAAGTTTCTTTGGGCAGGTGGGTAGATGGGCTGGTGAGCATGAAGACAGGAGGGCAGGTGAGTAGAGACACAGCATAATAGAAAACAGAGAGGAGTCAGGGCTCCTAGGCTCTGTAGATGGCTATGCGTGGGCTGACAGATTGACTCTGGTGACAGATCTTTCTGGCTTACATTTTGAGCAATGAGACCATCCTAAGATCAACCAGGACTTTAAGAGGTGTGATTATTTGCTCACAAAACAAATTTTTAGAAAAACACAGTACTTGACTTAAAGGTAAGCTCTTGAGCCTATGACCGTACCATGGAAAGACTTGGTCCTGGTACTGGGAAGATGAAAGATAAAAATCTGTGTGGGTGCTGGGCAGTGGTGGTACATGCCTTTAATCCCAGCACTTGGGAGGCAGAGGCAGGTGGATTTCTGAGTTCAAGGCCAGCCTGGTCTACAGAGTGAGTTCCAGGACAGCCAGGCTTACACAGAGAAACCCTGTCTCAAAAAAAAAAAAAAAAAAAAAAAAAAAAATCAGTGTGGGTTTTTTGTTTGTTTGTTTTTGCTGTTCTTTGTTTGTTTTACTAACTTGAAAACCTATTCTTATTTCTATTTGCTCAATGTGAAAAGCGTGGTGTGAGAAATTTCAGGCCAAACAATAACACAGTACCAAGTGTGTTTTGAGTTTTACTTTGTAAGGGATGCAATTGAGAATGGTGTTTAATCATCAGAACAAGTCAAATTAATTCCAAGAAATCACTGGTCTAATATAAGAGACAAAGTCATAAAACTATTAGAGAAAAACATAGTGGTGCTTCTTTATCTTATTAAAAGCCTCTCAGATTTGACAACAAATCAAATACAATCAAAGTAGAAAAATAAATTAATTAAAATTCATAAAAATGAAAACTTTTGGCAATCAAGAGATGTTATGAAGGGAGCAAAAAGAGAACCTAAACAATGGAGGAAATACTTACAAATCAAAATTCAAATAATGCTTCTAAATATACAAATTGTAAAAATTACTACAACTTAATGAAAAAGTGATCATTCATAATTGTAAAGTCACAGTGAATAGCTGTTTCTCCCAAAGACGATATTAAAATGGCCAGCAAGCATGCATTGTGGAAAGAGAAAAATGTAACAATAAAAATCACAAGAGTTAACAAGTGTTACAAAAGACACTAACACACTGTTCCTGGGGTCAGAAGGCACAGCTGCTATAGGAATGTTCAGTGCTTTCTGTAAAGGTTAAAGATATGATTACCATATTCACTGCGATTCCACCCCTAGAAATAAAAATATCTTGAATTTCTGTCTTCACAAAAACATTTCCATAATTTAGATCAGCCTCCTCTTCCTTCGTAAGTGAAACAACCCAGATAAGGAACCACAGTACTCAAGTTAAATGGAATACCATGTGGCCACATAGAGAAAAGATACTGATACATAGGGTAGCTTGAACCCTGAAATCAGTACCTAAGTGAGAAGATTCTGCACAAAACTCTGCATATTGCATAAAGTCAGAGAGGTTAGTGGTTGCCAGGCAGGACAGATTTGAGCTAGTTAATCAAGAGAATAGAATATTCCTGAAACAAAATGAAAAGAGAATATTGAAGAGAGGTGGTGGTTTGTGATTCCTGCTTACCTGTGCCCACAGAAAAGTTAATTGTAATTTTACTTCAATTCAATAGTAATTGTATTTTAGTATAAATTTTTTTAAAAAGAAAAATGTGTAGTTAAGCTGATAGAAGTAGAAATGTTTTTTTGTTAAAAATCAACATACGTGCTTGGATAAATAGTCAGCAAGGGAGGTACAAGACATAAAGGAGGGAGCATCAGGTGTCAAGAAAGTCTGAAATCTTGTGATTATCATCACACTAGTGCACAGGGGCTGTTCCCCACTGAAGACCAGCATAAGCAAGAGGCTGTCCCATACAGCCCACAGGCCCAACAACTTGAATAAGGATGCTATAACTGGTTGTCAGAAAGGAACTCCTTATGAGAAAGAACCCTAATAAGGAATCCCTCAGCATTAACAAGAAAAAGAACTGCATTTGAATAACCTGCAATTCTACAGAGATCTGGCTCAGGATTAGCACAGTCATACACTGAGGTACCTTCTGGAGACGCTGCAGCAGGCTCAGCACACTCAGGCAAGGGGTTGGCATTGGGAACAGAAACATTTGTTCCAGGTTTCGTTTGTGAATATCTGCCTCCCATGGTGTGCTTAGTAGGGCTGTACACGGTTGAGTAACATACTCTGATGATTATATCATCATCAGAGAAGAAAGAAATTACGCAATCAGTGGTGTGCTCACAACAAAAGGCACTATGCTTGGGTTTCAGAGCCCACCCCCCCATTAACAGCAAGGCTATCAGCTATAGATCTTCTTCCCACTAGGAAGCCCACAGCAAAAAATCCTCCTTGTGGATAAGGAATTAAGTGTTTATTCCAGCCGCTGAAGCTTATCCCACTCAATACCACCCCATGGTGGTCCCTGTAATCAGATACACAGATTTCTAATGAGGATGCTGCTTTAGTGTCCCAGTATCTCATTGCCATAGAGATAGAGACACCCTTCCCTCCCTATAAGTTCTCACTAATGAAGAACTAGAAAGACTGCTATTTGTCACTTAAGAAAATTGCCACATCATTTTACCCATGTGCTTGCCCTGTGGATCCTTCCATTACCCAGCTGACAACCCGCTGCCAATGCAGCCTCAAGAGCCACCACCTGCTGGTAAGTGTCTTTTCATTTTCACAGCCAGAGAGTCATTTTTCTTTATTTTAAGTTATATATAAATTCCCCACCCTACTCTAATATCATATTTTAAAAATTCTATCTGGACAGCAGAATGATGTAAGTACTAAGATGTGTTTTACTTGTCAAGCCATCTGCTAGACTAGATAATGCTGAAGATGTCATTGTTGAATGTATGAGTGACTGAGAGTAAATGGAGAAGTGAACTAATGATGAATTATGGTTCCATCTGTTTCTTAGGAGTTAAAAATCACCAGACTTGATCTGGTTGGAACTCTGCAGAGCCAGCCTGGAGGATTTTATTCTGATAGCAAGCTCCCTGCCTTGGCTTCTGTTCTGAGACTATTTATGATTAAAGTAGACTTTACAGATCTACTGCTACTTCGATTGCTTTCCTAAGAGAGAGACAATATGGAAGTAGAGAGACTATTTAAGTAAATATCTGATGCAGATCCAGTGGGCATACTCCCTCTTAGTTCTGTCAGAGCTTACACTAGCCTCACTCTTTCAAAAGATAGTGAAGTACATTAATACTTTTATTAAAGTTACCAACACACAGAATAGATCTTGCTTGGTAAGTATAGTATGGTCTTTTCTGCACTTAAATTCCTCAAATCAATGACATGATTTCAGCAGGGTCCTGCTTTCCTTTTCTATGTTCCTGCCATTGTACCCGTGTTATACTTTAAGATACATGGTTTTATCTGCCAACCTTCAACAAAAGGAACAGATACCTGAATAGTATTAGAAACACGTTTGACAGGGCAAAGTTTCTTCCATCTTGTCTCAGCTGGAGCCATCTATGGTTTAACCTGAAACTGAGCACTTTTTAACGCCAGCTGTGAAAAGTCCTATGGGAAAGTACCCAACTCTGTTCTAGAAACTTGGGGTCAAAATGTCTCAATTAACTGCAAATGTGTTGGCTTCTGTTAAACTGCTTGCTTGCTTTACTTCCCCCCTACACTCACGTGTAGTTTTCCTGTGATCTTTGTCTTTAAAAGCTATTTGTAAAATGCATTTGAGGCTTCTCTGTAGAAAGTGCTTCTTCTAAACTGTCATTGGCTAGCTTAATACAGATTCTCAATTTGGACTTAAATTTTAGTGAGTAGCCTATATGTTTCTACCCAACAGCGCACATCACTGTTAACACAGTACAAGATCATGGTCCAATATTCACCACCCACCAGCTAAGAAAGATAGGTACAGGGGAAATGTTAGCGAGGGTGATTACAAACCAGCAATCTTATCCCACCTATGCTCAAGTGGGATTCAGACCTTAATGTTAAGAATGATTGAATAGGAGAAAAAAAATTGTGGGAGCTTATTTTTTGAAATAAAAATACAGAATTTATAATTCCATGCATGCCCTGTAGGTGACCCCTTAAATTGTTGAGAGCAAGAGAGTTTCTATCGGAAATAATGAGATTGTTAAACATGCTTCCTGACAATATACATGTATACATACATACATACATATATACATACATACATACATGTATGCATACATGCATACAAAGAAAGCTGTCTCCCAAGGCATCCACAATAGAAAAATGTAATACTGTGGCCTTAAAGTGAAAGGTTAGGAAATTCCTTAAGAAAGATTCTAACCTATGGGAAAGAGGGAGAACTTGAGGAATAAGACTTTATGCCATAGGAGGGAATCCAAGGATAGATTTACTATCCAGAAAAATACCCTGTTTCCCAGGTCTGCAGATCTTTGTATTCTCACAAAGATCTTCTACCTATGGCAAATCCCCGTATAACTCCTCCTTCCAAGTAAACTATCCCACTTAACACACCCTGGGCCAGAGTCCCACATCCCACTGTCTAGTTAGCTGAGGTATCCCCATCCCTTATTTCCACTCTTTATAAAGTCCCCAGCTTAATTCATCATTCTCAGCCAGAAATTGGTCAGGATTGTTGGCTATACTTGAGCTCCTTGTACTACATAGGGATAGAAAGTAACCAGACTACCAGTCCATTGACTGGCACAACTCATTGTGACTGGGGCAGCCCAAATTAATGTTGGGGACTCACAGTGGGCCAGAACTTATCTAATATCCAAAAATTGCTTCAGCTGAAGTCATCTGCAGCTTAGCCTGAAACTGAGCCCTGCTCTACCCCTTTTCTACCCCAGCCATGAAACGTCCCATGGGAAAGTACCCAACACTAGAAATCCCAGGTCTAAATGCCCCAGCTAACTGAATGATTAACTGTTAGACTTCTTGCTTCCTTTACTTCCCCTATCAACTGCCAACCAGGATATAGATCTTCTGTGATCTTTGCCTTTAGAAACTCCCTGTAAAATGCATTCCAGGCTACTCTGTGAGAAGTGTTTCTCTCCAGGCAGTCAGTGGCTGGTTTAATACAGACTTTCAATTCAGACTTCAGTCACGTTGATTGGTCTTTAAGTCTCTATCCTGCAGCACATGTCACTGTTAACAAGCTGAATTCTTATTATACACTGTAGTTTGAAACTACATTCTATACAAACACAATACATACAAAGAGAGAGAGAGAGAGAGAGACAGAGAGACAGAGAGACAGAGAGACAGAGAGACAGAGAGAGAGACAGAGACAGAGACAGAGACAGAGAGACAGACAGAGAGACAGACAGACAGAGACAGAGACAGACAGCACAGACATACACACAATCTCATTGATGGTTCAGCCTCAAAGAGTGAATACTATTACGTGGGGAAAGTATGTTTCAACAAAATTCCTGTTATCATTTACAGCCTGTACTCAACAATGTTTATTGCATATTTATTTCTGTTTCTGACATAAAACACATTACCACCTAAGAAACCTAGGCTAGTGCCTGACAAGCAGTAAGTGTTTGTAATGTGCTTAATACATGAGAGAATTAGGGATAAGGAGAAACCAATTTTTCTGTATCTTTATCTTTAAAAACCTCATAAAATTCATTTTAAAGCTCAGCTATGTCACTTTCTTTGATATCAGAAGGCTGCTGGTTCTTCTCAGCATGGAAAAGTAAACATATTTCTAGATGATTTAATCATCTGAATGGTTTTAATAACTGGCCTGTGTAGGCCTTGAGAGAACGTGTTTGCTATGTCTGATGCTGAAGGTCATAGATATTTTCCTAAGCTGCACAGATGGTTTCTCCAACCAAAAACCCCAGAAAGTCCTCAGAAGAGATTGCAAAGGGGGACAAAGAAGAGGCTGTGAGAGTAGATTGTGTGTATGTGGTCTTTCCTCTGAGTATCAGGATTCTTATGGCACATGCACATCTGCAGATCTGCAAGTTCTCTAATGGCTTGAATTGCTCTCAAATTCTCTACTCTGTATCTGCACAGAGCCATTCCTAACACCCTCAACATATTTCTGATGGCTACTGAGCTGAAGAGAATTGGGTTTATCCTGGAGGATCTGGAAGCATAAATGAATGGAGAAATACCATACAACTCCAAAATTCAAAATCTGACCTCCCTTTCTCCCCTTCTCTCTCTCTTTCTCTCTCTCTCAAATCCATATCGCCTTCTGGATACCACATCTCCATTTCCATCTATTTGGGAATCTCTGTTCAGAGTTGGGGTCACATTGTACGCAGTGTTTCGTATAACAACTGTGGATGCTTTCACACTCTCTTCCTACTTGCTGCCCACATGCCATTTGTCACTTTCCCCAGTAGAGTTACTAAGAGAACTGTCACAACTAAAGCTACACAGTCATCAGGCTGGATGCTAAATGTGATCTAACACATCACGTTTTCTTGCCTTTGTTTGTGGTCAAACAGTTATCTTTTTCATTTGCTTTCCTGATGCGATTTGTGACTTAAAGTTCTATCCAGAAAAAGGAGAATGACAGTCTAACTTTTACTCTTTATTTTTATTTATTTTTTTTATAACTGGTGATGTTTTGACAGCACCTCCCAGATCTTTTTGACAGTCAGACTCTCACCTGGACTGTGAGGTCCAGAGACAACTGCTGACCTGTTTGTATTTCCTCTCATGTCTCCCTGCACAGAAGCTGAGGGACAGAGAAGATGGTGAAACCCTAGTGAAGTCTTTTCTTCATTCACAATTGCAAATTCAGCTTGTGTTGTAATTATTTTGGAATGACAAATTAAAAATGCTAGATATCATTGTGTATTTGTTCTATTTAAAAGTAGCTGTCCTACATGTGAGATGGGAAACACATTATAACCATGCTGGAAACACTCGAGCATCTTTAGAGTGTAAATATACCAAGCCAGAAAGAGGCTGCTTATTCCAGATCTGCAGGATCACTTGCTCATGTATGTCTAGATGTATACATAAGTAGGTAAAATGGAATCATGTGTAACCACTCAATAAATAAATAACTACATAAGAAAACCAAGAAAGCAAACCAAAGATACATTGATTGACACGGTAGCATTAAATAAATCTCTTAATGGAATGCCACATGGCAGTGCTGCACACATGTGCCCTTGTATAGAATCTGTCGGTCTTGAACATAAAAGTCCACTCACTGCTTAACCAGCGCATTGATGATAGATCACAAGCAGAAAAGAAAGTCTGAGGAGATGTCTCCTTAGGGCTGGTTCTGGAGAAGATGCTAGATGAGAAAGCAGTGAACTCCCTCCTGTTTTCCTAGACGTATGGCTGGTAAAAGAAATACAAGGGAAAAGCAGAGACATGGGTGTGATGTTTCCTCCAATGTGTGCATGGGAACACATGAATGGACAGACAGCACAAGGTCCAACAAGAAAGAGATGGGATGGAGAGAAGAGTCTCACTTGTGAGTCTCAAGCAGTATGACCTTTCACCCTGTGGGCAGAATGCAAGAGGGTTAGTGGGACAAAGGCATAGTGATAAATAATTTAGCTTCCACTCAGCATACATGCAAGTAGTGAAATCTGTCAAATAGCTCCGGAAGAACTGTGAGAGTAGTTGAGCCACTGCCTGTCTTGTTCTCGAATCTTATTCCTTTCATTTCCAACAGTAGGTATTTCTTCTGCCATGGAAATGTCTTGTGCTACTATTTCCTAGAATGAAAATTTTAGGTTTTACTCATGTACGTCCAATATAGAAGGCAACACCCCTACACTCATACATTAAGGTAGCCTAGTACCTCACATTAGAGTTTAGTCATACAAATAAAACAATTACTGTTTCGTTTGTGGAGATCCTATTGTTGTTACTGATAGTTTTCAAGGATATATTCAAGTGTGTTTCCTTTTGGAATTTTCTCACCTGTAATATCAGAATGATGAAAAAATTTTACTTACTAGGTTTTTAAAGTATAAATACATTATAAAATCAATACACATTTTTATGCTACTGTGGAGGACTTAGAAATATTAATACGGACTTAACTGATCTGGTGCATGAATGGAAGAGTATTTTCTATTGTTACTGCTGAAAAGCTGAAATGGATATCAAGATAACAAGATGGGCTCACATATAAGCAATGCATATATTATGGCTTTGGGGGGCTAATTTTAAAATTTAAAGCAAGCAACTCCTTTGAAATGTTAGAAACAAGTTGCCCTTGCACATAAAGGTCAATCAGAGATCCCAAGTGTGACATAACATGTCTCTCTGACTTTCAACCTTGACCTTTTCCCTCATTCCCTGCTGAGGAACACCTTGGTTTGCAAAACACTTTCTTTGGGGATTTTATATTTTTGCGAAAAATGAACCACCACATAGGTCAAAGCATTCAACAATATGGTAATTTGGCGTCAGAGTAATTCCAGTAAAAGGTATGTGGGTGAGTTTATTTATCAAATACGAAAGTCTGCCTCGTTAGTCTGGCCTTAGGTCATGTGAGGGGACAGGCTGGTGATGATCGTGGTGGTACTCATGCTAACATTGCACCTTCTAGTTGCAGCAAAAGTCTAAGTAAATATAGTCCCCAAATGTAAGCTGTAATTTTCCTAGTAAAATTAACCCAAATACTCTTAAATCTCAGTAAAGATGTGTTGTTGAAATTATTGTAGTGAGTAATAATAACGCACACATGTTGAACAGGACAGATAGCCAAGGCTACCCAGTGGGGATATTCTAGGTGCACTGAGGGAAATAGTGTATTCTTTTGTAACATTAATTTTTCTGTCAGTAGAACACACTCCAAATACTACATTATTAGTTTTTCAACAGTAGAGAGCATTTGAGACCTCCCTCTCCTACCTCCAGAAACAGGAACATGTCATCTTCCCAGAAGGAGCACCAGCTTTTCAGAGTAATCAGAAACTCCCACTGTTTCATCCGCAAGGGAATATGTAATTCTCTGCAAAGCCATCTATCTAAAATTGTATCATTTCCCTTGTTTGCCTTCATCTGATTGTCTTTTCCTCCCACTACAATTTAATCTCCTGTACAGATTCTTGTCTGTTTTTTTTTTTTTTTTCACTTTCTTCCCTTTGTCTACAAATGTTTCCAGCATAAAGCTCTGCTGGGTGAATACCTGCTGATTCACACAGCTACTGAGATAAGACAAAGCTAGTTTGCCCTCTGGACTTGTGAGAGGTCAATCAGAAGTGCATCCTTGCTCCAAAGAGTCCATTCCTTTGCACATCCACCACGGAAAACTCAGGGATAAAACAACAGAAGGGAACCAACTTTACAGAAGATCGGAGTTATGGAGAAAGTTCATTGTCAGGATTTGAATTTTGGTTCTTTCATTTTCTAGTAGTTTTTGAGAATCCTACAATCTACACCACTACTCAGTAGTGAAATGCCTGTGAAAACATTGTTCCTTGGCATTTGAAACATCTTTTCCATTGAAAACTATCTTCTTCAATCACCTAGCATCTGGGTATAAAATCCTATGTTACAGAATTACAACTGTCATGAATATTCTAATAATTTCACCCAAATAAAAATTCATCAAGAAACTTGTTCCCAAAATAATAACTAGTGAAGCCCTGTCCAAAAGGTAAAAATAAGTATATAACCACAGGGAAAAAAAGGTTTTCTAACATAAAACACTTAACTAGGATGACCAGAGTAGGAAGGGGTGTCTTTATTGGAAGGAAACTAGTCCAATCCTGCCTGAGAAACGATTTATCTATTATGCAATCTCCCATAAGCAGGCAAATTTTGTCCCAAGAAGAAAGGCAAGAAATTGTTTGAAGGATCCATGCTGCACACAGCAAGGCCCACCCCTTGTCTAATTATGGAGGATTTGTGGAACTCACAAAAAAATCATAGAAAACTACAGGTAAACTGATACCTTCTGATAGGGGTGCAACAGAACTCAAAGGAGCATTCCAGATAGCATATCTATTCATTATGCAATAGTGCTAAAACAGTACTGAACATCTAGGGTAGATGGTGAAGGAATCTTACTGTCATACCCACAGATAAGTGCGGCTCTCACCCTTCCTCAAAGGAGCTTCCACTTTACAGCAAATGGAGACCATTTCAGAAAACCACACCTGGACACAATGCAGAGGTCAATGACTTATGGGGAGTCAGATCCAATGGACACAGTTACAGCACAGCGATTATTACATTTATATCTCAGGGACAGTGGGAGAGGAGCAGAAGGAAGAATTCTAGCAGTCAGAATACCAGGATGTTTGCTGTGAAACAGTTTGTCCTAAAAACACCTGCATAAACTCCAATAATGATCAATAAGAGAAGGAGAATTAACCTCTCCCAGGCTTGAACTTTAATTGGTTACCCAATATGAAGTTGTCAGCTCTGAAATCATACACATCATGGTTGACAAAAAAAAACAAAAACAAAAACAAAAAAAAACAAACCAGTCTCAGCAGGTTGCATTTATACACTGGGGCATCTATGTATTTCTTACAATTCATTCGTCAGTCTGTCTGCCTGTCTGTCTATCTACTATCTATCTATCTACCTATCTATCATCTATCCATCCATTACCTATCTATCTATCTATCTATCTATCTATCTATCTATCTATCTATCATCTATCTATCTATCTATCTATCTATCTATCTATCTATCTATCTGTCATCTATCTACCATCTACCTATTGATCTTTCTATCATCTGTCATCTATCATACATCATTTATTATTTATCTGTACACATATGTAAATATATGTGCATATATTAATATAGACTTAAATATTAATAACAATAATTGAAAAGAGGTTATCAATTTTAGAGTCAGAGAGAACATAAGAAGGATTGGAGGAAGTGGATATGAGAGGGGCTAGAGGGAGGAAAGTGAAGGGAGAGGTGATATAATTATATTTAAATTTTAAAGTACATAAAATAAAAACTGATCTTAGTAAATATGTTTGTTTGGCTTTAGTTTATCAATGATTCTGGTGTCAGTTTTATTCTGTCTTCCTGGTGAACTGTGGGCAATGTTAACAAGCAAGAATCATAGGGTCTTTATGACTTAGAGAAATGTTAATTTTATATAATTGGGAGAACTGGATATCTTTTTTTTAATTTTATTTTTGATACTTTATTTACATTTCAAATGTTTTCCCCTTTCCAGGTCTCCCCTTTGGAAACCCCCTATCCCATCCCTCCTCTCCCTGCCTCTGTGAGGGTTTTCCCCCACCCACCCACCCACCCACTCCCATCTTACCTCCCTGGCATTCCCCTATACTGGGGCATCTAACACTCTCAGACCCAAGGGCCTCTCCTCCCAATGATGCCAACAAGGTGCTCCTCTTCCAAATACATGGCCAGCACCATGGGTCCCTCCATATGCATTCTTTGGTTGGTGGTCCAGTCTCTGGGAGCACCAGGGGGCCTGACCAGTTGACACTGTTTCCTCCACATGGGGCTGCAAACTCTCTCAGCTCCTTCAGTCCCTTCTCCAACTCCTCCATCTGGGACCCCACACTCAGTCCAATGGTTGCTGTGAATTAAATCATGGGTGTTCTGAACTTTTGGGCTAATATCCTCTTATCAGTGAGTACATACCATGTTTGTTATTTTGTGACTGAGTTACCTCCTCAGGATGATATTTTCAAGTTCCATCCATTTGCCTGTGAATTTCATGAAGTCATTGTTTTTAATAGCTGAGTAATATTCCATTGTGTAAATGTACCACATTTTCTGTATCCATTTTCTCTGTTGAGAGACATCTGGGTTGTTTCTAGCTTCTGGCTATTATAAATATGGCTGCTATGAACATAGTAGAGCATGTGTCCTTACTGCAGCTTGGAGCTTCTTCTGGGTATATGCCCAGGAGTTGTATAGTTGGGTCCTCAGGTAGTATTATGTCCAATTTTCAGACGATCCACAAAACTGATTTCCAGAGTGGTTGCACCAGCTTGAAATCCCACCAACAATGGAGGAGAGTTCCTCTTTCTCCACATCTTCACCAGCATCTGCTATCACCTGAGTTTTTGATCTTAGCCATTCTGACTGGTGTGAGGTGGAATCTCAAGGTTGTTTTGATTTGCATTTCCCTGATGACTAAGGATGTTGAACATTTCTTTAGGTGCTTCTCAGCCCTTCGAGTTTTCTCAGTTGAAAATTCTGTTTAGCTCTGCTCTCCATTTTTTTGATAGGGTTATTTGGTTCTCTGGAGTCTAACTTCTTGAGTTCTTTGTATGTATTGGATATTAGCCCTCTATCAGATATAGGATTGGTAACAATCTTTTCCCAATCTGTTGGTTGCCGTTTTGTCCTATTGACAGTGTCCTTTGCCTTACAGAAGCTTTTCAATTTCATAAGGTCCCATTTGCCGATTCTTGATCTAAAAGCATAAGCCATTGGTGTTCTGTTCAGGAACTTTTCCCCTGTACTCATGTGTTTGAGACTTTTCCCCAATTTCTCTTCTATTAGATTCAGTGTGTCTGGTTTTATGTGGAGGTCCTTGATCCACTTGGACTTGAGCTTTGTACAGGGAGATAGGAATGGATCAATTCGCATTCTTTTACATGTAGACCGCCAGTTGAACCAGCACCATTTGTTGAAAATGCTGTCTTTTTTCCACTGGATGGTTTTAGTTCCATTGTCAAAGATCAAGAGACTGTAGGTGTGTGGGCTCATTTCTGGGTCTTCAATTCTATTCCATTGACCTACCTGCCTGTCACTGTACCAATACCATGTAGTTTTTATCACTACTGCTCTGTAGTACAGCTTGAGGTTAGGAATGATGATTCTCCCAGAAGTTCTTTTATTGTTGAGGATAATTTTTGCTATCCTGGGTTTTTGTTATTCCAAATGAATTTGAGAATTGCTCTTTCTAAGTCTATGAAGAATTGAGTTGGAATTTTGGAGGGGATTACATTGAATCTGTAGATTGCTTTTGGCAAGATGGTCATTTTTATTATATTAATCCTGCCAATCCATGAGCATGGGAGAGCTTTCTATCTTCTGAGGTCTTCCTCGATTTCTTTCTTCAGAGACTTGAAGTTCTTGTCATACAGATCTTTCACTTGTTTGGTTAGAGTCACACCAAGTTATTTTATATTGCTTGTGACTATTGTGAAGGGTGTCATTTCCCTAATTTCTTTCTCAGCCTGTTTGTCCTTCAAGTATAGGAAGGCTACTGATTTGTTTGAGTTAATTTTATATCCAGCCACTTTGCTGAAGTTGTTTATCACTTAAGCATACGATCATATCTTCTGCAAATAGTGATATTTTCATTTCTTCCTTTCCAATTTGTGTCCCTTTGACATCTTTTTGTTGTCTAATTGCTCTAGTTAGAACTTCAAGCACTATATTGAATAGATAGTGAGAGAGTGGACAGCCTTGTATAGTCCCTGATTTTAGTTGGGATTGATTGAAGTTTCTCACCATTTAGTTTGATGTTTGTTAGTTACTGGTTTGCTGTATATTGCTTTACTATGTTTAGATATGGGCCATGAATTCCTGATCTTTCCAAGACTTTTATCATGAAGGAATGCTAAATTTTGTCAAATGCTTTTTCAGCATCTAATGAAATGACCATGTGGGTTTTTTTTTTTTTGAGTTTATTTATGTAGTGGATTACATTGATGGATTTCCTTGTATTGAAAAATCCCTGCATCCCTAGGATGAAGCCTACTTGATCATGATGAATGACTGTTTTGATGTTTTCTTGGATTCAGTTTGAGAGAATTTAATTGAGTATTTTTGCATGGATATTCGTAAGGGAAATTGGTTTGAAGTTTTCTTTCACTGTTGGGTCTTTGTGAGGTTTTGGTATCAGTGTAACTGTGGCCTCATAGAAGGAATTGGGTAGTGTGCCTTCTGTTTCTGTTTTGTGGAATAGTTTGAAGAGTATTGGTATTAGGTCTTCTTTGAAGGTCTGATATAGAATTCTGCACTAAACCCATCTGGTCCTGGGATTTTTTTGGTTGGGAGACTTTTAATTAATTTTATTTCTTTAGGGGTTATGGGAATGTTTAGATGGTTTATCTGATCCTGACTTAACCTTAATTTTTGGCATCCATCTAGAAAATTGTCTATTTCTTCCAGGTTTTCCAGTTTTGTTGAGTATAGGCTTTTGTAGTAGGATCTGATGATTTTTTGAATTTCCTCAGATTCTGTTGTTATATCTCCCTTTTAATTTCTGATTTTAATTTGGATATTGTCTCTGTGCCCTGTGGTTAGTATGGCTAGGAGTTTATCTACCTTGTTGATTTCTTAAAGAACCAGCTCCTGGTTTTGTTGCTTCTTTGTATAGTTCTTTTTGTTTTTACTTGGTTGATTTCAGCCCTGAGTTTGATTATTTCTTGCCTTCTACTCCTCTTGGGTGTATTAGCTTCTTTTTGTTCTAGAGCTTTCAGGTGTGCTGTTAAGTTGCTAGTGTATGCTCACTACAGTTTATTTTTGGAGGCACTCAGAGCTATGAGTTTTCCTCTTAACACTGCTTTCATTGTGTTCCATAAGTTTGGGTTTGTTGTACTTTCATTTTCATTAACTTCTAGGAAGTCTTTAATTTCTTTCTTTATTTCTTCCTTGACCAAGTTATCATTGAGTAGAGCATTGTTCAGCTTTCATGTATATGTGGGCTTTCTGTTGTTTGTGTTGCCTTTGAAGACCAGCCTTAATCCATAGTGATCTGATAGGAGGCATGGGATTATTTCAATCTTCTTATATCTGTTGAGGTTTGTTTCGTGACCAATTACGTGGTCATTTTTGGAGAAAGTACCATGAGGTGCTGAGAAGAAGGTATATTCTTTTGATTTAGGATGAAATGTTCTATAGATCTCTGTTAAATCCATTTGGTCCACAACTTCTGTTAGTGTCACTGTGTCTCTGTTTAATTTGTGTTTCCAAGATCTGTCCATTGATGAGAGTGTAGTGTTGAAGTCTCCCACTATTATTGTGTGAGGTACAATGTGTGCTTTGAGCTTTAGTAAAGTTTCTTTTATGAATGTGGGTGCCCATGCATTTGGAGCACAGATGTTCAGAATTTAGAGTGCTTCTTGGTAGATTTTTCCTTTGATGAGGATAAAGTGTCTTTTCTTATCTTTTTTCATTACCATTGAAAGTTGAAAGTCGATTTTATCTGATATTAGAATGACTACTCCAGCCTGTTTCTTGGGATCATTTGCCTGGAAAATTGTTTTCCATCCCTTTACTTTGAGGTAGTTTTTGTCTTTAACACTGAGGTGCATTTTCTGTATGCAACAAAATGATGGGACCTGTTTATGGATCCAGTCCATTAGCCTATGTCTTTTTATTGTGGAATTGAGTCCATTGATGTTAAGAGATATTAAGGAATAGTAATTTTTGGTTCCTGTTATTTTCGTTGTTATTTTTGTTTGTGTGGCTATCTTCTTTTGGTTTTGTTGAAAGATTACTTTCTTGCTTTTTCGAGGGTGTAGTTTCCCTCCTTGTGTTAGCATTTTCTATCTATTATCCTTTGTAGGGCTGGGTTTGTGGAAACATATTGTGTAAATTTGGTTTTTTCATGGAATATCTTGGCTTCACCATCTACGGTAATCGAGAGTTTTGCTGGGTATAGTAGCCTGGGCTGGCAGTTGTGTTCTCTTAGGGTCCATATGAGATCTGCCCAGGATCTTCTAGCTTTCATAGACTCTGGTTAGAAGTCTGGTGTAATTCTGTTAGGTCTGCCTTTATATGTTACTTGACTTTTTTCCCTTACTGCTTTTAATATTCTTTCCTCGTTTTGTACATTTGGTGTTTTGACTATTATGTGATGGGAGGAATTTCTTTTCTCGTCCAATCTATTTGAAGTTCTGTAGGTTTCTTGTATGTTTATGTTCATCTCTTTCTTTAGGTTAGGGACGTTTTCTTCTATGATTTTGTTGAAGATATTTACTGGCCCTTTAAGTTGGGAATCTTCACTCTCTTCTATACCTATTATCCTTAGGGTTGGTCTTCTCATTGTGCCCTGTATTTTTTGGATATATTGGTTGCATTTTTGCATTTTCTTTGACCGTTGTGTTGATGTTATCTATGGTATCTTCTGCACCTGAGATTCTCTCTTCTATCTCTTGTATTCTGTTGGTGATGCTTGCATCTATGACTCCTGATCTCTTTCCTAGGGTTTTTATCTCCAGGGTTTTCTCCCTTTGTGATTTCTTTATTGTTTCTATTTCTGTTTTTAGATCCTGGATGCTTTTGTTCATTGATTGTTTTCCTGTATTTCCTCTTTCAGGGCTCCTAGCTGTTTACCTATGTTCTTTTGTATTTCTTTAAGGGAGTTATTTATTTCCTTCTTAAAGTCTTCTATCATCATCAGGAGAAGTGATTTTAAATCTGAGTCTTACTTTTCTGGTGTGTTGGGGTATCCAGGGGTCACTGTGGTAGGAGAACTGGGTTCTGATGATGCCATGTTGCCTTGGTTTCTGTTCCTTATGTTCTTGTACTTGCCTTTTGCCATCTGGTTATCTCTTGTGTTAGCTGGTCTTGCTCTCTCTGACTGTGGCTTGTCCTTCCTGCAAGCCTCTGTGCCAATACTCCTTAAAGACCAGCTTTCTCTGAGAGGAATTTGGGTTTGGAGAGCTGTGGTACAGGGTCAGCTCTGAGGCGCAGACAGAAACTAAATGGATCCTGTCTCCAGCTTTTCCTTGTTTCTTGTGTCCTGATGAGTCTGCAAGGGTCCCTATTGATCAAGGAATTTGAACAGAAGTGGTGGTCTTCCTATGCTCAAAGGTGTGTCAGCACCGGGAGACCAGCTCTCTCTTGGCACTATTTGAGTATGGAGCCCTGTATTACAGAATCAGCTCTCTGCAGCAGAAGGAAACCCGAAGGCCGCTCCTCAGTTCCTGTGTCCTGAGGGTTCTGGGTGGGAACCTCTGAGCAGAGGTACTGGCCTTACTCCTGATCACAGTCTTGTCCACATTCCTGGGAGGCTAGCTCTTTCCCTGTGTTATTTGGCTATGGAGCCATGTGGCACAGACTGAGGTCCCTGGCCACAAATGGAAACCAAAATACTCCTGTCCCAGGCTAATCCTTAGTCCCTGTGTCCCTGAGGGTTCTGGATGGGTCCCTTTGTGCAGTGATGTTTGTCTTACCTCCACTTACCGGCTTGTCCACACACCTAGGAGGCTAGCTTTCTCCTGGCGGTATTTGGCTATGGAGCCCTGTGGCACAGACTGAGGTCTCTGGTCGCAGAAGGAAACTGGAACTGGATATCTAAAATTATGTTCCTTATAAAACCTGATGCTAAACTGTTCTATGATATTGTCATTGGACTAAAAATGTCATGTACAAACACTGAAATTGAATATTTTTAATATGAACTATAATCTTATTTATGATTTCCCTAATCAATTCTATGTTGATCATGTATAATATAATGTGAAATTTTATTTGTGTATGTGTGTAAATGTGTATATGTGATCGTATGTATATATAAACATGTGTGTGTAGATGTACATTTACTTAGTAATTTTTGACATCTTTGTTAAGATTCAGACTAAGGTCCACATACTTATGTGGCAAACACTTTACCAACTGAGACATCTCCCCATTTCTGATCTGAAAGTTTCTATTTTTCTTCCATCAGGACAATTAATACCGTGTTGTTCAAAACACACGAAAATACATTTTAACTTTTTTGTATGTCTTTGAGAGATTTACGAAAAATATATCCTGGAAGTAAGAAATATCAAGTATTTAGAACAATCTGTTATAATTTTTCACTTTCTTTGCTATTTAAGTCTCTTTTCAGTCAGTATCTATACCTTTGAGCTTGAGATATTTTCAAGTACAAGAAATAAAAATTATTGCTCAATTTTATAGAGATAATTTCCTTTCCTCTGTTTTATTTTGTTTGTGACCTAAAAGACCCCCTACTTTCTTAGCAAAAACTCCTAATATGACCTTATTACCAACACTTTTTATGCTGTGTATTGGAGCACTAGATGTCATACTTTGCATATCTTCTCCTATATATCTTTGCCTACAACTCTCCAGCTCCTCATATAAATGTATTTTTTATTTTAATGTTCAATATATATCTAAAGTCATGCAATATTACTCTCTGTGTTGAGATTATTTTGGTTCTTGTAATCTTTTCTGGAGCAGTGAAACATCAACTCCTTGTTTCTAATTGTTATCAGTATTAGTGCTACTTAATAGCAGGCACATTCTGTTAAATACTCTTTCTGCATAGATGAATGCTAGGTACTCAAAAAGTGAATTTGATATGACACTAGCTGTTGAGGGTTGGTCTGGTGCTACTATGTATTCAAATGCTAAATATTGGCCCCCAAGATCTGGTTATTCCTCCAATGAGTATATCCTCAAGTACACCAAAGGAAGCTATGTAAACCCTGCTTTCCAGTTAAAGTTAATTGGTTAATAAAAGCTAGAGCCTGTGATGGCCACTAAAGAGAGAAAAGTAGGACTTAAGGATTGAGTGAGGGGTCTTAGGAGAAGCAAGAGAAGATGGAAAACAGACACTGAGAGAGGGGGAGGCACCAGGAGTGGAGATGAATGATGAATATGGAACCAGGAGAAATGGACCCTGAGGATAAGGTGGGTGAGAACCAAACAGCAAGTAACAAGGGACATATGGCTGGGATGTAAGTAGATCAAAACCTGGCCAATCTAGATTTACAGCTTGTAAATAAAATAACAAGATTGTCTTTTGTAAGGGGTAACTAGAATATATCATTCCTTTTACAACTGACTTGTGATCTAGTCATTAAAATATCACTGTAGGAGGTACTAGTTGTATAACTTTGGGTTTAGAATGTTCAAATAACTACAATGAAATCAATAGAAAAGATAGATCACACAATTTTAAATGTGAAGACATTTATGATTTCTCAATGCAATGAAGGTTTGTAAATCTAGTTTAAAAATAAAAAAAAAGGAACCCAATGGTTAACAGGAAACCTGGGTTTCTTGATTATTCTTGATGTTTGCTTTGTTCTAAAGGTTAACAGAGATGTGAAGAAGCCTGGGAACACTCTTTCTGGAGTAATGGAAACAGACAAAAGTTAGGAGTTCAGGCTTGGTTGGGAAGGGGAGAGTGTGACCAGCCCCAGGAGTTGGGTTAGGATCTTAAAAGTTGGGTTTTAGATCTTATAAGTAAAGATGGACAATCATGGTACACATTAAGTATAGCAACCCTACAAGCTAAACATTATCTTGGGTTAATGTTGGACTTAGATTATATTAAGAAGATTTAGGACTCTTCCTCTTGAAGAAAACTACATCCTGCACAGCTTCATCGCATGTGTTCAACACTTCAGAAACAATATAGAGTAATACAAATTATTAGCCACCTGGAAAATGAGCACATTGAAGAAAGCATGAAGTATAGACGCTGAAAAAGAAACATGGGATTCAACAATGAATATCAAAGACACAACTTGAGAGTATCTGAACAATAGAAGAGCAGCAAAATAAACTCTTATTTCTTTAGGTTGCTTTGGCAGATGCTTTGTCCCAGTGATGAAAAAAGTAATATAATAAATTTTAAATAGTCTTGTGTATGTTTCTGAAGTATGTCCTTATGATTCTCTGGATTTCCACAGGGTTTGTTGTTATGCCCCCTTCTCATTTCTGATTTTGTAAATTTGGATATTCTTTCTCTGTCTTTTAATTAGATAAGGGTCTGTCTATTTTGTTGATTTTTCTCAAAGAAGCAATTCTTTGTTTTATTGATTTTTTTCTCTTTGTTTCTATTTTATTGATTTCAGCCCTGAGTTTGCCATCTATTCCTCTTGGGTGTGCTTACTTCTTTTTCTTCTAGAGCTTTCAAGTGTGCTGTTAAGTTGCTAGAATGAGATCTCCCCAATTTTATTTATTTGTTTATTTAAATGTATGAGTTCACTGTGGCTGTCTTCAGACACACCAGAAGAGGGCATCGGATCCCATTACAGATGGTTGTGAGCCACCATGTGGTTTCAGGAATTGAACTCAGGACCTGTGGAAGATCAGTCAGTGCTCTTAACTACTCAGCCATCTCTCCAGCTCCTTCCTCAATTTTTTTTATTAATTTATTCTCTCATATACTACATCCCAACCCCAGTTTCCCCATGCTTTTCTCCTCCTACTCCCTCCCCTAATCCTCTATGTCTCCATCTACTGCTCCTCCATTTCCCTTCAGAAATGGGTGGATCTCCTAGGAATACCAACTGAGCATAACATATCAAGGTTCTATTAAACTAGGCACCTCCCCTTTTATTAAAGCTGGGCAAGACAAACCAGTGTGAGAAAAAGGGTCCCAAAAGCAAGGAAAAGTGGTAGAAACAACTTCCATTCCCTCTACTAGGAATCCCACAAAAACACCAAGCTCCACAACTATAACATATATGCAGAGAGTCTAGGTTAAACCCATGCAGGTTCCCCGAGTCAGTCTCAGTAAGGTCAAAGACACCATATGAAAACACAGAATCAACAAACATCTACTTCATTTTTTTAAATAAATGTACTTAGCGCTATGAACTTTTCCTTTAGCACCTCTTTCATTGTGCTCTATAAATTTGGGTATGGTATATATTCATTTTCATTGAACTCAATTATAGAAATTATTTAATCTTTCTTTCTTTCTTTCTTTCTTTCTTTCTTTCTTTCTTTCTTTCTTTCCTTCTTTCTTTTTTTTGTTTTGAATCATTTTTCATTCAGTAGAGGGTTGTTCAGTTTCCATGAATTTACAAGCTATCTGTTGTTGTTGATATATAGCTTTAATCCATGGTGGTCTGATAGGATGCAGGAAGTTGTTTGAATTTCGGTGTGTCTATAGATACTGGCTTTGTGTCTGGGTATGTGGTCAATTAAATACTTTACTCATGTGACTCCTCTTCACCCTCAGAGTATAAATTGTCTGAGGCTCTGAAAGAAGTTGTCTATTTTATGAGACTTGAATCTGCCTCATTTATCAGCTCCATTCTCCCAGGTCTCATCACCTTTGGAGATGTGACAAGATGATTGCTGAGAACTTTCTAGAACTGTTAAAATTATTAAGCTACATTTTTAACAGAATGAGAAGTTTTAAGAAGGATATATCTGAAAGACATACCACTCCTGTCTGTGTCAGAAAAGTTAAGACTGAAAGAGTATCATGCATAAAGACAGAAAAGATAAAGCCTTCCACAGGTCATAAATAAGAAGCACCAGTAACTCATCTCAAATTTACAAACAATGAGGATAGAACAAGCTAATGGAGTGGATTCAAAACTTATTGGAAGGTAGAAATAAAGGAGCATCAAACTGAAAAATTAGTTTCAAAGAAAAAGTATGCCTAATATCAATAAAATTAAAATAAACATAATCTAGACAAATAAAACCTGAACCCGACAGCTTAAAGACAGTGATAATACCTTAACTATAGAAAGCAGTGACTACAAAATTTAAGTGAAAGGAGTCATTAAGCAATGAATTGTTGTATGCATGTATGCTGCTAAATATAACATTTTATAAATATAAATATAACACATTTATAAATATAAATATATATGATGTAGTATAATAACAATGAAGAGATATAATACATGATAAAATGATGTAGAACACAGAGAAGATAGAATTAGCATAATGCCAAGTCTTCTTCTTATCCATGTAGAGTGGTAAAAGTCTTAGAGATATCAGGTATACAAAGTGCATACCTAAACACAATAAAGACAATATACAGCAAGCATCAAATTAAATGTAAAGAAACTTAAAGCAATTCCACGAAAATCAGGGACAAGACAAGGTTGTCCACTCTCTCTCTCTCTCTCTTCAATATAATACTTGAAGTTCTAGCTGGAGCAATAAGACAATAATAGGAGACCAAGGGGATACAAAGTAAAGTATTAGTATTCACAGATAATATGACAGTATACATAAGTTACCTCAAGATGTCTACCAGAGGACTCCTCCAGTTGAAAACCAACTTCGGCAAAATGGGTAGACACCAAATTAACTAAAATAAATCAGCAGCCCTCTTTTATACCAAATGATTAACAGGCTGAGGAGGAAGCCAGGGAGACAACCCCCTTAGCAATAGGCACAAAGAATGTAAAATGTCTTGGAGTAACTTTAACAAAGCAAATAAGAGACCTGTATGACAAGCTCTTCAATTCTCTGAAAAAAGAAATTGAACAAGATATCACAAGAAGATGGAAAGATCTCCCATGCTCAAAAATCTGTAGAATTAACATAGTGAAAAAAATCATCTTATCAAAAACAATCTGCAGATTCAATGCAATTACCATCAAAATTGCAACACATTTTTAAAACAGATTTTCAAAGAACAAATCTCAACTTCATATGAAGAAACAAAAACACCCAGGACAGCTATAACAATCCTGTACAATAAAAATATTTCTGGAGGTATCACCATCTCTGACTTCAAGTTGTACTACAAAGCAATAGTAATAAAAACCACATGATATTGATATAGAAAGAAATAGATTGATCACTGGAATTGAATCTAAGACCCAGAAATATACCCACACATCTGTGGATAATTGAATTTTGATAAAAAACTTAAAATCATGCAATGGAGCATCTTCAACAAATGGCACTGGTCTAACTGGATATCTGCATGTAGAAGAATGCAAATAGACCCGTACCTATCACTCTGCACAATACTCAAGTCAAGAAATTAAAAAACCTCAATGTAAAACCAAATACATTAAATCTAATAAAATAGAAAGTGTGGAATAGCCTTGAACTCATTTGGTATAGGAGACAACTTCCTGAACAGAATACCAGTCAATCAGGCTCTAAGATCAACAATTGATAAATGGAGCCTCATGAAACTAAAAAGCTTCTGTAAGTCAACAGACACTGTCAGTAGGACAAAATGGCAGCCCGTAGATTGGGAAAAGATCTTCACCAGCAGTACATCAGGCAGAGGGCTAATACTATCCAAATATATAAAGAACTCAAGAAGTTAGACACCAATAACCAAAATAAGTCAAAAAATGTTGTACAGAGCTAAGCAAAGAATTCTCAACAGAGGAATCTCTAATGGTCACAAAACACTGATAAGTGGATATTAGCCCAAAAGTTCAGAATGCTCAAG
>CM052712.1:18120171-18135510 GCA_028551405.1 Uromys caudimaculatus | reverse complement strand
GAATACACATCGAGGGACCCATGGTTCGGACCACATATGTGGCAGAGGATGGCCTCGTTGGCCATCAGGGAGAGAAGAGGCCCTTGGGCCTGAGGGTGTTAGAGGCCCCAGTAAAGGGGAATGTCAAGGTGGGAATACTACGAGAATGGGTGGGCGGGTGGGTGGGAGGTGGAATTACCTCATAGAGGTGGGGAGGGTGAGGGGATAGGGGGTTTCCAAAGAGGAGACCTAGAAAAGAGGAAACATTGGAAATGTAAATAAAGTATCAAAAATAAATAAATAAATTAAAAAAAAAAAAAGAAAAAAAAAGAAAGAAAATGTGGTAAATTTACACAATAGAATACTACTCAGCTATTAAAAACAAGGACATCAAGAAAATTGCAGGCAAATGGATGCAACTAGAAAATATCATCCTGAGAGAGGTAATCCACCCCTAAGAGACAAGCATAGTATGTAGTCATTTATGAGTGGATATTAGCCACATTACAATCCACAGACTCAAAGAAGCCAAATAACAAAGAGAGCCCAAGTGAGGATGTTTGAATCTTTCTTGAAATCAGAAATAAAATAGATATCAGAGGTGGTTGGAGGGAGGGTACTGGTAAAAGGAAGATAGGGAGAACAGAGGAGAAAGAACAGAAATCCATGGTAGACAGGCTGGGCAGGGCATTTCTAGCAAGTTCTAGAGGCCTGGGATTGGGGAAGGCCTCAGGGTATCTATGGATGAGACTCTATATGATATTCCTAACAGTGGGGTTTATGCATCCTGAAGTGTCCACTTCCTGAAGTCAGGAATGCCAGTGGAGGGATAAGGATAGCAACCCACCCATAAAACCTTTGACCTAAAATATTTCCTCTCTACAAGATGTGCAGAAACAAAGAGAGCAGAGAAGGAGGGAATGGCCAACCAATGACTGGCCCAACTTGAGACCCATCCTGTGGGCAGGAATCAATCTCTGACATTGTTAATGATACTCTGTTATGCTTTCAGACAGGAGCCTAGCATAACTGTCCTTTGAGAGGCTCCATCCAGCAGCCAATAAGAAAGATGCAAAGACCCTCAGTCAAAGCTTAGATGAAGCCCCAGGAGTCTTGTGGAATAGTTGGGTAAGGGTTAAGAGACCTGAAGAGAACAGGGATTCCACAGAAAGAGCAACAGAGTTAATTAATCTACACTCTTGGGGGCTTCCAGAGAGTAACCCACCAACTAAAAAGACAGTATGAACTGGACATAGCCCCCCTCCAAAGCCTGCATATATGTAGCAGATGTGCTGCTTGGTCTCATGTGGGTCCTCCAACAACTGCAGTAGGGACTGCCCCTAAATCTGTTGCCTGTCTGTTATTCCTGTTCCCCTAACTGGGCTGTCTTCACTGGTCTCAGTGGGAGAAGCTGTGCCAAGTCCTGCAATGACTTGATGTGCTCGTGTGTGTGTGTGTGTGTGTGTGTGTGTGTGTGAGAGAGAGAGAGAGAGAGAGAGAGAGAGAGAGAGAGAGAGAGAGAGAGAGAGAGAGGAAAAAATGGGGCTTCTCTTCTCAAAGCAGAAGGGGAAGGGGAATGGGCAGAGGATCTGTGTGAGGGATTACTGGAAGGGGACTGATTGGGATGTAAAGCAAATAAACAAATTTTAAAAAATAATGGGAAAAGATTGCATATAAATTCTAACTAAAAGATAGGACTACACTTATTTTAATACTACATAAAATAGCTTCTAAGGGAAATATAGGTTAGAAATAAAGGGCTATGTTTAATCATGTCTTGTATTAATACTTTTTCAATATTTGCCTAGATTTGTTTGGCTTCCACCACAAAACACTCAGAGTTTCTATTAAAGATTTTTTTCACAATTGTAGACATTGGAAAAGCTAAGGCCTAGTTGAGTGCTGGCATTTAGGTCTGGGGCAATGCTACCTCCCATCTGGCTGTTTTCTTGACACAGCATCAAATGGCAGAAAGGATGACAGACCTTCCTGATGTCTCTCAGGAACCTCATGACCTAGTTATCACCCAATGCCTCATTTTCTAATATAATACCTAAGAGTGCAGAATTTCAGCACAAGCATTTGGGCCATACAAAGTTTACAGATATTTATATGTTCCATATTTAGTTTGTTTTTCTATAAATACTCTCCTATAATAAAATTATTAAAGTATCAAGATGATATTTCTATATTGTATTCACTTAATAGTATAACTTTATAATTCATGAAAACAAAAATGTTTAGATTAAAGTGGCCAAATCCTCATAACATTGATATTTATCAATATACATTTTTCACTACTAATGGACTCATGACATGGGAAGTTACTGAAATGTGTTAGAGAAATTCAATGCATATGCATCATTTCAAAGTACATAACTGTTCCAGAATTGCAGTTCAATAAAACAAAAGGTTCATATTTAAAATAATGTTGGGAAATTACTATAACAAATCAAAACTAAAATCCAGTCTAGGATACAAAGTGATTGGTTCTTGATTGTACATTTTTGTTTCTGATTTTGTGTTTTATTTTGGGAGGAGGGGTGGACTCTGTGTGTGTGTGTGTGTGTGTGTGTGTGTGTGTGTGTGTGTATGTGTGTGTGTGTGTGTGTGTGTGTGTGTGTGTGTGTGTGTTTGTGTGTGTGTGTGTGTGTATCTAGATTTTTGGCTACTTTATGGGTTTTTACTTCTACCACCCTTCTTCCCCCTTATCCTTCCCAAACCCCACACTAGGTAGGAGAGAAAGATGGCTAGAGGGGAAAGAGGCATCGATATTGCTAGACTACTTCCTGCTGTTTGGCGGCATAAAGTTCCTTGGGGACTAATTTGATTTTCATCATCAGGGTATCTCCAACCAGCAACCAGCAACCAGCAATACCAGCAGCAACAGCAACAGCAACAGCAGCAGTGGTGGCAGTAGCAGGAGGAGTAGCAATAGCCATGGCCCCTTTCAGGCCTCTAGCTTTTTTATACCCTCTTAAGAGTTCCGAGAATTCCAAATATTATACATTTGCAGAAAATATTGCAGATAACAAAATCACACTCATGCCAGAGCATGGGGCAAATCATAGTCTGCTGCTGTGGACAATCTGAAGCAGTCCCATATTCTACACTTGGGATTAAAACAAAATCGTATTCCCATGACATTTCTATGACTTTAAAGAAACAAAAATTCTTAAAACAAAAAAATCAAAATTCTCTCTGTGTGTATGTGTCTGTTGAAGAGATAATGAATGAATGAATGAATGAATGAATGAATGAATGAATGACAGAGACAGAAAGACAGACCAATACATAGGAAGAGAGATTATTGCTTTCTTATTTATTTTTGTCCTGTTTTTATTTAAAGGAAGAAAAAAATGATGTGAAGTTGGGTGGTTTGGGAAGTGGAAAGAATCTGGAAGGAACTGAGAGATCACAGTGTATTGTATAGCTTAGATTGGATTTAATTGCTGTGAAGAGACACTATGACCAAGCAACTCTTATAAAGGAAAATGTTTAATTTGATCTGGCTTACAGTTTCAGAGATCCAGTCCATTATCATCAGAGTGGGAAGCATGCTGGAAGACATGGTATTGGAGAAGCTGAGAGTGTACTACATCTTCCTCTGAAGGCAGCCAGGAGGAGAATCTTCCACAAGATTTGGATCAAGAAAACAGAATAGAGACTACAAAGTTAGTTTCCATTTATGTGGCCATTTCATATACAACATAGTTTTACCTCCATGAAAACACAGATGCATGCGCGCGTGTGTGTACACCACACACACACACACACACACACACACACACACACGTATCTTTTCTTCTGAAGCTTGAGAAATGAATATCAAAGTCTAAACACCAAATTCACTCTTAAATGAGCACTACTCTTTTGTTGTTGTTGTTGTTGTTGTTGTTGTTGTTGTTGTGTGTGTATGTGTGTGTGTGTGTGTGTGTGTTGTATGCCTTTAATCCTAGCAGCCAGAAGGCAGAAGCAGGTGGATTCTTTCCAAATTTTAGGCCCCCCTGGTCTCTATAATGAGTTCCAGGCCGTCCAATGCTACATAGTGTAATTTTTACCTCAAGAATAAGTAAATAAATAACAACTGTAGCATTTGAGAGGCTGTGGGTAGCAGAAAGAGTTCAAGGCTACCTGGGCAAACACTGTCTCAAAAACAGAAACAACAAAGTTAAATATACTAGTTTGTGAACATAAAAGAGCTTACACCTCAAAGAACATTATTTCTGGAGTCAAATATGAATGACCATGTCCTGGGAACACAGACTGAGGTTCCCTGAAATATGATGTTTCAACATGACAACAGTTTTATGAACTTGTGACACGTATAGAACAAAAGACATCAAATACACTGGTGGGAACATTGGGTGAGGTTATCTCTGTTACAGGTTTCAGCTGCTGTCTAATTCCAGTCTTAGCTTTTTGAACAGAATAAGCTTATGGTCTGTTAATACATCCCAAAATGTCTCACATGCTAGTCTCAGAATGTTCAGTCAGACACAAAGTTGGTCATGAATGGTTTTAACAGTTAATGATACCCCAAGGTATGCTGGTTATTGACCTAAGACTTCCAATTCTCCACCATCACAGGTCAAACCACATAATCAGCCTTGCAGAATAATTAAAATGGGAGTGACTTTTCTTCTGAGAACTTCATTCCACATTTTCAATTTTGCTTTCCTTTTTTCCCCTTCTACCAAAACCATTTATTCAAATCATGTAAAAAAAAAAAATAAAGCTATGATGGGAGGAAATGTTGAAATGAATTCTTCAAAACAAACAAGAGGAGTTTGGAGTTAAGAGCACTAATTCGTTCAGCAAATACCTGGGTCACTCCTCTGCCAGTCACTGAGGATGGCAGTAAACAGCAAATCACTCCTCTTAACTCTCACAAAGACAATTCTCAACAGATCCCAGGTTTAACATTACAGGAAAAACTCAGTAAGCTTATGTGGTCACCTCATGCCATTTAGGTTGGGAAAGGTTTTTAATAACATACAAAATAATACCTAATCATAAACATGATGATTGGTCTATATCAAAATTAGAAATATCTCTACATGTAATGCCACCACTGAGACAGTGCAAACATGACCAAGAGAGTTAGAAAGGATGCCGGCAACACATCCATCAGTCAGCAGACTTGAGTTTAGAAATATATAAATAAATCTTACATCAATAGCCATCAGACAGGAATACATGCATCAATTCATGGATAACAATACTTCTGATAGCACTACTGATTATAGCCACAATTTGAAAACTATTAAATGCTTATTAACTCTCCAAAATGCAGGTTTATTTCATAAAGCATTCATGAAATGAATTATTATCTATATGTTCAAATGTATCAATTAGGAGCCAAAGCATTTTTGAAGATGAATATCACAAGCACCCTGCTGAGTGGAGTGACTACACATGAAGATTACTTGCACCCATTCCCATTGGATTAATCTCCTATAAAGTAAAATCACCTAAGGCAAGGAATCAGAATGGGCAGTATCTCCGAGAAGGCAGAGAGGGTGCATCATAGAAGACAAATGAAGATGCATGAAGAGAGCCTTGGAGTGTGGACAGTCAGTTTTTGACCTGTAATCATCATTGAGAATCCATTTATGAACAGACCTCTTACAGAAAGGTTCTGTGGAACACAGTCTGGTTTTATTACAGCATTGCCCTTCCAGGACATAGGGAGGAGGAAGAGAAAAAAGGAGACAATAGAAATGATATCATCCTAGATAATGATAATCCTCACCTTCATCCATCTAGAGAAGAGGCTTGGACCTTCAGTCACATTCTGCTAGCCTTCCAGAAAGGAGGCTCATCATTTTACTCCGTACCTAACAGTCTTTAACTGCTTCATATAGGAGCTGTAGCTGAGGATTTTTATCCTCTCTTTTGAGCCAACTTCTAGGAACTTTTCTAAAGAAGAACAGGAATCTGTGCAGCTGTTACTATTTTGCACCTGAAGTAGTATATGATAGTTATACATGAAGGCAAACCAAGATGTATACTGCCTCATCAAATATCCTGTCTTAAATCTGCAGACCAAAGTCGCCAATTTTAAAACACTGTATCTTAGCCAAAGAACTTCTTAAAAGATTCAATTGTGAATATTTTTACTTGCCCTTCTTCCTAGTTTTTCTATACTCCACGAACTCTCCAAATTTTGAATGTTTTCATTCATTGGTTAATTTCCAAAACCACTCCACCCATGTTTAATATACTTGTAGTCTTGTGCATTTAAAAATGTTCCATCGACTGAAAGGCCTGTGCTGGGCTGTTTCTTGATATTGCTGGCTCTGCAGACTACATAGGTGAAGCTGTTGGTAAGGAGAGAATAATGCAGAGCAAAACCATGTTTTGCTTCTGATGAATGATTAATTGTTTGATGAATATCTTTGCCTAATCTTGCGAGAGTCAGATGTCTCCATTAATGAAACTGACATGCCCTTTCCCAACCAAGTTACCTTTGAAAGATGCTCATAGCAGCCACCACGTGTAAATCTCAACTGGCAAGTGAAAAATTACAGATGACATGGAAAATATGATGGGAGAAGAGACTAAGGAGACAAAACAAGGTCCTGTAATTTGTTCTTCATATTTCCATAGATTGTTACTGAGTGCTAGCACAACCCCAAATTACAGAGAAAATGCTTTCCTGGAAGAAATATCTCAGAATGATACATCATTATGCATTTATACTTAATTAATGACCCTCCTAGGCAATGGAGTCTTTCCTGTCAGTGGTTGAAACATGCCCCCGCCCTGCAAAGGGGGAGGGGCACTGATGGTCAACTGGGGATTAAATTGTGGCTTCAGTGAGCGTTACTTCTACAAATTAAGGTGGAAATGACAGGTTAAGCCAGGGGAGGATGTCAGGTAGGCTCCTGGCAGGCTGGCTGGTTGAATATGAATGTAGAATTTAGTGGTAAGGCTGATAGACAGTGTGGATAAGATTTTAAGAAACACTAAGGACTCTAGGTTTCCTCCAGCTTAACTTCTGGTAATGTGAAAAAAGATGCTGGAGAGAGAAAGAGGGATCTGAGGAGGGAGATGTATATTTTGACTTTGTGTAACTAAGATTTGGGATACTTGGGGGAAAAGAGAGTTTGACGTGGCTGGAAAAACTAAAACTCAATTGAGGGAAATATTTAGGTTGTGATATTTTAGAATAATGTAGATATTTTCTGGTTTTTAACACTTCAATTTAATCATGAAATGTTGGTTCATATATTATTTCGGTCATAGCTGTATTGCCTTTCACATAACCTTTTATTTTCTACGATTCAATCAGTCATTTTGCCAATTTTTATTCCTTTTTAGTTGTTTTAATTCTTACTACAGACTAAGGAAAATGATGGATAGACAGGGTATATGACCTGTCAGGTTAACATTGTCAGTTCAGTTCAGGGACTAAGATTTCCCGTTTTCCTAGTTCCTGGTTTAAAATTTCCTCTTCTCTATCCTGATTTCTCTAAATATAGTTCTTTAGTGAAGCCATTTTTTTTTCGAGACAGGGTTTCTCTGTGTAGCCCTAACTGTCCTGGAACTCACTCTGTAGACCAGGCTGGCCTCGAACTCAGAAATCCACCTGCTTCTACCTCCCAAGTACTGGGATTAAAGGCGTGTGCCACCACTGCCTGGCAGTGAAGCCATTTTTTAAGTGAGAAAATTCATTTTAACTTTATTCCTTTAACCGCAATGTCAATTTCCCATCCATACCACCACCCTCTCACTGTGTATAGAAACAATTTGTCATCTTAAGTAAAGACTAAAAAAAGAATTATGGTTTTCTCATAACTTCTAAGACATCTTTGAATGTCTGAGTTTCAACTAATCATAGAAATGATGTCTTTCTTCAGATGAAGAAGTGAATTTTCTAGGAGGAATTCAAATCTGAAATCTATATCCTCGGTACACTGTGAAAGCTGTTAAAGAATCTTCCAACGCTAAGGTCAGAAACCCTATGGTGCACATCTTGCCTGTGGCTGCCAGACAAATCATCTAACACACACCACCACGCCAACACCTACATACACTTCTGAATGCAAGCTTCATATAGTCATCTGAGACAACGGTCATTGAAATAAGCTCAGTATATCCTAGGGGAAATGATTTCTTCTGAAAATCCATTTAATATAAAACACACAAACTCTGATACCAAATCTAAAAAGAAATCCTTAATCCCATTTTGAAGATACCTTCAAGATACATATGAGTAAAGTCACAGTCATAGGTAAAAGCAGGAAATACAAACAATTCAAATATATAAATTGCAAGGGAAATTCTTTCATGTAACTCACATCCAGACTTGTTTCTAAAAGTTGGTTGGTATATTTGTAGTAAATATGGACTGTGAATTTGGGCACTTCTGCATAAAGCCACATATATTCCCATCTATACAAATAAACATTACACACACACACACACACACACACACATATATATAATTCATGTGCTTCTGAGGAATGTCCTTATAAGATAAGGCTTTGAGTCAGCTTAGTTATAGATAATAGAATGAGCTCATTGTAGTGACTTCCAGAATTTGGGTTTCATTGAGATTGGGTATCACTATGTAGCTCTGGCTGCCCTGGAACCCACTATGTAGACCAGGCTGGCCTCAACCACAGAGATATATCTGCCTCTGCCTCCTGATGGCTCAAATTAAATATAAACGCTACTATGCCAATTTCATGTTGTTCTGTTTTCAGTTGTTTAAGAACATGATAGTTTTTTCATATAATCACTTGATGTCATTCATCTATGGGTTTTCATGGAAAAAAAATCTATTTTTCTCACATGCCTTGTCCCTCCCTAACACTCACACTTCCAGCCTGCAGTGATTTGAGGACGTTACCAAGAAACTGTGCAAGGCCATACATATATTTCAATAGGAAAAAGGATCATCACAACAAACACCACCTAACTGTCTAATCTAGCTGTTGTTGGCATTTCTATTTGTTAATCATTAAAAGGCATTCTCCATTTGGATTTAGTTGTCTATTTCCAGAAGTTTTGTCAAAACTTCTCTCTTGCCCAGGAAATGACAGTGTTGGGAAGAAGCGTAATAAGCTCTACCTTTGAATTAAGCCTTTGAATACAGAGGCTTCAAAGGTTCAGGTAATCTGTGCAGAAGGGTTGGGTACATGCTGGATACATCACTGAAAATTTAAGACAAGTACTTTGAAGGGAGATTATTGAGTCAGTAAGATGAATCTCAAAGTAGAGACACATGAGAGACTTTGATGTTGGGGTAGAGACATTAGTGATGTTTTCCTTGTTGAACAAGTTTCTACCCATGAATAATGCACAGATCACTTCCTGACAAGTGGAAAAAGAAAAATACCACAGGGAAATGAAATACATGGGTAGACTGGAAAGAGGAAGCTATTGGGATGCTCTGTGGGAGATATGCTTTTCAAAATCGACTACAAAGCAGAACAAAGCAAAACTCATGATACAATTTAAAGGAATTTTACTCAAACGGTAAGGGTGAATAGGAAAAGCTAAGCATCCACAGTACTGCTATGAGGATAAACACTAAAATGCTGTCCGATGCAAGGCAGAGCAGAAGAGTGTACTTTACTAACTAGCCACAATACGTGTGGTGCTTAATGCTTTCTCTACTCTGGAGTCCACAGCCCCAATTCTTGTGTGATTGAAATAGAACCTGTGAGAGTAGGTGTTAATGAGGTCCTAAGTGTGCAGGAGCTCTTGTGGTGGTCCTCCTGCCCTCTAACAACTTATGCTGATGTGTTCCCATAGGAGGACAGTGCAAATGCCACTGTCTACAAGCACAGGAGAGAGACTTCACAAGAATAGTCTTAGGCTGGCATCCTGGCCTTTATCTCTAGGCCTCCAGAATCAGGTGGAACAACTTTTGTTGTTCCAGGCTAACCAGAGTCAGTCAGCTCCAACTCACAAAGTAGGTACCTGAGCAGCTGGGATTACTTTTTCTGTATTAGACTTGTGAAAGAGAAGATCTTTTCCATAGTCTCTACTGAGTTGTCCTGTGCCCTAATGTCCTGGTTAGCAGTGAGGAGACACTCTAAGTCCTCAGTTCTCAAGTGTAGGTTGTGACACTTTTGGCAATCACATATCAGATATCTTGCATATCAGACATTGACATGATTCATATCAGTAGAAAGATTACAGTATACAGTAGCAACAAAGTTACAGTATACAGTAGCAACAAAGTAATTTATGGGCGAGTCACCACAACATGAGTAACTGTATTAAAGAGTTGTTGCATTAGGAAGGTTGAGAACCACTAATCTAGGTGAAAGGATGGGTGGATCCAAACGACTCATCAGGAGGTAGTTCCAGCAGCTCCTCTGTGCAGTGCATGGATTAGGTGAAGCTGCAGAATCAGCAGTCAGCTCTTGGGACTTCAGGAAACAGTATGAATCTGCAACATAGCTTCCTAGGAATGAATATCTCTATATATTTGAATGGTTTAAGTAGCTAAAGTGAAGAGAGAAAATTTAGTTTAAGGGGGAATATAGCCTGAAAAATATGGGAAGAGAAATAGAGAGCCAGACAGCAGTGAAGGGCATGATCAAACCCGCTTGTCTGTGCTCTGATGCTGGAATGCAACGATGCATCAAGCCAGTGGTATGACTGCTTGCTTCTAGAATATTCTTTCACTATTCTGGATATAGTCACACAATGTATGTCATGATTTAGGTCAATATGGCTCTCTATTATTTGTACAGTTTCCTCAAGAGAATGTTCCCTTGAATAGATGCAGCTCATTTTAGTTTGTGTAATGTGTGATTCATCTTTGAATTGTTGTGACAAATTATCTGACACCATTATCATTAAAAAGAAAAAAAAGGCTTATTTTGGTTCAGAGTTCCCGCTTGCTGCACCATCTCGGCAGGAGTATGTGGGAAGGACTGCTTATTCACCAGAGAGCAAATAGAGAGACAGAAAGGGGGTAGGGGATCAGTATCTCCACCTCAAGCAAGCTCAAGTAACTGGACTGAACTTCCATTCATCTTTTAAGATGTCACCTGCCAGCATCAAAAGGTGCTAGGAATTGTCAACACATGGGCCTTCAGAGGACATTATATTTTATCACGTAAGTTAAACAGTAAACATTATTGCTCATAGTCCTAGAAGATTGAAAAATACAAGATGGATGTTGAAGATGATCCAGTGTTGGTATGGTTCACCTGACCATGTCTTTAAACAGGCAAAAAGGGAGAGGGAGAAGGAGAGGGAGAGGGAGAGGGAGAGGGAGAGGGAGAGGGAGAGGGAGAGGGAGAGGGAGAGGGAGAGCGAGAGGGAGAGGGAGAGGGAGAGATTTCTGTATCTGTGTCTCTTCTTAGAAAGCACTAAACCCAGACAGGTGGGCTCCTGTCTTGTGACTGATTCATCTCCCTATGACATTTCATTTCATATTATCAGTCAAGATTTCAACATATGAACTGAAGTAGGACTTGAGCTTTCAGTCTATAAAAGACCCATGAAAATATTTTTATATAACTTTATTGTTGAGTTTGCAAATAGAGAACTGCATTTCTTCTTAAAGATATACCTGTAGAATGCATTTGCAGCCACATAGTAATTCTGAATGAGAGTCTGCTACCACCAATAGACATTGCAAGGATGCATTCCTAGACTTTTGTGTTGGAAAGGCCCTGGGGCACTGCCTTCCTGGACTTGAAAAGAAGATAAGAATGACATGGGCCTGCCATCACGAACTTATCTACTCCCCAGTCTCTCCTTAAAGAAGTTTTGAAGATAAGTCAAAAGTTCTAAAATTTCTTCTATTGAGAATAATATACACTGATGCTGAGGGCTTCATCTGTTCTTCCAGAGGACCCCTCAGGTGACAACACATACCACCAGGCAGCTCAAAACCACCTACAACTTTAGTTCAGGGGACCTAAAGCCCTCATCTGGACTCTGGATACCTGTACTCAGTTAACATACCACCATACCCACAAACACACAAATGCACAGAAACTTGAAATAATACAAATCAACATTCCTAAAAGAATATTTACAGTGAGGAGAAAAATGAATTCTCAAAATTGTTTATTTGAAACTTTTTCTATTGGGGGGAGCCTGGGGGAAGAGTAATATAGCTAAAAACGAAGGCACAGGAATAAGAGATGTGAAATCCTTTAACAGAACAGGAGGTAGAAATGCCACAACGCGCTTTTATAGCATAGGGTTTTCTATTACAATAAAATTTTCCATGGCATGGTATTTTAATCAGAATTACACTGGGGGACTGAAATGAAACCATTAGAGTGTAGACCATTTACTTATCTAACCAGAGGACCTTCACAGGCTCTAAGCAATTTTCTTTCATTTCACATCTTGCTGTGTCATGTCGCATATCAGATATGCAATTGAAAATGAAATTATCTGTAACCATGTCACCTTAATCGTATTTATTTAAAATGCAAAGGCTCTTCCTTGGTACCTTATTAATTCTGAAAATACAATATAGTAATTTTAACTAAGGACTGTGCATAAAATTAAGTCTGAGGGTGTGTTGAAGACTCAGCCAGCAAGTAATGGAATTTGCGAGTATGCATGTGTAGGAAACAGCACACATTGACACAGCTGTACCTGTGAAAGAAAACATTCTGGAACAAAGATGTCTTGTGCCTGCCCCGCCTCCATCCACACACCTCTTAAGATTGAAAACTCTGACCACATGGTCCAGCAGAGGTGTCCTTGCCTCATTTACCTACAAATAATAATATCCTAATGGTCCTTTTAACAGATAAGAAGCTGACAGCTGGGTTCTCAGGAATGTCTGTCTGCACCTTGCTGCACAATCTTATACTGTCATGCTTACAGCATTCATTTTATTATACTGTTCCATTGACCATAATATTTACATTGACCTACTCAGTACAAAGACTGTGAAATCACTGGGTTTTTTTTTTTTTTTTGAGGGGGGCAGTATTTGTTTGTTTTTAAATAGCATGGGGAAATTTTCCTCACCACAGCTTCTCAGCTGGCAACAACGCTGAATGCTGCTTCCACTGGCCTGACTATAGGAAGAACGTTATCAGGGCTTCATCTCAGGGATCCATGTTGGTCTCAACTTCACAGATCTGCTCAGTGAGTGTGTGTGTGTGTGTGTGTGTGTGTGTGTGTGTCTCTAAATGTTCGTGTGTGCTTAGTGTATTCACATGTGTCTGTAAGTATGCATATTTCAATGCCTTTGCTTGTGTTGCTTGGTGCCTATGTGTTTTGGGTTGCCAGACATGTGGACATGTGTAAACATGTATTTCTTTTAAATTTTTTCATCTAATTGCTACATAAGGATATACCCAATGCTCATTTTAGTTATTTTTATTAATTCACATCTGCATATCTTCCTTTCATCACATGGCATTAGCAAGGCACATACATACATACATACATACACACACACAAGCACAAGCACACACACACACACACACACACACACACACACACACACACACACACACACTGTTTCTTGCACAGTATCTTTCTAATGTGAAAATTCTGAATTCTGGCTGTGTATTGTCTCTGTCTGTGTGCTGACAGGAAAGTTGTTTCATTTATGCCTAAAGGATGAATAAAGATATGGACTTCCCAGGCACCTGGCACCCCATCACACAGCTACTTGGCCTTGAGCACCTGACTCTTGCTGACCCCACCTAAGCATCTCACTCCAAGTTTTCTGTGATTCAACATTCTCCTCCTGCTTCTTTGTTGCTCACAAAATGTGGTGTGCTTCTGGATGTGAGAGACTTGCTGGTACCAGCTGTGAGAAGAACAATAAGTACATATCTAACTATGCCATACAGAAAGCTTTATCTCCCACTCCTGAAAAGCCATGTCCAGAAAAGTCTCATGCATCAAAACAAAAGGGTACAATGATCCTAGAAATATAATTCTTCGTGTAGTTTTTAAATGGGGCAGTTATTCCATTAGACTGGTGTTATTCAGGCTAGATGGAGAGTTATCATAAAGGCCAGAGGAGAAGAGAGAAATGAAAGAGCAGGGAAGATGGCAGGCCTTGATTACAGGACAGGATATAATGAGAACAGAAGGAAGTAGTAGTAACTTAAAAGGTCATTTCTGCTCAGAATTTATATGTGGAAATTCTATTGAAGAAAATGGGAAGCAGAAACCAGAAGTTAATAATCTATTTTCTAGTGTTTGCTCCTTAAGAAATCCTTCACTCTGAGGGTTTGAATGGATTCGTGGAGTTATTTTTGTTGTTGTTTTAACTTTCTGTAAAATTAAATTATAATTCCATCAACTTCCTTTCCCCTTCGATGTACATTCTCTTATTCTCTCTCAGATTCATGACCTCTTACTCTTTAAATGTTCGTGGATAGATGTGATATATCATATATCATATATCTCAGGTCTTCTTCAGGAACGGACTCCTTCCCCCACACCTCCACGTTTATATTACAGTGTGCTGCTTAACTTTTCATTCTCATGCTCTGCTCTCATTTATTTGCCAGGTTGTCTTACAAAAATTTTGTGGTCAATAATCTGACATGTGTACTTGGATCTATATATATATATATCATATATATTCCTAAATATATAAGTACAACCTGCTCTGTCCATATAAAGTGTGTATGTGTGTGTTGATATGTGAATGGAGTTTAGTTCTTTGTATAGGCTTGGGACCCTGTGAGGTGAGATTTGTTCCTTACATGTGAAGAATTCTATTTTGTGTCATCATTGTTCAGGTCTTTTTAGGAGCAAGCCATGCTATTGAGACTTCATGGGTATAGCATAGCTGTCAATACTAGGTGACTCAATTCATAGAAACCATATTGTTCCTCTGGCTTTCACAATCTTTCTGCTCCTTCTTCTGAGATGGTCCTTAAGCCTTTGGTACCGGAGTTATATTGTAGGTAAATCAGTTGAGGCTGGGGACTGCATGAGCCCTTGTTCTCTATGTTTTGATAGGTTGTGGTTTTCTATAATGATTGCCTTCTGTTGCAAAAAGAAGTTTCTTTGATGAGGGATAAGAACTACACTTCTCTGTGGCTATGGGATAAATATTTAGAATATAGCTAAGAATAATGATGATTTAGTAAAGTAGTAGTAAGTTATCCAAGACCTATAATCTCACTAATGGCTGTTCAACAGGAGGGAGGTAATACACCAGTGTGGTGACACAGACACTTAATCCCAGCACTCAGGAGGCAGAGGCATGCAGATCTCTGTGTTTGAGGCCATCTTAATCTACAGAGATGTAAGGAGCGGTTAGAGTATTCGCCATTACAAGATGGCGCTGACCTCCGCTGTCGCTCTAAGGAAACTTACAGATAGCGCGGGAAAACCCCCGAAGCACATTATGGGTGTACATGACTAATCACCACCCACTCCCGG
>CM052712.1:18060145-18118142 GCA_028551405.1 Uromys caudimaculatus | reverse complement strand
GGGACACAGAGATAGTTCCAGGGCAGCCAGGACTCCACAGAGAAATTCTGTCTCGTAAATCAAAAAAGAAATAGGAAATTAGGGAAACTGTGCCCAGTACTGGAATTCAGAGACTTCTTTACCACAAGTAGAGCACTACATTAGTACTGAGATCCCTTTTGTGCTTACATAAGCCCCATGGCTTCTATCTCAGAAGGCCTCTTCTTTATAGAAGCTAGCCATTATAATATTCATTCTCCTGTGGAGGCCCACATGCCAAGCAACTGAGATAGGCTCTGGACACTAAGCATGTAAGAACTGATTTGGGCCACAAATCACTTTTCTGAGCTTAGATGGAGAACTTCACCACTTCAAGTGGCACTGACATATTTTATGGCAACCTAGTAAGCCACTTTGAGACAGATATACACAGTAAGTACATGTCTGCATTCCTGATTCATAGACACTAGAAAATAAATGTTTGTTGTTTTGGAGTCATTTAAAATGCAGAATCAGGTAATTAATGCAGTAATGTCCCTCTGTTCTCCATAGTAATTAAAGTTGTGTTGTAAATTTGGAGATTAAGACAAGCCATCCATTTTTAACAGAACAAAAGGGTTCTGGAGTGTATGTGGCATGAGATATGAGGGAAGTGGCTCCCATCCAAGACCTTGTAACAGAAGAAGACAATTTGTGAGGGGTTCAGGGCACCTCTGCCCTGGCTGGTTCTCATCTGTGTTAGTTTGATTCTCCTTCCCAAATTGCA
Source organism: Uromys caudimaculatus (assembly GCA_028551405.1). Taxonomy (NCBI): domain Eukaryota; kingdom Metazoa; phylum Chordata; class Mammalia; order Rodentia; family Muridae; genus Uromys; species Uromys caudimaculatus. The sequence continues at coordinate 18,117,397 of CM052712.1, read as the reverse complement.
AAGCAAATCTTCCCATACTCTACTTCTGGGCAAGAGCACTTTCTATACCAGCCTATAGAATGACAATTTTGGGTTCAGTTTTACATTCTAAAATTCAAGGTCAAAACTTTGGAGACAAATGGCCTATTTCTGGTCCTGAGATGCTGTGCAGCCACATGGTCAGATGGGGGTTTTAGCAATAGAGTCTCAGATTTGCTTGGTACCCATGGAAGACTTTGAAAGGATTAATGGGGATAATGTTAAGACTCACTACATGATTCAGAAGAAAAATACAGCATGACAAATATTCTTGTGTTCAAAGGTAACCTATTTTCTTAAAATATTTTTGGGTTACCACTGGGACATAAACCTTTTTTGGGAAATATATTTTGATCTATTTTCTAACTGTAATGAGACTGGTAACCAACTAAGAAAAAAGATAGACGCTTAACTTTCTATCATGATGGATTGAAATGTCAAGGTCTGTTCAAATCTTAGCTGAACCACAAATTGATTTCTTGATTCGGAGGTCAGTCTTTTAATTGGCAAGGTAGATGTAATGACGCCCTGAAACTATCACAAGGCTTGTCTTCACACATTGCCCAAGAGTACCCAGTTCACAAGCAGGTGGTGATAGCACTGTGGACTAGCAGGGGTGTGAACCCACTGAGGGCTACTTAACTGGTGGTGTCAGTTCATCTAAGGTAAGTGTTTCTTCTGTCACACTTAGGGAACTGAATGTACACAGTATACTACTCGCTGCTGTCATACAAGCCAAGGAGCCTCACTAGGGACATCATTTGTCAGAAGGCTGGCTGCTGAGGCAGGTGTCTCAGATGACACTTCACAAGTCCTAAGCATGATGGGAGTACTTTCCAACCTTGTCTTGCTTTTATTAGCATTGTCCTTCCCCAGGCTGTGGTTTCTCCTGTTTTTACTCACTCTGCTTCTTTAAACTGAAGGAGTCTGGCACACTGACAGCATGGTGAAAGAAAACACACTGTGATGCATGTCATAGCACCCACCTGCACTCTAGACTTTTCTCAGTCTCTGGAAGTGTAACCCAAAGATGGGTTACTTAAGTGGGAACTTTTTGGAAACATACATTTAGGATAAGATCAGGAGAGGAGATATTGACTATTTGGTACTGAAAGGCATTCTTGTTGCTAGAGAACTCAGAATTGAAGTGTTGCTTTTTTACTGACTCTCCACAGTATCTCCATCTTCGAAAATAAATAAAATCACACACACACACAGGCACTAGTGCACTTTAGTGTACGAAACTTCATTTTCATAGTCTCTGTGGGTTTTCCATAGTGTTGAGGAAGCTACAGAGAATGTGTAGAAGGACATAAGTGTACGTGTAATATAAAAATGTTATGCATAGCTATTGACATCCTGAAGTCCTCTACAACCTTGGTTCTCCATGGAAGTCCAACATCATCTGAGAAAACAGGAGGAAGCCTTGTCCACTGATACTGAATGGCAGCCAATGATTACTAGACTACTGGACCATTAAGCCTTAGCACATCTACCTTTGCATCCTTTGTTTGGAGGAATTGCTTTTGAGCACTAAGGTCTTTATGGTGCCCATCAGTAATGATCTGTATATTCCCAGACGAGGTAGCCTCATCAACATTTAAAACACAGACACACACACACACATACACACCCCGATAAATTATCCTCCTCTGGTGAAATGAGCCAATTTGCGATGAATCAGAGAATATAAAGGCAGGTTTATAGATAAGGCACTATTGGGCTGGTTCATTGGTTCCAAGGAACAGGCCAGGGAAGTTGCTATGGGGAGGGAGATGGAGGGGATGAAAGGGAGGAGAAAGAGAAAGAGAAAAAGAAAGAGAAAGAGAAAGAGAGAGAAAGAGAGAGAGAAAGAGAAAGAGAAAGAGAAAGACAAGGCACATGTGTATAACATACAGAGAGGGGGAGAGAGAGAGAGAGAGGGAAAGGGAGAGGGAGAGAGGGAGAGGGAGGGAGGGAGAGAGAGAGAGAGAGAGAGAGAGAGAGAGAGAGAGAGAGAGAAAATACAGAGAGAGGAAGAAAGAGGAAAGACTAAAAATGTCTGGATTATATAGAAAAGAGCTTCTAGAGGAAGGGAAGCCCAACTCTTGAGCTAGAAAGTTCAGGGCAGAGATCAGAACTGTCCTGTGACAGGTAGAGACTAAGGGATGCTGGGAGAACCTGGAGGACAGGTCTACTTTAGTATGTTAAATATGCACCTCAGCCCTTTGTTCCAGCTCTGAAACAACATTCCAGCCTTTTGTTGATAATCCATGAATAAAGGGTGATGGGATCCTCTATGAGTACTTTCTGCTGACTTTGGGCTGTTCTTATGGGAGGGCGTGGTGCAAAAACCTGGAATGTTGGCCAAGTCCAGGAAGAGCAGGTTGTTTTATTTGCCTCATAGGTTGTGGGACCATCTTGGACTACCGACATAAAGGCCCAGTTGAATCTTCTCAAGATTATAAAAAGAAATAATTTCGACGTATGTTAGTATTACTACTGCTTGTAACCTTTACTTAAATCCTCATTGTAGGAAGACTAGATACACACCTTTGAGTCATAAAAGAATCTTGGGAAAAAATTTAAAACTCTTGAGCTTGTGACTATGATGGTGGATCTACAGTGGAATGTTTTACCAGAGTCTGGCTTATAATTTATCAGAACCACGTTGATTAATGTCAAACCTCTGAGCGTTAAAGTCTCAATATAATGGTGGCATAGTGAGGGGAAGAGAGCTGAAGCATAGTCATTCCTCCCATACACCTTAAGTCACTTGCTTATCACCCTTCATGCATTTCAAGGCCTCCAGCCTTTATAGCTCGTATTTACCAACCTCAAAACATCTTCCTAGGACCTCAAACACTTTTTTAGATCCTTAAACACCTTCTCAGAAGCTTTCATATCCTCAGACCCCCCCACACACACACACACAAAGAGTGAGTGACTGGGAGGGAGTTAGTTGCAATGCCTTCAGACTTCCAGCATCTTGTAAGTACTGATACTTTGATTAACAGCTACCTTATGAATCTTCTTAGTAACACCTCAACACTTGTCACCTTTAAACAGTAGGTCTGCCAGGTAGCTACACTGTGTTTTCTCTTTCCAGTTCTATTGCGATCTCCATCTCTGAAATTGAACAAACTATCTCTATAGGTATTGAGTGGGGGAGGTTGAAATTTCCTGCACTTTAAAAACTTACTGTATTAATTAAAAGAATTTGTCAAGTATTTTTCTTTGTCTAGATGTGCTTCTAACTAAGAAATTGAGCATTCATCGTAAATTAGTAACACATTTGAAATTTATCTGCCTAGTCTTCATGCTCTCCAGAAATCCTTGGAGCCTAGGTGTGATACAAAACTTCCTTAATCAGAGGAAGATGCTGAACACCTTATTCAGAGTGGACCCAGGGAAATATTTCTTCTCTTATTTAGAGGAGAGGTATAATCAGGTAGTTTTATATGAGTAGTCATATTCAAAGTGCATGAGAATATGAGTTAAAAAAAAAAAAAAAGAAGCAGATTTTCCAATAGGAAAAGAAAAACTTAAAAGGCAAAATGGGGTTTCCCATAGAAACAGTGAAGAGCCTTGTCACTAAAGAGTTAGCATGGGGACAGCCATCTAGACTTTCATCCTCTGAGAATTTCTTCCCAGTTGTTGGCATCTGCCTCTGAAGAAGTCTTCCTCTCCTTGCATTCTAAAAATATTCTCTCTGTAAATCCCCCTCCTCTAGTTTTAAGCAGTTCTGCAATTCAATACTGCCAGAAGCTTCCCTGCTGAGATTAACTCTTTAGACCCTCAAAAGACTTGCATTGGGTCCCTCCCCACTGAGGGAAAGGCAGAGGACTCTCATCTTCTAGGGAAGCTTTACTTACCTTTGCTAGTTCTTGTGTGCATCTGCCACCTTTGCCTTGGAGCTCCAATTTGCATAGAGTTTGGAGCACTTAGGAAGTTTACTGACCATTCCAAATCATTACCACTTTCACCACCCTTTCTTCTGAGGTTAGTACCTAGACAGCTACACTAAGTTTTAAATAGCAATCTCTCACTTTGCGCCTGGGATAATCTCTATGTCTTTGGAGTTAAAGCCACATGGGAAAGCAAGCTATTCCACAGGCTTGGGTCATGCAGAAGTGGAAGTATTCAGCAGTCACAGTAGAGAGGGTCTAGGTCAATGTTGTCTAGGTGATAGTTTGTCCAATGGGTCACCTCCATTCTCAGTTCTTTCCTGACATCTTATTCTTTCTTTGTTCCCTTTCTTTTGTCCTCTATTTAGATCTTAGACTCTGTATTTATTTCTCATTTTAGTTTTTCTACTCCAAATATATATCTACTTGCAATGGGGTCCATGATTTGCCAAAGAATGATACCCCATACTCAAATAGTATATAACTGCTAAGAGTGTTTTATTCTGCAGAAGTCCAGCATGCTGGGATCTCCCATTACCAAGATAGAGAGACAATCAAGTGAGTTTGCAGGCTTGATTTAAAACACATTAGGGAAATTCCAAGGTAGGTGGGCTTTGTCTTACTCTATCTCTAAGGACATTCCATTACTGGGGCATGAAGGCTGGCTGTTAACTGCTGATCCATTGTCCTTGTTTTAGGCCAGGTGATGGGGCAGTTTCTGAAGGCAGGGCAGTTTCTGACTAGCTGCCTGAAACCCAGGTTTTTAGGCCTAATCTCCTGAACGTACAATTTGAAGCCTGTCATGGAGGGAGCCTGTCTCATCAGGTGTATGGTAAAACTTCTCTAGCCAAGCATGACCTAACAATAGTCCTGGTTTCTGCTGCTGGAGCCAGAGGGCAGCTGTGTTAGTCATAGCGCAGCATTCCCTCCAAAGGCATTCTCATTGGAGCTGCAGAAACAGGCCCTGTTAGCCATTAGGCACCTCCACAGCCTGCCTTGAGGTACCTGGCCTCAATTAGGCACCTTCACAGTCAACTCCAAGGGACCCTGAGACAACAAGAAATGTCATCAGTAGCTGCCCAGGAGTGACACATTTCCACTGTCTGTCACATGTCTTCCTGTGCATGAGCCACACTCTGAGTAAAAAGCCCTGCTTTTCCTCCCTCTCTCCTTAGTTTCTTCTTCCACTCAGAGGCAGCCTCTGTGTCCCCTTACCCCTCCCTTTAATAAACCTTCCATGTGAGACCTGTTGCATGGTGTGATTTTGTCAGGATTGACTGCTTATTTCCAGAAGCCCCCATCAGAAGATGCACTTTATTGGCCAGGCCTTATTCTGTTCCTCTTGTGCCCCTTTTGTAAGTGTGCCCTGCTTTTCTTCCTCCATGGCTTCCTGACACTCACATTGCAATTCATCAGTTTGTCACTGTACCTGAACATTTCTCTTGTGAAATTCTACGTTACCATAGAGTTTTGAGGCAATACATTCAATATACCAGCTTATGTGTCTATCTTATCCAACATTTTGGGCAACTATAAAATTTAAATATCATAAAAGTCAAAAGAATAAGGGATTTGACTTTTAAAAATACATAAACTATGAACTGACTGACTAATTGAAGTCAAATTAGCTGACATCCCTCAGCAGATGCATGGATAAGAAAAATGTAATACGTACACTTAGTGGAATGTTATTCAAGCACAAAGAAAAAATAAAATAATATTCATGAGGAAGTTATAGAACTGAAAAGTATTATCTCAGGAAAATATCTTAGAATTAGAAATACCAATAGCATGTTTTCACTTTTATAGGCAACTCTTTGGTCTAAAGTTTTTTTTTTTTGTTTTTTTGTTTTTGGTTTTTCAAGACAGGGTTTCTCTGTATAGCCTTGGCTGTCCTAGAACTCACTCTGTAGATGAGGCTGGCCTCGAACTCAGAAATCCGCCTGTCTCTGCCTCCCAAGTGCTAGGATTAAAGGCGTGCACCACCACTGCCCGGCTGGTCTAAAGTTTTATGTATGTCTATGTGTGGGTGTGTACAGGTCAGGTAACTAGAAAGGTAACAAACAAGGATTCAAAAGAGGTCTTAAAAGTGGATCTGTGAAGTGCTGGAGAAAGAGCTTAGCAGTTAAAAGCACTTGCTTGCTTGGATCCTAGCATTCAGTTTAGATAGTTCACAACTGCTGGTAAGTGTGGCTCCAGGGGATGTGACTCCTGCCTCTGTTCTCCAGACGCATACTAATGCACGTTCCCATCTATGCACACGATACCCACCCACCTACCTACGTGTGTGTGTGTGTGTGTGTGTGTGTGTGTGTGTGTAAAATGTTAAAAGAAAGGTGGGAGGGAAAGAAGAAAAATAGCTAACAGAATAATGCATATGTCAAGGAAACAGAAGAACTTAATAGGACAAAGAGGGGGTGATCCTGAGGGGCAGGGGTTTGGGGAAGAAGTTAGAACCACAGGTCACCTACGATCATCAGAAAACAGATATTTACATTAGAATCCATAGCAATAGCAAACTTACAGTTATGAAGTAGCAATAAAAACAATTTTATGGTTGGGGGTCACCACATCATGAAGGAGGGAGCAGCAACTGTTTCTGATGGTTTGACCTGCTTTGAGGCCCTGTGTCCTCCTACTGGGTTGCTTTGTCCAGCCTTAATGAGGACCCAATCTTATTGCAACTTGCTATGCCATGTTTCCTGGGAGATCTGCACTTCTCTGTGGGGGGTTGCGGGGGTAGAGGAGCCTGGATGGGAAGGGGGAGAGGTGAGGGGAATGGAGGAGGTAGGGGGCAGAGAGAGGGAGAGGCAAGTGTAGGAGTAGAATGTTTGAGAGAACAAATTAATTTAAAAAAATTTAAAAATGGGGGTCATAGCATTAGGAAAGTTGAGAACCACTGGATTATAAAAAGAGGATCAATAAAAAAATGTATGAAAATCTCATAGTGAAACTCATTTATTTATTTATTTATTTATTTATTTACTTATTTATTTATTTATGAAAACTAGTAAATAAATACAAAAATGAAATTCATTGTAGTTTCTGACATTTTTTTAACCAGAAATTGAAGAGCATATAAGAAAATATAGATACTAGAAAAACGTGTGGTTATTAAAATGATTGCCACACAAATGTGAGAATCTGAATTTAGAAACCATGTATGATCCAGGCCTGGCACATGCTTGTAATCCAAGAACCAGGCAGTTGAGGACAGAAAAATCCTAGGGGCTTACTGGACAGCCAATCTACTAGGTTTAGTGAGAGTCCTTTTTAAAAAAATGAATGGAGAGCAATTGAAGAATATACCTAATATATACCCCTAGATTTCATTATGTATGCACACATAGAGAAATAAACATGAACACATACACATACATACACACACAAGAAAAGTGAATAAATACAAGCAAACCCTTGTCATACAGTAAACATGTAGGTGTAGGGTGAAGAAGTCAGCTCAGAAACTTTGGAAAATTCCACCAGGGCCCTGAGCATGTGGGCACCCCTCCAGGCCTGGAAGAAACAGGTTAGAGAGCACATAGGCTGGAAGGGAGGGGCTGATTAAACCCCTGCTACCTCATTCCCTAAAGACCAATCAGTTTAAAAGTCACACTGTTCTGCCAATCACACTGTCCCTAATGGCTGCTGCTCTAAAAATGTATAAAAGCTCAATGAACGGGCTGTACATGGTCGTTTTCTCTCTCCTTGGTGTGCAGGGCGACCCCAGCATGCTGGAACAATAAATTCCTCTTGCTTTTTGCATCGATCCCTGACTCAATGGTGATCACTCGGGGGTCTCCGGTAAGTTAAGGCTCTCCAGTGTCTTATAGGGTTTTCCCCATGTGGCTCTTTTTCTGGTCTTATTGTGTCAAACAATTTGGGTTTATTCCCACAATCACTGGTAACCATACCTATAACCTTAGATAGGTTTTTAAAAACATCACCTTTATTTTTTTTTATCTCCATATGAAGGTTTTCCCTTAGGCTCCATGTAACATAACAACACAGCTTCTGGCCCTGGGTGTTAATGGTGAGTGCTCTGCATGAGCGGTACAAACTGTTGAGAAAAGATACTGCAATGTCAGTTCAATCAACATTCTGTGCAGCAAATACTGAAGTTTAAGCATAAGAAAATGAAATAAAAAATTGAAGAAAGAAAGGAAACTTGGAAGGAAGGAAGGAAGGAAAGAAGGAAGGAAGGAAGGAAGGAAAAGGAAGGGCAATGGCTGTGTGAGTTGCTAGGAAACACATGACAATTGGGTATCCAGGGTCACTGCACTCAGCTGTTGCAACTCTTGCATATTTTTTTCATTTTATAAAATGCAATTGTCTGTCAGGGTCAGCTGTGATGTGCTCTTCTTCCAGATAGATCTCTGCTTGCATTCAAAAGACCCAATTATAGGAAGAATGCTATCATTTGAATTCTAAACACATTTGTGTTTCTGATACAATATGAAGCTTTTTAACTAATCAGAAAGCACTACCTTTAAGCATACAGATATTATATATTAACCCATACTAGCATGCTGTTATTTTTTTGTTTATCAATTTAATTTAAGCTGTGGGCCCACAAACTTTCTGCCTTCACACAGAGCTTGTCTTTTGGGAGCAGCAAGAAGCTGGAATAGAGAGCCCACGGAATCATGTATCTTCAATATGCTGAACTCCTGAATGTTATTTTCATGTATCACAATAGTAATGGAATATTTTAATCAAATAAAGATGAATTTCAACAGACATCAAACCTGTAATTTAAATGTGTTTGTAAAACTTTTCCTTATTTACAAGTTTATCCTAACCTACAAGTATATTCATATTCTTTGTGTCTCTGTGAAAGTTTTTAGGCTCAAAAGAAGTCACCTGTGTCAAACCTTAACAAATGGCTCCAGCAAACTCATGAATGGAAGGATTTCACACATGGTTTGTCTGATAAAAGGGACTTTCACAAGGACAGAAAAAAACCTCACTCAAGAAAACTCCAACACTGTACCAGCCCTAACCATAGAAACTGCTTTAGTTGTTTGTTTAGCTTAGCTGTTCGCTCCAGCTGCTCACCCTAGGAGCTTACCAGGGTGATAGGGAAGGTCAAGAACCAATGGGCTTTCTTTCTAAACAGTGCCTAGAGCTTTGTCTTTTTTCCTAAAACTGTACTTCTTATTGAGGCAATTGCCATTCTTTGCCCAGTTCAGAGGCTGCCTGCCTCTGCATGAGTGCCCCAAGTTTCAGGTGTGATCTTTGTTATTTCCAAAATGATACTTTTCAGCATAGAAATTCATCCTTGTATTTTGTCCTTCAGAGGAATGGAGACTCCAGTGTAATGGCCATCCATAAAATTCCAGGATGTGATCCAGACACAAGTGGTCCATCCACCAAGAAGAGTGTTCATTCATTCTACAACCAATAACTGCTAACAGCTGGACCTTTGTTATAAATCCTAAACACCGTACCAATGGGGTAATCATTTGACACTGCTTTAATAGACTGAATTGTGTCCTGACTTCAAAATATGAACCATGAACATCTCATAATATAACCTGACAATCCTGTGTTGGGGTGATTTGTCAGACATGACTTGTGCATTTATCAAAACAAGAAAAATAGAGACAGCAAGCTGAATTTAAAACATCAACGAAGAAAGGGTAATCAACATATATAAGTGAACACTCAGTTCTATAACCCAGCACTTAGATTTCCTTGAATCTAGAAGAAATTAGAAACAGAAATTGATACCAGAATATTGATTTATTTGTGATTAGGCCATATTAGGAAGAGGAAGGCTCTGGCATCTACCATGAATGCCTAGGGTAGCTTTAGAATTTATAAAAACCATCACACAAGGCCAGTAGATATGCAGATTTTCACTGTGAAACCTTTTATTGATTCTGTCTTAGGGGACAGTGAGTTGTCCCCAGGCTTTCTCTATTATCTTCATTCTTATAACTTTGTCTTTATCCTCAGCATAGATGGTAAATTATATTGTTTCAAGTCACACAATCATATTAACCCTAAAATGACATGGTTGATTAAATTACCTAAGATTTCAAGGCAGCTATGATGAAAATGTTGCACTATTTTTTTTTTTAGATTTTCTTATTTTTTATTATATTCTTTGTATCTGTGATTGGTTTAAGAAGGATGTTGAAAACGTCCTTCAAAGTAGCACACATCTTTAATCCCAGCACTTGGGAGACAAAGGCAGGTGCATCTCTGTGAATTCAAGGCCAACCTGGTCTACAGAATGAGTTCCAGAACAGCCAAGACTACACTGAGAAACCCTGTCTCACAAAACCAAATTTAAAAAAAGAAGAAAAGAAAAATGAAAAAGAATGTTTCCATTCAAGTGTGACATGTACTTCGACCATAATCCCTCACCCATGACCTCCCCTTTCTCTGCACCATGCTTTGATACTTTCTTTGCTTCTTTTGAAAGTCTCCCATATAGTCCTCTGTCATATATATTTTATATATAGTAAAATCCACATGTAAGAAAAATGGGCTGTATTTGCCTGAATCTGACTTATTGTGTCTAATGTAAAAATCTCAACTTGCATCTATTTTCCTGCAGGTGACACAGTTTAATGCTTCATAAATGAATGGCACTCCACATATTCTTTACTCATTCATAGTTAATGTACACCTAGACTTCTTCCATCCATGACTTAGCTATTGTGAATAGAGCTACACTAAACATGGATGTGAGGGGTCTCTGTAGTAAACAGACTTACATTCATTCCTTTGTTATATTCTCAGAAGTGATACAGCTGAATCACATGGTAGTTATATTTCTAGATTTTATAGTCCTCCATACTCACTTCCAGTGGTTGAGTCAATTTATACTTTCACCAGTAGCATATAATGGTGCCCTCTTTTCTACAGATATATCCCAATCCTAGGTCATCCTGTATCTACCATACAAGAGTGAAAGGGGAGAAGAGTAGGTAGGTAAGTAGATAGATAGATAGATAGATAGATAGATAGATAGATAGATAGATAGATAATGAATAAACCTCTCTAAAACCTTACATATTCAATAAGCGACTTGTCAAAGTGCAGGAGAAAGAGGTAGGTCCACTCAGTGGCAGAGGTACAGGATCTATCTCTTTAATGGGCATAAGGACAATACATGTCTCTATATCATCCTGCTTCTTTCTCTGGCAATTTGTGTTGGTATCTTCTAATGGAAGCGTGTATTTATTTGAACTTTGCTTCTCATTCTGATCTCTGTATTGTTTTTCCCCAATCATAGTGTTGGTTTTGATCAAAGCAGTAGGTACAGTACTTTAGTTGCCTTCCTGTCTCTAGCTATAGTTCACAGCTTTCATAAATGTTTCACACTGGCTTGTCTTAGCTCTTGAAACACTTAAACAAATCCCATTGTGTCTGGCTTTTAGGGACAGCTAGGATTTTGTTACTCAAGTTTATGATTCACACCAGCTTTCCAACTCTTGGAAAAGTCCAGGGCTCTGACTTGACATTTTTACCTTCTGGGTATGGGATTCTGAAGTTGGGTTCATAGACTAAAACGTGCTAATATTTGCCCCAGGCTCATGTGTTAACTACACTAGCAGAGTATTTTGCCTACCTGCTAACTATTCTCAGGCTCTGTAAGAAAAAAGTCTTCTTGAAAGATCTATTTAAAAAAATCTCTTAATAACAACAACAACCACAATGAAAACAAAGTCCTGATAGAGTGCAGAAATCTATCGGACTTTCAAAGAACTAACGCAAGTTCTTCATAAATTATTCTATATTATAGAAAAGAAAGAAACACTTCCAAACTCCTTTTACAAAGATAGTTCTACCCTCATATCCAAACTAGGTAAAGAATAGACAAAAACACAGAGACAATTATAAGCCAATATCTCTGATGAACTTATATACAAAAATTCTGAATAAAATGCTTGCAAATCTCATTCAAACACATCCAAAAGATTATTCATCATGATCAAATTGGCTTTATTCTAGAAATATAAGGATATTCATGTAAATCAAGAAACGTAATTCATCACACAAATGGATTCAAATTCAGAAACCAAATAATCATTTCAATTGAAACAAACAAGCAAATAAACAAACAAAGATGTTTGACAAAATCCAACATTCCTTCATAATAAAAACCCTGGAGACAGTAGCAATGGAGTGAACATATCTCAACATGACAAAGGATATAACAATCCAACAGTCACCATCATGTTAAATCAAGAAAAACTGGAAGCATTTCTACTAAGATTAGGAACAAGAAAAGGTGTCTACTTTTACTACTACCTTGAAATATAGTGCTGGAAACCATAGCTAGAGCAATTGAAATAAGGACATCATGAGTTTTGCAGGTAAATGGATAGAACTAGAAAATATGATCCTGAGTGAGGTAACTCAGACCCAAAAGGACATGCATGATATGTACTCACTAATAAGCGGGATAGTAGCCCCAAAAGTACAGAATACTCTGGATACCATCTATAGAACTCAAGAAGGTTAACAGGCCAAAGGGCCCAAGTGAGAATGCCTTAATTCTTCTTGGGAGGGAGAAGAAAACAATCTTGAAGTGGGGGGACAGAGGGAAGGAGAAACCTGGGTGGGAGAGGGAATAAGGAGGGGAAAGGGGGAACATGATCAGGTATTATGGAGCAAGGAACAGGAGTGAAGCCCTGAGGGCCAGAAGAAAGAATGTTAACAGACAACCTCGGGAGGTAGGGGGCAACCCTCTAGAATGTACCAGAGATCTAGGAGGTGAGAGAAGCTTGGGACTCAAAGGGAGGACCTTAGGTGAAATGCCCAATAGTGGGGAGAGGGAACTGTAGAAACTACCTCCAGTAGAAAGACAGAGCATCAAGTGGAGTGGTGGGTTTGCCCTCACACAGTCAAAAACTCTGACCCAGAATTGTTCTTGTCTAAGAGAACTGCAAGGGCAATAATGGAGAAGAGACTGAGGGTAAGGAGGTTCAGTGACTGGCCCAAATCATCTCAAGGGGAGGCCCCAAGGCCTGACACTATTGCTGATGAAACTTGATCCTTCCTTCTTTCTCAGCCTGAACACAGATCAATTCTAAATGGGTCAAAGATCTCAATGTTACATCTAAAACACGTGAATTTTGGCAGAGTAGGAAGTATACTTCAGGATACAGGCTCGGGTAAGGATTTTCTGAATAGGACTCCAGTCACCCCAAAAATAGAACCAATAATTAACAAATAGGATTTCATGAAATTAAAAATCCTGTACAACAAAGGAATCTGTTGATTGAAGAGTCAGCCTACAGACTGGGAGAAAACAAATGCCAGCTATATATCTGATGAAAGATTAGTGACTTAAATACATAAGAAACTCAAAACTAGTAAATTGCTTTTGGAAGTGGGCCATATAACTGAACACAGCATTCTCAAAAGAAGAAATACAAGTGGCTAAGTATTATTGTAAAAAAGTGTTCACTATCCTTAACTTGCCCTGTCAAAATGGCTAAGTTTAAGAAAACAAAAGACAGCAATGCTGGAAAAGATGTACCAGAAACCTTATGCACAGTGGGTAAGCAACTAATGTAGCCACTATGAAAATCAGAAAGGCAGTTTCTCAGAAATCTATACGTAGATCTGTCATATAACAGAATTATATTTGTTTAGATTTCTATCACTATAATAAAATACCATGACCAAAAGCCATCTGGGAAGAAAGGGTTTATTTCATTTATACTTCCATGTAACAAACAGTTCGTCACTGAAGGCAATGAGGGCAGGATCTTAAACAGATTAAAGGAATGTTGCTTACTGTTTGATCCTCACGGCTTTCTCAGACTTAGAGCATCCAGGGGTCACACCACCTTCAATGGATTGGACTCTCTCATATCAGTCAGTAATTAAGAAAATGCCCTACAGTTTTGCCTATTTCCCCGTCTTACAAGAGACAATTTTTCAGTTATGACTCCCTCATCTCAAAAGGCTCCCGATTGTTTCAAGTTGACATAAAAATTAGCCAGTACTACTGACAGCTTTTCAATATGACATACAAGCACATCATTGTTAAGCCTTTCTTTTCTTGTTCATTTCCAAAATCATGCATTAATATTAATATCACAATCTAAAATATTCTAAATTTTAAGTCCCACAGTCTTTGAAAATCCCTGTCTTCCATGGGCTCATATATTTGAACAACTGATCCCTAGATGGTGAAACCGAGTAGGGAGAATTGGGAGGTGTGAACTTGTTGGAGCAGCTGTTTCTCTGGAGATGTCTAAGCTTTGGAGTTTCAAAAGCCCATACAATAAACTTTCTCCTCCACCATACCTAGGAACAGTCACGTTCTTTCTTATTTATTTATTTATTTATTTACCTTTATCTTAAAATTCTGCATGAGGCTAAATTGAAGAGTTTTAGACTAAATTCATTGATAAGGAGATTTCAAGACTATGCCACTTGGATATTGACAAAAACTCTTATACCTATCTATAATAAGAAAGTCCAATTAATACAAAAATAAATACAAAATGCATAGTTTGTTTGGAAAAAGAGAACTAAGAAGTGTAATATTGGAGCCAAGGTACTGTCATGGCGGGGAAATGTTAGTGATCCCTAAAAATCAAACAGGACCGGATCTGATGCAACTCACAGCAGGGTCTTTATTGTATTCAAGCCAGCTCGGACCCCTGCCAACGCACTATCAGCATGCAGGATGGTTTTGGTGATGGGGGAGCCCTGAATGTCTATTGAGGCAAGACGTTATAGTAAACAGCTGTGGTGGTGAGTGTGCAAGCATCTAATTGGAAAGCTACTGTGGCTTTCAACATAATTGTCTGGTGCTGGGAGTCATATCATAAACTTAATTTCTTCTCTCCTTTGCATTGATGGTTATTAGGCAGGGGTGGGCTTGTAGCCTGGGGGTGTAGGTTTGTTGGGGAATAACCTGGAGACACTGGTCTTATGGAAGATGAAACCTGGAAGCACTGTTCTTGTTGGAGATTAGCTTAGAGACTGGAGCTAGGCTTGGGTTTTGTTGAGGGGGAAGTGGGGACTTGGTATCTAATGCTAGGTACCTGCCTGTTAGTTTACCTGAGTTCAAACTTAGGTCAGGTTTTCTAAATTGGAGTCTGAACTTAAAAGATTTGGCCTCTCAGTATCATGTCCAGAACAGCAATAGCTAAGACTTGAGAGTTCCTGGAAGAGATGAGCCCAGCCTCTGAAGGCAGAGACCCACAGGCTCTGTGTGTTACCTTTACAAAGAAAAAAGAGCAACTTTTCCAGTTTGGGATATTTAAAAGGCAGAGGGGTTATCTGAGTGCCAGGCCTTACCTAAAACTTTAGAGGTCGTAAGGACGTGTAAGTGTACTTCCTCTAAAAGATAGTTTCCTTCTGGCTATTAGAATGCCTTACACAGAGAGCAGTGAACTCCACCAGGAGGGTTAACTGAATCACCAGCTGTTCTTGAAGTTAAGTTTGCTTGCATGGAAGCTTTACAGGCCATCTGTATGTGAATACAAGGCTTCTGATGAAAGAGGTAAGAAGCTCTCAGTGAAACAGAATAAGGGGAAGGATGCCCTCCGGGCAAGACTCCACCCAGCCAAGCTTCCAGTTTATAAAAAGGAAAGGTTATGTAAGAAAGAAAAGTTTACCCCAGCAACTCAGTTTAGCACCCTGAGGTTAAATTAGGCCTTTACCTCCCACCACCTAGACCAAACCTCCCTCCACACCTGCTTTTCCTTCTGAATCTCAGGCCACCCAAGCAGACACTGCTCTAAGGCTGCAGCCTGTACCGTGGCAAGGAGCTATTACGTGAGGTCTCAGAGACCTGAACCTCAGTCTATCTTCTTTTCATGTGCGTGAGAATAACATGAGAAAACCATGCTTCCCCATATGCTGTGCTATGAAGCAAAATGGGAGCTTACATCTGTGGATCGGTCATCTCATGTACAAAGTTTGAACACAGATTTCACTGTCTCATACAACAGCATGTATTTGGGTAGAGGAAGACCTATAGTGTGAATTAATCACAATAGATGGTGTTGCAGGCAGGCCCAACTTTCAAGGTGCAAAGACTCCTGGTAGCACCTGCTTGTCCCATCCTCAGCTGATCTTCCACTCAAATGACTGCACGAGTGAATGTATGAGCCTTCTGTCCAGAAACATGCTAAGCCCTCTGTCCCGATGAACTGACAGGTTATACAGTCGTGGACTGGTTTTGTTACCCATCCTCTGATGTGGGACTCCTCAAAGGCCATGCTTTACCGGGGCTGGAGCTGTAGTCTCTCTCAACCATCAGTTTTCCACTGTATTTCCCATGAAGGGATGGTGGACATAAAACCTAACTCTGGGGATAGCTGTCCACTCCTGGCCATGGAGCCACCATGGTTCTTCTGTAATGACTCAGAATGTTGCAAGATTCAGTCATTAATTGTGAAAAGCTTGAAACTTTTGGCTGAATTAGCCTGGCTCTGATCTTAGAGACACCAAGGCTAGCTTCTGGCATGAGGGTGTTTTAAAGGACCTATTGTAAGTGCTTCTGCTCAAAAGGGAGAGTATCCTGGGACTAAGAAGTCCAGGAATGACACAGATCTGAGGTGGGGCAGTGTCCCAAGGAAAACATCTCCTGAGACACAGGAACCACACAGCTCTGAGAGGAAGCTTCCTCAGCAGAGTCACTGAAGCTCCCAGGGGACAATATCCCTAGCTGAGCTGAGGAGCTCAGGAGCCTCAGCTTTGCCCCTTCTTTGCTTCTCTTCTTCACTTCATTGTTTTGTTTGTTTGCTTGTTTGTTTGTTTTTGTTTTTGTTTTCTTGTCGGCTTTTTCCAAGGAGAGAGTCACACTAGGCAGAAAACATCTCATGAAAAAGATTTATTTGAGGGTCGAAGGTGTGGAGGGACGAATCCACGACTGGCTGCCCTCTGCTTCTGGGTGCAGACAGTAGGGAATTCCACAAATGGACAATAGTATTTCTAGGGGTGAGGCAGTGGGTGGAGCTTCTCAGGACAGAGATTTCCAGAGTGAGGATTGGTGGGACTGCAAGTCTTGAGCTTGGGGGTGGGGGGCTCAGGCATTGGTGGGTTTTCCTGGTCAGGGATTGGTAGTTTTTTGTGGAAGTTCTGGATTTGTGGGTTTTCTTGCTCAGGGATTAGTGGCTTTTTCAACCTCTTTTTCCTGCATCAGGCCCATGGGTTAGGGTAGGAAGTCCCTTCTGGCTAAAGCTGGCTTTTGCTGAGGCTCCATCTCTGTGGGGCGTTGGCTGGGAGGAAGAAGGCTTGAGAGGTGGTGCTGCCAATGTGGACTGCAGTGGTGTTCTGTGAAAGTTGTACGCTGAGGCAATAAAGAAGTGTCATCACCTCATGCTGGCAGTAGGCTGAGGGAGGGAAGGTGTTCCACTGTGGACAGCTCCTGAGGGGCAGCAGTGTCCTCTGAGGCAGGAAAGGAGGACCATCACCATAGATAGCTTCTACAGCTCCTGTGGGGTGGCCACAGGCTGGGCAGGAAGGAGGGGTCTGCCGCTTTGACAACTTTTGTGGTGTGCTGCTCAGAGACTACAGTCATACTATGTGTGTGTACATGCATGTGCACACGTGCACACGTGCACACTCATGCACACTCAGGCGTTTGCATTCAAGTGGCCTCACATATAGCATGACTCATGAGCTTAAGGATCTTGTCAGTATCATTTGGAGATTTTATGTAGTCAGAGTGCCTGATAGTTGCAAAGGCGTTTATAGCACGCAAGGGGGTAGCCACTGTCGTGTCATGAGCCTGGCCACCATGTCATCTTTCTGAGTGCTCATTGTGGCTATTCCTGGCTGTCTGCTGTGAAACAGTTCATCCAAGGAAACATTTGAACTAAAGCAGACTTTTTAATCATCCATCACTGTGAGAAACAGACCTGTCCACCCCATAAAATATGGGCTTCTCTTGGGACTGAAAGAACAAAGTCTGATCAAACCTGATTAAAACCTGGATTTTGAACTTAAAGTGGAGTTAACTTTAAAACCATCTGTACAAGAGTCAAAGTGTCCACTGATGCAACAACTCTGTGTTGAAAGTCACCATGGCACGTGGTTCAGGATAATTGCTCGACTTGAATAGCTTCATACTCAGATTCATGCCACCCCCCAACAAGTGTACCTAGGACCTACAGCTTTAGATCTCTGACAGAAGAAATGGTGTGAGTCTAGCTGCTGCCCACTGTATATATTTAGATCTGTCCCTATTTTTCATCCTGTGAGGATTCTAAATTATGCTTCAGAAAGTTAATTTTTCTAGAAGAGGCCTTGTTACTAATGTGTAGTTAGTCATACCCTAGTCTCCTGAAGCTCCTAAGTCTATGCAAGGCTAACACACTGTCTCTGAAGGCCAGTGTGACCCTTCCGGGCCTCTATATGTCCATATATCCACAGCCACTGCAAGCCTCAATGCTCTGGACTTGCACGTTTTCTTCTTCACCAATCTCGGACAACCTTATTATAACTCACATCCAGACATAGTTTTGGTTGGGGCCAATGCAGTAACTTGCTCCCCCCAGTTAAAGGAGCTGTGAGTGCTTTATTCAGTTCCAGGAGCCAAAGTAGACCTCCCTAACTAGATTTTCCAACCTCTATCTAGGGCCAGCCCAGGGTAGTCAGGTCATCATCTGCACAACTTTTATGATTCATGGTTGCCAGGCACAAAGCGGCAATGCCAGGCTCCCTGTACCTGGGTGGTTTTATCTCTGAAATTCTTGAACTCCTGAGAAGTGGGCTGGAGCACAAGACATTTTGCTCATCAAGTTCAAGATCACATCAGCTTGAGTGGCCATGTCTCTTCCTGTGGAGTGATTGAGTGAGCAGTGGAATTTGTACCATTGTGGACTGAGGTGAAGTATGTTCTGATACATTTTATACTTCCTGTTTCTCAACTGCATTGCCTTCATAAGGTCACCATGGAGAGTGGCTTTGACACCAAAGACTCTCTGTTCTATCCAACAATAGGATGGGGTGTCTGTCAACATTCTGTATCATCTGTGTGGCTTGTGAATACAGTCTGATATAAATTGGCTGCTGATATGTGGTGATTTCTCAAAAAACTACAAATGAGTTGACCATAAGACACAGCGATATTGCCCCTGGGCACATACACAAAGGGCACTCACACATCTGTATTGATTACATTCTACTCTTGATAGTTAAATAATGGAATCAACTGCCATGGTTAGCAGTGTGTCCTTTCTCACCAGCACCCTATGTACCTGGTGCAATTGCTGTTGACATGACATGGTAGAGAGACATAATCAGGAACTTAGAGCTTTGGAGGACCCTTATAGGTAGACTCATCAGAAAATGTTTTCTGGGGGGAAGCAAAACATATGCTGATGGGCACTCAGGCTCTTCGCTAACAGCTGAAGAAAGCAGTCAGAAAGAGGAGGGCTGAAAACTGAGGCCTGAGACAGCAGAGGGAGGATGGAAACCACAGAGGGAAATGAATTTTGCAGACACAGAGGGGTCTTCTTGCCTTATTGTAAACCCATCACCTGAAAATGATGTCCAGTGGTCCAGACTTTATCATTGTAACAATATTATCTGAGCTCCTGAAAACAGCCTCATTACAATCACACAAAATAACTCCCCATTAAGAAAGGCCCTAACTATCCTGGTTTGGGCAAATTCCTAAAGGAAATATCACAGAGAGCTCAGGAGCTTGGATGCACTCTGGACAAGCCAGATTTGCCTTTGCTCTGTCCCCAAGTCAGGAAAGCCCTTCCAGTTCTCTATTCCTGGGGTGCCAACTTGCCCATCTTCACACACCTATATGGCTGAGCATCCTATGGTCAGGATGGCTTATCTCACTTCCCCACTAATCCAGATCCATCTTTTTCCTTAACGGGTTCTATCTCCCATATTAACCTCTACTCAAGGACTTGGTACACAACTCTTACATGAATTCTGCTTCACTATGGATGTCCTGTACTCCTCTGGATTTTTCCAGTGCTTTGCTGAGAACTTGAGTACATGAGATACTTGGGGTATTTCTTATAACAAAGGCAGCTACAATGGTGTTTTCTCACATAATAAAGAGATCAACATGAAGACTAATGACCAAGTCACATTCAAAGTTCAGGTCAGTGCTTCTTCACTTGTGGGTTCTTTACTGAGGCACAGGAACCCTTCCTCCTCTGAATTAACTTTCAGGAGTTATCTCCAGGTTACATGTGACATAATATTTTCAGTGTCTACGTGCATTTTAACTGTTATGTCTTTGTTCCTTTCTCCCCTGGAATGCCTTTCTGTTCCTCCCAGGGCCCCCTGAGAATGCTCAGCTCCATGTTTAGGATGTTTTATCTTAAGTGGTCAATCAGTGGTGTTCCTTAGTCACCCAAAACAATGTAGCTTCTTAATGCTCTGTGTTACACATCAGAATTTGGTGATAAGACTCTTTTGCTGAAGATACCATGCATGCTGGCCATAGGGAATGGAAAATAAAGTAGTACTGATTAGGAAACATTCTCTCTAATGGTTAGCTTTCAGAGACCTTGAAGGTGTGGTGCAGATTGCTAATGAGAAGGTGAGGCATCCATAGTCTTACTCAGCTGTGTACCCAGTGAAGTACAACGAAAACTGGTAGGTCAAGATATGTCCATGGATGCAATATTGGCACCCATGTATTTGATTATAGAAGTAACCAACTACTTTCTAATTGGAGTTATGGCTGAATGCACAGGAGGAAAACCATACCCAGTACTGCAAATATTTCCACAAACCTAATACCAAGCATATCACAGATCCCAGGGGTAAACCCACTACCATTATTTTGCTAAACCGACATAGTATCAAACTGCCCATTAAATTTGTGCTCCTCTCCCCATTAGATTAACATAGCTCTCATTAGAGAGGGTGTTCTGTATAGTTGACAGTAGAGAACACAGAAACTGACAACTGTTCAAAGTGCAAAGGATGAGTGTCAGTGGAGTGGTCAGCCATAGTTAG
This sequence comes from Uromys caudimaculatus, assembly GCA_028551405.1. Classification (NCBI taxonomy): domain Eukaryota; kingdom Metazoa; phylum Chordata; class Mammalia; order Rodentia; family Muridae; genus Uromys; species Uromys caudimaculatus. The sequence goes on along the minus strand of CM052712.1, from coordinate 18,096,566 downwards.
GATGTCTATATCACTCACTCTCTTGCCCAGGCTCAGAGACCACTATGGAAGAGGGAGTGACAGAATGAATGGTAAGAGCCTGAGGCTGAGGAGCACCAGTGCAAAGCTATGTTTTCTGGACACAAGAGGGCCATTGTCTTCATCAACTCACAGCAATGGCAGTAGCCTAGACAAGACCTGACAGGGTAAAGCCAGTTAACATTCGAACATGGGAGGGGGAATGGTTCACAAGCTCAGACCCCTGAGGAGCAATGGCCATGCAATGGTTTCCTGGTAATGGGGAGTCATTTTTCTTTAAGATTCTGATCTCTGATAGATTGCAGTGAATGGCCCCATAGCCAGGAGTATATGGACAGCACAGACTGAAATCAATAAGTTACTTTTAAAGAGGACAAGAAGTTGGGGTGCTTAGGGAGAGGATCTGATAAAAATCAAGGAGAGCAGTCAGGCTGAATATGCTCAAAACACAGTGTATGAAATTCTCCAAGAATGAATAAGAACATTACAGTAACATATATTTCATATTAAAGTATTCATAAAAGGTATCTTCTTGACACCACTCTGGTTGAAATACTGAGAAGATTTTCTAGGGACCAACATGTTGTGCATATTTCAGGAGTTTAGTCTTACTAGGATGCAAATCTACTCAGAAAAGAGTCCAGAGCTGATTATACTTTGGGGGACTGTGTCCCTTCCTTGATACCCACTTCTCTCTCTTCCAGCACAACCGCTGTGCAGCTGTTGCCCTCTGCTGTACCATTTGTACCCACCCACTTAAAAATGATCAGGAACTGAAGGGCAGTCCATGCTTTCTTAGGCTTCTTGTCTGGAGCTGTATTTCCAAACCTCTGTAACCGCACTCACTTTGCTTTGGAGTTGAGCCTTCTGCACTTGAGACAGAAGGTTTTTTTACCTCTACTAATGCCACCCTTCTGCCACACCTTCAAGTTGTCATTCTTTCTTTGCTTTGGAAACTGGTTGATTCTCTGAGGGTTGCAGTGGTTGTTCTATGAGTATCGTCTATCATCTGAACTCCACAAGCACTCTTAATACAAATTAAAACTAAAACTTAGCAAGTGTCATGGAAGAAGAATTAGGTGGTATCAATGAACGTGTAGAAAGCAAACTTCTGAGGAGAAAGCAGGCAGAAGCCTGGAGCAGTTTTTCTAACACTATTAATGGGCATCTAAGAAATAGGCCTTTTTATTTGGGGAATTTTATCAGTTTTCTCAAAATAACACCCTTAATGTTTAGTATTTTCAACTGCATTTCTAAACAACAAGTTTACTCCCAGATGTGTTGCTTTCCACGTAAATAATTGCTTGTTTCCTTGATATTATGGAAAATGAAGTTATGATTGGACACACACACATACATGAACACACAACTGCACACACATGTGCACACCTACATGTTCACATACATGTTCACACACACACACATGTAATTTAAGAAGTACTTCTGGCCAAAATGGAAATAAAAGTAATTCTTAGGATCTTAGAAGAGAAATTTAAAGACAGAAGTTGTAGAAGAATTCACCTATCAGATGAGACTAGAGAAAACAAATTTACTGAGTCCATTGCAAGGGAGCAGCAGGCAGGGAAGAGATGGAAATAATACCTACGGAGACGTGATAGACTGTGAAGGTTTTGATTTGGGCATTATCCTGTTTTTCAGGTTTAGCTCCCACTGCACAAATGAGACCAGATCTGATTGGTCAGTATTTCACCCTGGGCCACAGCTGGGTTTTCAGAGTAGTGACTCTGTGGTAAAGGTTGGGGTTAATTTTGATTACCTATGCTTAGTCACACTATTTCCATAGTGCCCCCAGACTTAGACTAACTTTATATCACCATGCAACCTAAAACTGCTCATGGTTCTTATTTATGGTGTTCTTACAAACAGTTCCTGGTCCAGAATTTTACTATGGATAGTCTATGATCTTTTTTTTTCTTTTCATCTTCTCATGTGGTCTTTGTACAATAAATTATTAAATATGCCTATTGTCCACCTATAAAAGAGAATCTAAGACCTGGTGAGGTGGTAAAACTACCATTCCCTGGATAGTAAATCATGGGGTCAGTGCTTAGTCTTATCTAAATGGCTTGAAAAATATGAAGAGGATAAGAGAGTCTTGAAGTATTATGGTATCCAAATCTCATCTTGGGGACTGGAAGAATAAATTATGGTGAAGCAATATGTTGTATGGGCAAGGTGTCACCTCTTTCTGATGAGATGGCAGTGTTAAACTTGGGAGGGTTGATGGAGGTTTCCTTCAGGATTAGCTATTGTCTGTTGTGAAGAGATACTTGACCATAAAGACAAATAGCAGTTAGGACTGGAAGCAGAAAAAAATGTTTCTGTTTTCAGGAGGTAAAATCATCCTGAGTGGACTAATATAAATGAACTAAAGGAGATAGTTTCTTGATCAAATCAGTCAGTCCACTGCCCCATCATTGTGGTACTATGAGTTAGCTTTAAGATATTTTTATTTTAGCAATACTTCAACTATATCCTTCATGTTAATCATTAAGATGTACAGTTGGCTCACAGATAATAGCAATGATATGAAATACTATCTTGAAACTTGTCCTGACCTATAAATGTAGAGATCTTGTGTATCTCACTATATCATTGTATAATGGAAGTAGTAATAGAGTATGGTTTTAAAATCTTGTCTAGCAAGTACTTGTTTACTCAGTATATAACTGAAGTACTCATTACTAACATGTGTGGGAACTTAGAGAAGAAAATAACAACAATGTAAATTGTTGACAAGTAGGTGCCTTGGTGTATGAATGCTACTTCCTAGCCTTCTCATGATTAATACCTGACTCTTCTTCTTCTTTTTTTTTTTTAGACACTACTAAACTTCTTTTATTGTCTGAGAATGTTCTGGGGGCACATAAGTGTACAATAGTTATAAGGCCATGTACACAAAGGAAAGAGCCTCTCTTTGGGACAAAGTAATGACTCATTCATAAGTGGCTACCTTACTCCAGCTGTGATATTTTTTTGTGTGAGGCTATTATCATGAAGTAATTTTATTTAAAATAAATTAAGAGGTACAGAGATTATACTATTACTACATCCCCTGTCCACTGGCCATGTGTTTTTCTCCTCTGACTTGAACCAAACTAGCTTTTTAAAAATGTTATTCAGATTTAGATATTTGCTTATATTAACAGTAGACTAATATCACAGTTAGCCAGAAATATCTGTTTGTACTATAGGTCACTACCAGATTCAAGCTCAAGAACTATCCAGTCCCAGACATATAAATAAATCTTGTGTTGTTTAATGGTAATTATACTGTTCACTTGTGTTTTCAAACTTTCAGAGGGCTTACAGAATGTATCTCCTAAATGATACCTTCTAAGAAGAATAAGCTAGTCTGGGTTGGACACCCACATGCATTATGGCTCTAATGTTTTAGTGTTTCAGCACTGAGCCGCTGAGCTGAAATAGTCTATAATAAGCTTATGTGGAACACTTTCATGACCACCTGTGTTCTTGTAATGTTCATTTATGATTTCTTTGTATCTCTCCTCAAAAGACCATAAGCTACCACGATGGTGAAATGTGTGTTCTACAGACTCTAAATTTATTTAGAATTTATGAATCATGATGAAATCCTTTCAAAACTAAAGAGTATGCTAATTAATATTTAAACCTCAAATTATACACAGTGGAAGGGCTAAAGTAAAGGCATTTCATTTTTAGATGATTATTTTAAGTTACCATTGATCTGTGGAAAATGTAACAGCTCGAAAGTAGGATTCGGGTTCTTGTATTTGTTCTCTCCACAAGACTCCACACTGTAATTTATAGAAAATAATCTATACACACCCAGCTTTTTTGAAGTTCCTTTATTCACTTGTTCTGCATGATTGGCCCAATTCTTGTGCAATTTAGTTACTCTATATAAAGAGGTGATGGTCAAAAGATTGTCTAATGGCGAGATTGCCTTGATGATAGGGTAATATTCTTGATCTTGAGTTTAAAATGGAGTAATAGCTTCATTTCTTTTCTCCCCCCTCCCCCTATGGGAGTGGAGATATCTAGGAGCAGCTCAATATGCAACAAACTAGGAATTTGCTTTCACTTTTCTAATAACAAAAAATTGGAAAAATCAATGATTCTCAACTCATTAGAAAACTAAACATTCCTGGTTACATAACATCCTGACATCTTCAGCACTTATACTGGAGGGACTGACCATTAGACAGCACATGAGTGAACCAAAGCATTACCGGGAATGTTCTATAGAGTTTTGAATGGTGAGAGTGGGCTGGTATGAGAGAGTAAAGCTCCCAGTGACTGTAGCACTAGGCATGGGCACCACCACCTAGGTTGTCTATGTTGTTTTTGGCTTTTGTCTGTTGCTGGGAGACAGCTCTGTGCAAGAGTGAGCCTCTTTACCACTGGAGCAAAAGTCCCTGTTAGGACTATTGTGTCTCTCAGATGTATGAACTATCAAGTAGCTACTTCCCAATCTTGGGACCTTGCATCTTCCATGTGCACACTTCTTTGCCTCTATATAAGCTCTACTTATGTTCCCAATAGGGCAGGGAAAAAGGTTTAGCCATGTTTTGGGCTATAAATAGTAGCAGGAAAAGAGGAGGAAACCCACTGAAGACTTTTCTACTGATATCAGGATGTTGTGTAACCTGAAACTTTAGTTTTCTAATGGTTTGAAAAGCCATTGATTTTTTCCAACTTTCATCATTAGAAAAGTGTAATTAGTTTGTTATATATTAAGCTGCTACTAGGCATCTCCATGCCCAAGAAAGGTGTGGGGATGGTTAGTGTTCTAGGGTTGTGAACAGACACGAGGACCAAAAGAAAACATTTTAATTGGAGACTTGCTTACAGTTTCAGAGGCTTAGTCCACTATCATCATGGCAGGGAGCATGGTGGCATTGCCTTGTGCTGGGGCAGTAGCTGAGAGCTGCATCTGGATTCTCAGGCAGAGAGAGTGCAACTGGGTCTCACATGGGATTTTGTAACCTCAAATCTTACCCCAAGTGATGCTCTCCCTCCTAGAAAAATACATGTGGTAATCCTTTCAAAGAGAGACATTCCCTAATATTTAAGCATTCAAATATATGAGTCTATGGAGGCAATTCTTATTCAAATTACCACTCTCCACTACCTGGTCACCATTGGCTTCTAGCAATATCATGACACAGAATACATTAATCCAACTTCAAAAGTCTCCATAGATTTTCCTTCTCAATATGAGACTATGATCAGATTCCCTTGTAGAAATCATCCCACGGTTTCCTGATGCTGAGGAAGGAGAGAACAGTAGTACTTGGATGCACTCAAGGAGGAAAAGAGAAGAGCTTAGAAGCACTTCCTGTTTCCTCCTGATTGACAGTTCACCTTTCATAGACTCAGATCAGAGGCCGGCTGGACCAGCTGAGACCTAAGGATTCTTATGATACTTAAGGCCGGGAATACATGGTTAATTTTAAGAGGGGAAAAAGGCACTCCCATGGTGTAGGTGACCTACTGAGCTGGAAAGGGATGCTTGAAAGCGTAGCTCCAGATGAGTTCTGGTCTTCTATTGGCCTTTTCATTTAAAGCACCTTTGCCTTATTTGTATATTGTATGCTTCCCCCCTCCAAAACACACACACACACACACACACACACACACACACACACACACACACACACACACACACACTCTTTGTTATATGTATCCCAAAGGAGAAAAGGTTTCCAGTCTTTCTCTGCCTCTTGGCTTTTCTGTCTATTCATCTTGATGTGTCTTTCTCTGCATCTCTACTCTTTGGCCACAACATACCAGTTCAGGTTTTATTAGACTAGAAATCTGCCCCAGTCTCCAGATTCCAAGCCTCAAAGGAAGACAATTACCCTTGTCTTTAACCATGCTAAACCTTACTCCCTTAAATAGTGTTAACTAAGAATAATGTATGAAAAGGCAAGAACGACAAAAACAAACAATCAAACAAACAAAACTCCATCCAAAGTTGTAATGCAGTCCTCAGAGCTAGATAAGGTATGATATTGATCTTGGAATCTGAAATGGAAAACGTGTGTTGAATATTCTAACAGGCATAACAGAAGAACTGAGATCAAGAAACATACACAGATAAATGGATAATTTCAGTAGCTAGAAAGGTAGAGATTAGAAGAAAGGATGAGGGGGGTTGCTGAGAATGAAATCACAGCTATGATGTTGAAAAATTAATGGGCACGTTAATAGACTTGACATAGACAAGTACAGAGACAGAGAATTGAAGATAAGGTCACCAAGGAAGTTGAGGTCCCATATTTGAGTTCTTGCTCTCACCAATAAAGTAATTTAAAAACAGACCTAGAAGAAATTTGAGGACATTTTTTGTTACCATTCAGGAGGGAAGCAACAAAGCAGTCTAGTGTATATTTTGGAAGAGAGGCTGTGCTTTTTGTAAGTAGCCACATGGCAAATGTTGGAAATAAATCTTGGTGTTGCACAAGGAAACATATGAACAAAGCAAAAGTAACTTTGCAAGGCAATTTCTTCTTGTAAAAAGGGGGAGTCATTATCCAAGCCTGGTTAGTAAGCACACTGGTGCAGAAAGTTTTCTTCAATTTTATTTTAGCAAAAGTGGTGACCGTTAGGAAATATAATGCAGAGGCAGGCAGGGGTACCTGGCCAGCCCATGCCAAGGCACCTCCTAAGAAATCACGTCATGTGACAGAGATGGCATGAGGGAGGTTTATTTGAGGGAAGTGAGGGGAGTGAAGATCTTGAGAAGGGGTAGAGAAAGACAGATGGGAGCAGAGCCACAAGGGTAGAAAAGGGGACACAGAAGAGGACAGAAAGAACAGAAAGAGAGTCCAGCTGTGAACACATAGGAACACACACACACACACACACACACACACACACGAGAGAGAGAGAGAGAGAGAGAGAGAGAGAGAGAGAGAGAGAGAGAGAGAGAAAGAGAGAGAGAGGGTAGCAAGCATTCCTTTTTATATGCCACCCAGTTTGTCACCTGCACCTAGCAGCTGGTACTGGTCTGGCACAGGTGATGACTTAATTTATTGCTAGGTTCTTGGGAGGAGTCTAGTGGAATTGCCTGTAAGCCAACAGTGATCGTATCTCTTCTCCCATTAGGTGGGGTTAGTTTTAAAATGGACACAGGAGTTCTGATGCCATCAAGTTCCAGGAATGTATTAGGCCTTTGCAGAAACAAAAAACTTACTAGGGTAGGGAGATAAAAACATTTGCATGAAAGTTCTACAGTGTAGGAGAGATTTATGGAACATAGACCGTAGATGGTATAGCTACTTTTTATAGAAAAACTAATCTCCCACAGAGAACAGACACATAATGAAAAGGGGGTGGAGAGCATCACAGAAAGGAAGACGAAGCCTAAAGTGTCAGGGAAAGAGTAAGAAATGAGAAAAGAGAAAGGAAACGAAACATTATGGACACGTGCCACACACACCCCACACATACAACTACATACATACATTCCATATACATACATATAAACCATGCATGCATACATACACACATACACGCACACACACAATGCAACACACACAGAGACACTAATAAACTTAGCATCTTATTTAAACTTCTGAAAACCAATTGACAAGATCTTGAATATAGAGAGGAATGAAATATGTTAGCTATAAATGAACAAGAATAAAAATTATAGCACATTTCTCATCAGAACTCATGTAACCAAGAAGAGAGTGCTATAACATATTTTAGGTGTTGAAAGATAAAACAAAATAAAAACAGATAGAAAATTACCTGTCAAGAGATGTGATGAAAATGTCCTGCAAATGTGAAAAACAAATAGGTCGAGTGATTTGAGATGTAGCTTTTTTGTCTTAACAGGCATAAGGTGAGAACCTGTGCCCCAACAAGGCAAATTTCACTATCTGTCCTCAATAAGTCAATTAAAATAGCGAAATTAACCAGAGAAGTGATAGGGACACCAACCTACCCACAAAACTTTCAACTCAAAACTTGTCCTGTCTACAAGAAATCCAGGGATTGGGTGATTGAGCCGAGATTGAGGGAACGACCAACCAATAACCAGCCCAACCTGAGACCCATCCCATGGGCAAGCACCAATCTCTGACACTATTAATGATACACTGTTATGCTTGCAGATAGGAGTCTAGCATGGCTGTCCTCTGAGAGGCTCCACCCAGCAGCTGACTCAGACAGATGCAGAGACCCACACTCAAACTGTGGATGGAGCTTGGGGACTCTTATAGAAGAATAAGAGGAAGGATTGCTGCCCTAAGGGGATAGGAACTCCACAGAAAGGCCAACAGAATCAACTAACCTGAGCTGTTGGGCCTCCCAGAGACTGACCCATCAACCAAAGAACATACATGGGCTGGACTTATGCCTCCCTTCACATAAGTAGCAGATATGCAGCTTGGTCTTCATGTAGGTCTTGAACAACTGGAGCAGGGGCTGTCCTAAAGCTGTTGTCTATACATGGGATGTGCTGGGCTGCCTTGACTGTCTTCAGTGGGAGAGGATGTACCTAGCCTGGCAGAAACTTGAAGTGCCAGGGTTGGGGAAAACCCAGCGCCCCCCTCTTCACCCCCCCCCCAGAGGAGAAGGTGAGAGGGAGATGGGGGAAGGATTGTGGGATGGGGTGACTGGGAGGGGAGAGAATAAGTAACAAATAAGTAGAAAGGAAGGAAGGAAGGAAGGAAGGAAGGAAGGAAGGAAGGAAGGAAGGAAGGAAGGAAGGAAGGAAGGAAAGAAGAAAGGAAGGAAGGGAATGAAAAGCAGAAAATGGTTTATTCAATCCCCCAACACACTTTAAGCCCATCTTTGGTGTCTCCAAGTGACATTAAAGTTTAACTAGAAAGCCAGCACTGCATGTGTTTCAGCAGTTCAAAGTCAGAGTGCAGTCCTGCCTGCACACAATGGGGCCCACCAGAGTTCAGTCCTGCTTGCACACAATGGGGCCCAGCATCTTTTGTCTTTTGAGAAAAGAAGATAAATGACTTTTAAGTTTTCTGGAGAGAAAAGTTTCTGATCTGCTTGGTCCAGGTTTTAGGCTTTTTATTCTCCCAGCATGAGATTCCTGGAATTAGGGGGTAGATTCCAAGTTTGAGAGATGTATTATTCCATTACACTGATAAGCAAAACATAAGTGTGTCTTTAAAATGTCTGAATTCTTGTGTCAGTTACTAAAACAACAACATCAAAATCGATAATATTGCCGCTTACTTTTAATATAGTATAAACAAAATTTAGGAGCAGGAAAACACCTATTACAGCTAATACAGAAATAGCTTATCCTTCCTTAACATGTCCGAGATGAACACAAAAGAATCTTTAAAAATAGAGGAAGAACACCAAATTAGTACCGCAATTTCAATGGTTCAAATCCGCCTTCACTATTTCAGTTAGTTCCTTGATGTAATGCTGGAAAGGGGCCTTTTCCGTTGAGAGGACCCTATAACATAGGAAAAGACCAAGGAATGCCTTGTGCATATCTCAGAGCCTCTTCGAGCCCCACTGTCCCTTTTCTCCAGAAGAAGAAACAAAACCATGGTCTGTTTGCACACTTTGGTTGGACAATGACCTCTTTTATATCAGGCATGAGGATTTTATACTTGGCTCCAAGGTGCACCAGACTGTCGTTTACCTTTTCCATGAGGTAAGGTGTCTAGAAATTGAGAGTCATTTCAAAGTACTGCTTCAGGTGAGGAAAGCAGTATCAGAAAATTGGTTTTAGAGATTGGGAATGCAGATGCTGCCACTGCTGAGTGCTGAATGAAACAGGGTACCACTGGCCTCACATACAGGAATACAGTTACAGAAGGACCTTCCAGAGAGCTTTCACAGTGCCCACTCCTGTGAGCTATGTTAATTATATTGGGGAGTAGCCTATCTGAGTCTTCCTGGTGAAGTTCCAACATTACATCTGGAAACAAGGCAGTAAGAAGAGAAAGAGAAGGAAAGGGGATCTGTTCACATCTTGCTAGCTATGTGCTGGATTCTGGAGGCAGTCAGATTTTCTACCTCCATAATAGAGTCAAGGATGAGAAAATGAAATAGCTGATCCTAGAAATCAGAAAGGAGCCAAGAAAGAGGCCTAAGATGAAAGTCAAAAGGAAAACAAACACAGTGTCTGCAAAATCAGACACAGTTCAGAGACCTACATCCTCCTTCCTTCCTCTCACCCTCCAAGGAAGAGCTTGCAGGAAGTTATCTGGAATGCACAGGTGAGATGCTAAGAATGTGGCTTGAAACCAAGCTGGCAACGTGCTGCCTCCTCTGAAACATGAAAGACGATAACAAGAAATATCCAAGTTAGGAGTTCTAACTCCTTCGCATCAATCTGATAAGGACTTCCTGGGGACTCCTAGACCTGACTTGATCTGCAGCTCATTACTGTTAGTACTCCTGACTCCAGTACTGCTGTACCTACCCAGGGGTTTAGTCTAAGGTTGACTCTTCAAGAGTTGGAGGTCGGGCTCTGACCCAATTCTTCATTCTGGGCTCACTAGTGTGGACTTACCCATAGCAAATATGGATTGCAAGCAAAGTAAAAATCTAATCAGACTTGACATACAGGATGTCTCTATGTGTGCTGCATGCTATGGGAATAGATGCTCATGGAGATGCTGGGAGCTGAAAAGTTCCAGCAGTTCAGGCCAGAGATGATGGGTGCTTAAATGAAGGGTTCCCAACATGGGGAATGTTTTGGTGGATTTTATATTACTGTATCAGAAAACAGTGATTAAGAAGTTTATAATGAGCAGAAATGTAGGTGCTTGTGGTTCTGGAAGCAGAATGGTCCAAGATGGAGAAGCTGTCCCTTGGTATATATGGGAAGAACCTTACTGAAGTATTGTGCTATGATGAGGAGAGGAGAATAGATTGAAAGGTGGAATTGCTGCTTACAAGTATGATATGTGCGATGTTGATAAGCTCTGAGATAATTGGATACAGGAAGCACAAAAACTTAAGGTCTTCTTTACAAGTTAACCTTTGAATCGGTAAATAATCCACATAGAGATGGCTGACAGCTGCAATATCAACACAAATGTGGCTTGTAACTGCAAAATATCAGCTAATTACGAAGCCAGCAAATGATGTTGCCTCTTTTGTATGGTAATACCTTGTTGAGATGGTTAGGAACTTAACAGTCTTAAAAACGAGAATGTCAAACTAGAACATAAATGAAAGCTATTGCCATGAGCTCTGCTGGCAAAGGAGAGGTAGTGACATGGTTGATGACCTATTAGGGCTGACTTTTATTGCCAATAAGCTCCTTGTGAGAGACTAGGAGTTAGGCAGATTCACTAGTAGGCAGACAGATAAGGAGAAAGACCAGGGATAGGTAATAAAGGTGGCAAATTTCCAAGATGGCCTCCTTCTTCCTCACCTTCCTGACTTGAAACAAAATCCTGGCAACTTAAATCAAAGGCCCTGTAGGCTTGTGTCCCTCTCCAGCAGGCTGCAGTGACTGGACTGGCCCAACAAGCTCAAGGTGAAATCAGAATATTACATAACAGTTGTGGGCCAATCAATGACCCTATCTTTCTTCAGACTGACCAATCCTAAATAAGTGGAAGGAAAACTTTTCAGAGACTTTATAAAAACAAGCACCGAGAGACTAGATTTTTCTTTCTTTCAGAGTGCCCTCCTCCCTGCTTTGCAGAGGGTTGTTTTCTCTGTGTATCTGCTGCATCTGGGTGTTTCCTCACTAGCAATTAACACATTTCTTCAACTGCTGATTCTGCCTGCCGTTGTCTGTGGTATCTGACATTTCTTGGCTGTACCTGTTGCACTTGACAATTTTCCTTCATTTTAATTCTTTAACTGGCAGAGAAACAAACTCAAATCAGTTTCCAAGACTGTATCACTTGCAAGGGAAACTTTCTGGACTTCTTGCACCAGAGAAGGATGTTTCATGCCAGGGACATATTCAATGGAAAAAAGTGTCATAATGTTTTTCTCCATCTTCAGGCAACAGAATTTATTGAGAGAGGCTGTGTTAGGGAAAGCGAACCTGCATAGTAAGTGCCTAACTTGTGCCAGGTACTGTGCTGAGCGTGGAAGAGTTATAAGCATCCTCTAGTTTTCATTTTCTCAGTGGCTATTAACAAGTGTTACTACGTTACTACGTGGAAGATGTTGATGAAACCAAGCCTCATTTTCAGGTTGTTATAGAAGCCAAAGATCTGTCATCACTCCTAAGGCATCCAGTGATACATCTCTTGATTTTATTCTCTGAGCTTCTGAGAGTGTTAAGAAGGTCTGCTAAATATTTGGGAGCATCCAGTTTTTCTTATGAATATTCATGACTTCTTGTGCAGTGCCTTAGGTAGGGACATCTATTTATCTTGCAAATGGCTCTTTCTAGTTGTTCTAATATCAAGACTAATGATGTGTGGACGGAACATAATCAGAAGCCATCCTCACAATAAAACCATCCTGCACTTCAACAGTGTACTCAGAGAATGAAGAATGGAGCTTCTGTGGCGGAGCCAGTCAGGTTCCAGAGAGGTAGATACAGAGAAAGCAGGTATGCATCCTGCACGTGTTCTTGACAGAGATGCATTTGCAGGATGCTGCTAGGCAGGGGCATGTGGAAAACGGAAGCCAGACAGTTTTACATTGAAATTTATCTGGAATCTGAGGGAAGTACAAGAAATTTAAAGGAACCTCATGATTTAAAACTGTTCCAGGAAAGATGGGAACTGGACATAATCCTGAGGCTTGCAAGTAGCTTTAGGAGGAATATGGACCTGCGAGAAGACAAATCATTGGAAATGATGTCAGAGAAGATATGTGGCTCTACAGTAAATTCAAGGTTTGGACTATCAGTTATATTTGGAGACAGGGTTTCATTGCTTTCTTGTGACTGTGCAGCCATCCATGTGTGAGGACAGAGAGAGCAAAAAGGCCTTATACAGGGGTTGGAGGGGAGTGCCTAGGGGTAGGAGATCAAGTAACGTAGATACAGGCAAACAAAGCCATATCTTCTGGGAGAAGCTTCCAGATGTGTAGGTTGTTGTTGTGTAAGTGTATATTAATTTTAAAATGCAGATTATTACTACTCTGAGGACATTAGAAGTATCACTACCTTCATTGTTCAGACACAGAAGTGCAACTTTCAAATCCCTTTGAGAACAAGTGAAAAATTAGCAACTGTGCTATGTTGCTCAATGCCATTTTATCACTCAGGAATAATTTTGATTGCCTAGAAAGATTTAGCACACTTAATTTCAGAAAGAAATAGGAAAAAGTAGTCACAATAAAATACTATGGCTAAGATCAAAATCATACGTTAAACTTCCCATCCCCTCTTCTCCAATGTTCCCTAAGAGTTAGGGGCTAGAGTTGTTTTATAGATGTTTTCATTTGGACTGGGTGCCACAACTCTGCGTTTTGATTCCCCATGGTTCTCTGTAGTGGCCTCTGCGTGTTACAATGAGAAGGAACATTGTAGAATAAAGGGGTAGAAATGTTATACGAACCAGTGCTAGAGAATGAATTTGCTGTGAGAATGTGTCTCCTAGTAATTTCAGAAGGTACTCTCATAAAAGTCTCACTGATAGAAGTGCATGATTATGACTGAACAAGGACAAAATTAGACATGCCAAGGTAGATAGGAGAAAGACCGCAAGGATTTAACCCTACACAAAGAACTATATCCAAGGAACACCGAGAATGAAAGAATCAGTCTTTCTCAGAGAAAAGCATACCAATGGATTATTCAATACTAAATGGTCATTCCCGAAACTGTACACACAAGTAACTTTTTTTTTTGATACTTTATTTACATTTCCAATGTTTCCCCCTTTCCAGGTCTCTTCTTTGGAAACCCCCTATCCCTTCCCCATCCCCCACCTCTATGAGGGAATTCCACCTCCCACCCACCCACCCACCCACTCCCATATTCCCACCTTGACATTCCTCTTTACTGGGGCCTCTAACACCCTCAGGCCCAAGGGCCTCTCCTCCCCCTGATGGCCAACAAGGCCCTCCTCTGCCACATATGTGGTCCGAGCCGTGGGTCCCTCAATGTGTATTCAACCAAAGAATACAAGTAACTTTATATAGACAGAACAGGTTATGAATTTGAAAGACAGCAAGGAGGAGTATGTGAGAGTATTTGGAAGTGAGAAGTAGAAATGATGTAATTATATTATAATCACAAAAACAAAAATAATAGTAAAAATTATGTTAATGTGGAGGGTGCAAGGGTGAGGCACACAGTGATGCCCATATGACAAGTATGTATGGCATGACAGAAAAAGGTCACAGGAGACAGAAATGCTCAGTGTAATAGAACACCCAATGTCTGGGAAGGTTTGAGATCCACACACAGTCAGCACTGCCATCCCTGTGGGTTCCATCTGTTCATTCACCATCTCGAATTCTAGTCTCTGATGTTTTTTCTGAGACAGGCTTCTGTGCGTGTGTGTGTGTGCCCATGCGTGTGCATGTGCAGTGCACTCCTGTGCGTGCCCGTGTAGCCCTGGTTGTCCTGTAACTTACTCTGTAGTCCAGGCAGGCTAGACTTGAATTCAGAGATTGACAGCCTCTGTCTCTCAAGTGCTGAAATTAAAGGTGTGAGCCACCACACCCAGCTCCTAATCTTTTTTTTTATGCAAAAGTGTCAGAGTAATTGTGCTAACTGAGCCCTCTAATAAAGTTCTCTTCTCAGAGTCCCTCAGATTGTCCTCTGATTCAAGAGGACACTCTCAGCTCTCTGGACTTCTCTTCAACACCACTCTTTTTTTTTTTTTTTTTTTTTTAAGATTTATTTATTTATTATATGTAAGTACACTGTAGCTGTCTTCAGACATCCCAGAATCCCAGAAGAGGGAATGATATTCCATTATGGATGGTTGTGAGCCAACATGTCGTTGCTGGGATTTGAACTCAGGATCTTCAGAAGAGCAGTCAGTGCTCTTAACCACCGAGCCATCTCTCCAGCTCTTCAACACCACTCTTGAATGTCTTCATAGACAGCCACATTTAGCTACTTCTTGACCCACCTGAGCAGACAGCCAGTATCAATGTGATCGGACCATCTGACGGGATTTTTTTTTTTTTTTTTTAAGCTACGGTCTAATTCAGCTGGAACAGTCACTTTTGTTGTGGACATTATACATGTGTGTCATGTCAACGAATAATAGTTGGTTTGCCTCTTGAATAGCACACGTCTAAAGGACTGAGATTCCCATGACTGGATAACGATAAGCATTAGGAGTTAAAGTGGTGATTCGATTCCACTGTCAAAGAACAGTTTAGAAGACTGGCTCTAGTCAGTTATTCTAATGCCAACACTTTTTACAGATACGCCCTTCCAAAGCCGTTGGCTTCCAAACTGACTTTCATGACAATTTGCATAGTGTTACCCAGATCACTGTGTAAGATTAGGAGGAAGGAGATGGGTGGGTAGGTGGGTGGGTGAGTGTCATCAGGGTGGAGGTCAAGTGCTTTTATCTTGAGTTCGGCTCTATAATTGTAAGATTTGCACGAGGCTGGGAACTTCCACAAAGCATTTCTTTGCCCTTGGGTAAGTTGCCAAATCTCTGGAGCAATCTTCTCTTTTGCATGCGCAGAGGAAGGTGGCAGAGATGAAAGGCAGCTTTGAGCTTCAGCTACAAATCAGAGCATGAGTGTAATGCTTGACAGCCTTAGAATTATAACTGATCCTGCTTGGCTCAGCATTGATTGGAAGTAGGTCAAAAGTCTCCAGCCTGAGCTCTGTGAGCTATAGATTATTATAAATTCTTTAGTATTCAAGCGGTTTCTTGTCTTTTCCTCTGAGTATTTATACTTGGTGCCCTTTCTGTTCATTCCTAATCTGTTTTATATAAAAACAAGTCGGCTAAGAAATTTTTGAAACAGAAATGTGATGGTAAGACTGGATTTAACAAACTAATAAAACTCATTTAAGTCCTGATAGTATTTATGACTCCGAAGACATTTTGAGAGATGAGAAAAACAGATCAATAGCTCAAAATATGAAGCCTAAGAAACAGACCTAGTGTACAGGAAAGTTAATAACTGATAACTGAGCATCCTACACCAACGGCGAGAGTATGGACTAGTTTAGAAATGTGCTTGGCAAACTGCTCATGAGGAAAGCTCAGCTATCATGCCACTAAATTAAATCCTTGCTGAAATAAAATTCAAAATAGATTGTGAACAAAAAAAGTCACAGAAAACCCCCTAACTGAAATTAATATTTGTATGTTTTTAGGAAGAATAACATACTGTATGATACAAGTTAAATGAAATAAACATGCATATAATGCTATGAACAAAAGTAAATTTAATCGAAAGGGATAAGTAAATACATATCATATGAGATGTGGTGGATTGAATAGGAATGACAAATAATGCCCATAGTCTCATGTATTTAAATGTTTGGCCCATAGGGAGTGGCACTATCAGGAGGCTTGGCTATATTGGAAGATGTATGTCAATGTGGAGGTGGGTTTTGAGGTCTCCTATGCTCAAGCTATGCCCAGTGTGGCACAAAGTCTCCTTCTGCTGCTTGCGGATCAAGATGTAGAACTCTTGGGTCCTATAGCACTATGTCTGCCTGCATACTGTCATGCTTCCTACCATATTGATAATGGACTGAACCTCTAAAACAGTAAGCCAGTCCCAATCAAATATTTTCCTTTATAAGAGTTGCTATGGTGGTGTTATCTCTTCCCTGCGATAAAACCCTAAGACAGACTACTCTGAACACTCAAAGAATCTGTACATAAATATATAGTTGAGAAACTAATGTCCACAAATGGAAAAACAAAAAATATATAATCCTCAGAGTCAATTCAAATGGGTCACAGATGTTTACAAAAGCTTTTGACTTCTTTATTTTTTCCTCTTGTCTTTTGATTTAAAGAAAGCAAATGAAAATGACATCTGTGGCATTTTGGTTGCTAGTCATAGGAGTGGAAAGATCAGTGGACTCCTTACTGAAGTGAGTAAATGCTGTAATTGTTAAAAACATTCTGGAAATAATTTGCAACCAGGAGCCTCAAAAGCATTTACTTTCTTTGACTCTAATTTTTTTTACTCAGATTTTACTCCGTTTGCAGACTCTCTTTTGAGAAAAACTTCTGCTTCCTTAATATATCTGCAAACCTTTTTTGTTCTATTTATTTTGAATAATGAAAGTTTTACAACAATCTAAAATACATCACACCAAGTTTTAGAGTATTTACCCTCCTACATTTTAGTATGTATCTCTAACTAGCTAGTTCTGTAGTACTGTAGATTGAAATCGCAGGCTAATGCTCTCCTCCTCAAGTCTTTGGAGTTCTAGTAGGCTTTTGAAATACTTTCCTGTGCCCATGACATGCACTATTTCACATGGTTATGGTAATGAAAGTATGATGTCTGCTTTGGGCATGCCTTTGGGAGGTTGTTTTCTGAGATTATTCTGCCACAGGAGAGGATACAAGTGATCTCTCCTAATCTACATCTAGTTTGAGTGATAGTTATGAAATCTACACTGCATAACTCAACAACCTAGTACAAATGGCCTGGAAGAGATGGACATCACTCATCTGATATTGGCACTTAGAGATTGTACTTTGAGTGTCAAGATGTTCCAGTTAGGCTTACACCTTTGGTTTTTTTTGTTTGTTTTTGTTTTTTAAAGATTTACTTATTGTATGTATATAAGTACACTGTTCCTGTTTTCAGACACACAAGAAAGGACACCAAATCCCATTACAGATGGTTGTGAGCCACCATGTGGTTGCTGGATATTGAACTCAGGAAGAGCAGTCAGTGCTCTTGACCTCTGAGTCATCTCTCCAGTCCCCAGGCTCACACCTTTGACTATTTGATTTTCAGATTGTGGAGTTGTTCAGGAAATGTTCTAGCCTTGCTAAAAACCAAGTTGTTCCGTACGTGTGTGTGTGTGTGTGTGTGTATATATATGTATATATACATATATATATATGTATATATATATATATATCTTTTAAGCTTTATTTTTCATATACTTTATATAATCATCTGGGATGAATTAAACACTTTCTAAAGTTTTATACAAGTATATAATTTTAACATAAGATTTTATAAACTGGGGATGCAAGTCATTTGTTACAATATTTGTGGACAATGTGAAAACCTTAATTTCAGTCTCCACAGTTGTATAAAACTGGGTTTGGTGATATAGGCAAATCCGTAATCCCAGCACTAGGAAATCGAATGGAGGGAGTATCAAGAGTTCAAGGTAATTCTCAGCATGTAATGAGTTTGTAGGCTTAGATTTTTTAAAACCTATTTTAATAATGGTTCTCAAATGGTTTGACTCCCCCTTCTAGCCCACCGTCCAAAGGCAGGGGACAAAAGATGGTAAATGGGAGAAGGGGATGTCGACCTATTTAGAAGTAGTTCTTTGAGGTGATTCCAATCTCTGGTTGTCAGGATACCAGCAGTCCAGTTCAGGATACCAAACAGAATCAACAGTGGCCCCAAATGAGTCAGCAGGAGTAACCAGGTCTAGCCAGGATGCCAGAAGTTCTCTGCCACGCCTCGTCTCTCTCAAGGAAGATCAGCGAAGAAGATCCAAGACCAATTAAGCATTGCAAAGCTAGCTATGGAAGGACGCTGTCACTGTCCGCTGAGTCTTATTTATACTACCTCCAAGTGTCACGTGTCCTTCCTAGGGTCTTGCCTCAGCAAAACATCACGTGACTCTGTATCACATGACACAGCCAGAAACTTCCATTTCATAGGTCTCTGGGGGCAGACCTTGAGGCTTGGCAGCACAGATCCATATCTTGTTCATTCTTGGGTATGTATCCCACTAGCTTCCTGTTCTTGCCTGGATGTTAGTCCTGCCTAATGCTATGTCCTCACTACCTCGGTGGACTACATCCCTCTGGGTCTTTCCACGAAAAGAAAGTCTTTCTTTTTTAAGTTGCTTTTTTTTTTTTTTTTTTTTTTGTCTGAACATTTTATCTCAGGGAAAGCACTAGGACACAGAGAAAGATTAAGCCTGTGAATAATAGGATAATCAAGAGAAACAATGAAGAAGAAAACAGGTATTGATTTAAGTACATACACGCTGCTGGAGCTCACAAGTGAAGTAACACCTACACAGATACTTAAGAGTTCATCTTACAAATGAACAATGCATCACTGTGGGGGGGATGCTGGAGTCTGCATCTGGCCTATCTCTCAAAGTTCATTCAACATGTTGAAAATGTGTCCTGAGTGACAGCACTGGGGGGCAGTGGGACTTTAAGATGTAGTCTGTATGGGAGGTCTTCCCATTACTGGGAGACTATTCCCTCTTCTCCATTTATCCATTTTCTTCCTCACTTCTCTGCTTTCCTCTGTCATCTTTGGCCATGACAAAAATTAAACTAGTCACACAATTTCTTACTCCCCAAATGGTGCACCTCCTTAGTTGGAAAAAAAAAAATCAACTGCCCATAAATGGAAGTTCAAAAGCAGAGTCAAAACCAACTTCTGGTTTTGTAACTTGATTCAGTAATGGAAAGGTGACTAACACAGGAACGCCCGCTGTGAAGAAAGCAAATTGCCAGCCTTCTTAGTTTTCACAGCACGCAAAAGGATTGTAAGCTGTAAGATTACTTTTATGCTATGTGTTTAGTTATATGTTAAATTCAGGGAAGCAGGGATCTGAATACAGTCTGCATCTGCTTGATGGAGAGTAAAGAAGTATGTATAAGATCACTCAGTATGGGAAGAAGGCAGAAGACAGAAACCTGACTTTTCTGCATGTTCTTAATTTTCTTACATCAGTCTGCTGACTGCACTAAACCTTTTTTTTTTTTTTTTTTTTTTTTTTTTTTTTTTTTTTGGTTTTTCGAGACAGGGTTTCTCTGTGTAGCCCTGGCTGTCCTGGAACTCACTCTGTAGACCAGGCTGGCCTCGAACTCAGAAATCCACCTGTCTCTGCTTCCCAAGGGCTGGGATTAAAGGCGTTCGCCACCACTGCCTGGCCTGCACTAAACCTTTTGTTCTTCCTTTAAAAATAATTTTATTAAGTCTTCAAGTAATTGGTGTATACTATGAAAATGAAAGCAGTATAAAAAAGCATAGTGTCCTTCCACTTCCCTTTTCACTGTGCCTCCTGTATCATTATAATAATTTTGTTCATAATATTTCAGGGCATTTAATATAAAGAGGAAGAATATATTTGTTTTAGGTATAAATACAGATATGTTGTCCATAAAGCTCTAAAGTGTGTCTTATGATCAGCAGTCTATGCCTTCTGATTTTTAGCACATTTTAATTACCCCCATTCTTACCTGTTCCATATACCATATCTACATACAACTCTTATCTAGGATGGATGAATCTGTGTATTTTATTTTATCTGGCTTCCCTTCAGTGGATGTTAGTTACTTATGAATAGTTCTCTACCGCCCTGATGATGTTCTCCCACTGAGGTCTGGTTTTCCACTGGTGATATTTTTAGACTGCTTGCTATAAAGGGAATGCCTATTCTCATAGAGCCAGGCTCTTTCTTTGTCCCCGCTGTGCCACTCCAAGGTCTTACTGGAATCACATGTACAGGCGTTGCTTGCAGCCCTGGCCACTGAAACCAGAGAAAGAAGCTTGTTCATTTGTTTATAGGATTACAGTCACTGAAATCTCCAGATCTGTTTTAGTTTCTGTGCTACAATTTTCCTTGATGTCTTTCAAAATATGTTCCAGTTTACTAAGTCTCTTTTAAATTATGCATAATTGATTTTTAACCTAAATACTTTTTACATTTTTTATTTCCATGCTTCTATTTTTTTTCTAAAATTGCATTCTTTTTGTTGTTTGTTTTGTTTTGTTTTTGTTTTTTAAAACAGGGTTTCACTACATAGCTCTAACTGTTCTAGAACTCACTATGTAGACCAGACTGGCCTCAAACTTTTAGCAATCTCCCTGCCTTGGCCTCACAAGTTCTGATATTAAGAGCACGCACTACTATACATGACACTATTATATTATTCTTAAACATGCATGATTTATAATAATCTGTTATTCTGTCCTGTAGTTTTTAAATGCTTACCGTTTAAACATTTAGAACACATTTTTTGAAAGTATACTTGTTGTAATTCTAATGTATGAATTTTTGTAATCTAAAACTTCTTTTTTGTAATCTAAAACAGCTTTCCTTATTTTGCTTGGATTTTTCTTTTGTATTTGTTTTTACAATCTCTAACTCGGCTAAATCTCAAGCATCAGGATTGAGAGTGGGCTGTTGACAAGAGGATGTATGTTTTCTCTTTCAAAGTCACCCAGAGAGTTGGAGATGAAGACCGGCTTCTTTTGGAAATAAAAATGATCCAAGATTACATAATGATGTCATTTCCTAACTCTGTGCAAATAGTAATTACATATCGTTTGAAAGGTATGTGAGTTACTTCTCCAAAAATTTATGATCTAAGGAATTAGTTAAGAGGATCTTGAGTCAATTAATTTTAGTCAATTAATTTCCCATGTGGTGATCCTTGGGAGTCAAGCTTTCTTCCAGTGAGCACGAAAGAATGTATCTACCCAAAGTGAAAAACCACACCAGCTCTGAGTGTGTCCCTGTTATATCGTGAGGAAAGGAGAGGAGGCAAGCATGAAACTCAGCTGCCTCACCAGTCAAGCAGGTTTAAGTGTTATACCAGATATTTATTGATACTTGTTTTATAAATGTTAAATTCT
This sequence comes from Uromys caudimaculatus, assembly GCA_028551405.1. Classification (NCBI taxonomy): domain Eukaryota; kingdom Metazoa; phylum Chordata; class Mammalia; order Rodentia; family Muridae; genus Uromys; species Uromys caudimaculatus. The sequence continues at coordinate 18,074,882 of CM052712.1, read as the reverse complement.
CTCATTTTTGCCAGTACCACTTTATTTTCTCTAATATTATCTAATATAATACTTTTAAAGTTTACTATTTTTTTATTTTATGTGTAAAACTATTTTGCCTGCATATATATCTGTGCAATGTGTGTGTCCCTCGTGCTCTTTGAGGCAAGAAGGGGGCATTGGATGTTCTGGAACACTAGTTACAGATAGTTGGCCATGTGGGTACTGGGAATTGAACCTGGGTCTCTGGCAGAGCAACCAATGCCCTTAACCACTTAACCATCTCTCTAGTCTTCTAATATCATGCTTTTTATTGTTTTGCAGTTTCTTACATCTATCTTGTAGATTTTGAATGTTTTCCACAAACACACAAACACACACACACACACACACACACACACACACACACACACACACATAAACTCTTCCCTCTTGTCACTAACTCTCCTTCTGAAGCCTTTTTTCCCCACACGCCCTTCCCACTTGGATGTGAGTTTAACTGAGTTTCCTGCCAGAGAGTAGGTGAGAGGTTATTTACATTGTAATCTTGTCAAACGGCCTTTTAAATAACTCATGTTTGTACATCTAGATGTTGTGCCTTGCTTTCAAGACTCTAACTGCAACAGGGCTATGTTAATTCAAAAACCCATAATTGGCCCAAGTGCTCAGGTATATGATATTAGAGTATTCTGCTCTAAATAGGAGAGGCATATCACCTACCCTGGGACTCCAGGAACATTGTGGAAAAGGCAGTGGAAGACTTAAGAGTCAGAAAACGGGAAGACATATACAGCAGTGGATGTTTTTCTGGTCATGACATGTCCTTTGAAATAATGTACTCACTAGAGCTATGATGATCTGCACAAGACCCGCCCATGATTGACCCATCAGTGGTTCATGATGGATAACTGAGAAACCTATGAGGTTCCACCCCTCCCTGAATGAATGTTTACAGTTAAGGGCTGCAATGGGTTTCTTCAGTGATACAGCCAGTTCACACTTCTAAAAGCTGTACTCTTACTGCCTTTTCCTGTGCTTTCCTTAGATAACTGATGTGCCCGAAGATTTTCTATATTAATTACTCTGACCATTGTTTTGTATAAATTCTCTTTTAACATCCCTTTCCTCATATTTACCTGCTATCATTTTTCTCTCTTACTGAGCTAGGGCAATGACTTTAATATTTATTATGAATCATAAATAATATGCTCTATATTGCTGCTTGATTTTAATTTTATTAATTATGTTTCATGACTTCTGTTGTTAGACTTTATGTATAGTTATTTATCACAGAAAATCACCAGAGTTTAATTAAGTTGGTAACATTCACAAACTGTTTCTTCACATAAGAAATCATGGAGACCATTGAGCCAGAAAGGAAAACAGAAGAACAAACAGAACAGAACAAAACAAAACAAAATTCTCATTAGAGAGACACTACAGAGACACTACTCATTTTAAAAAGTAACCCACTCCTGCAAGGTATGTTTAGTGTTCTAGGATTCAGTGTCTGCCTCTGATATAGTCACTGTAATGAGAGTCTCTTGATGGAGTAATGGTGGTTTAAGATGCTTTCACTGAGCTGTGAGAATGTGGTGGCTTTCTTCCTTTTCTTTTATTGTGCCATCCCACTTTTGAAAATATACAAGGTAAAGTACAAGAACAATATTCTCATTCTCTGTTCTTAATCAGCTGTTTGACTGTGGTTTGATGTTATCTGGACAGGCTGGCAACCTCACTGCCTACGACAGAAATTAATCTCAGATACAATTTTCTCTGTGGAAATGGTGTAAATACTTTATCACTCTCCTTTCCCACTATGTGATAGAAGAGAAAGAAAGGAGCCTTGGGCTGGTAACAAGAGAGCTACTAGTCATGGTAAGTGTTGGAGTTGGGAAGATAAGCAAAGAAGAGAATATTAAAACTATAAAACTGAATATTAGAGTGACCAAAATCCATTGAAGGGTACAGAGCTCTGTGCATGGCTATCGTATGTTCCCATACACCTTAGGACTTGAGACATGTTGTTGGACTCACTTGGCAAAAGTGGCTTGAGGAATACATCCCACTAAGAGGGAGAAAATTAACAAACAAAAAATACATACCCCTAAAATTTGTATAACAGATAATTGTTTAGGCTTTGAGCTGTCCACCCAGCTAGCTAAAATCAGATGTTTGTGTAGCTGCGAAGTGGCTCATCACCTCACTGGGAAAAGCAGACAGCTGAAAACCTCCAGAAAAGTCTGCTATGGCTTCTGTGAAGCCTAAGCATAGCCTTCTCTGAGACCCCTTCCTCACTTTGACTTCCAGCCAACACCACATGGTCCTGTGATCACAAAAGCCGGTTTCCATGAGGAACTAGCTACTCAATGATCTGTTGAGTACATTTATTTCTTGGAGCGTGATACCATCAACAAGATGCCTGGTGACACACAGAGAGATTAATTTTGCTATTAGAAAACTCTATTTATTTATTTAGCCTCACTAACACTATTAGAAATGGACTCAGAGAAATCAGCTGCTGGGATTTCAAATTTAATGCCGCATCATGAAGTGCATGAAAGGAGCAGCCCAGACAGAGCCCTCATTTTTCACCTCAGCATCCAAGACAGCTTAGGCCCTTTAAAGAGGCCTAGTAAATATGTGTGCTGATCCAGTTCTTAGAAGACAAACCTATACAAACTGTTTGCAGCCAGCTCCAAAGCAGCAAAACCCTGCAGCCTTTACCAGACTAAAATAGTAAATATATTTTTACGTATTACAAACTGTGGTAATGATTAAATTTTGCATAAACACTTTACACCATTTATGCTGGTAATTACTTACTCATTGTGCTTTTCATACCATGAAACAAGTTGTTTGTAAGTAATCATGCATTTAAAATTACCACATGGAATGTTTCATAGAGCAAAAAAAAAAAATTCTTAAAAGTGGTTTCATGTGGTCCTTTAGCCTAGATTTTTCAAAACTGGGTCTGTGGCTCATTTGACCCTCACAACTCATTTTGTTTGATGCAGGAAGATTTTCTTGAACTCCTCACTTGTCTGGCATGTTTAGTAGTGGTGCAGCCAGGAGATATTTTGAATGTGTCTTTACTTGTGCATAATGTGTTCAGTCATTTCCAGTTTCCTGAGGAGGTCTCAAGCCAAGAAAAGAGTGGTCAGCAAATTTGAAATGTAGACATTCTTTTACAGTTAAGAGCATCTCAAATATCTCCCAATGGTTAAGAACCTGCTTCTCTATACACCAGCTAGAAACATCTTCAATGCCCTGAGGTCTCCACTCATCATCAAATCAGGCCTTTATCAAGGGGAACAGTGAAGACAGTGAATCACAGACATGGACAGAACAATGCGATGAGGACAAGCAGACTCTGTTCTCTTCCTAGGTAGTATGTCCTGGAGTAGGAAATGCAGTGTTTATGGAAAAGACATAATAGACCTATTTGACATAGCGTTCAAATAGAGATGTCTACAAGACATTTGTAAGGCATCTTTTCCTTTCTGCTACTCTGGATGCAGACACTACTGGGCTATACCTTCAGAGATTTAGTTTCGGATGCAATTTCGTGATCTGTGTTTCCTGGTATATCTAGACAACAATGGAGGCCTCCCCCATCTCTCTCTTCTTTTCCTTTTACCATTTGGCAATTCCATAAAAGTATATATTTCAGTCATTTTTAGCACCCATTATTCTTTTTTTCTCTCCCCCTCTTGTACTGAAATCTGTCTCTCTTCCTAGTAGGTTCCCCTGCCCAGCTTGCATGACTCTTGTCTTTGTGGTTCCAATTTAGTTATAAATGCTTGTGTGAGCCTGCTTGGGATCATGGGCAATTTATCAGTGAGAAAGCCAATGACATCCTCTTCCTCAGTACAGCAGCAACATAAACTGCCCATACTCCCTCAGTGAAGACTGGGGTCACATGGATCCCTCACTCATGCACGTTGTAGTAATGATAGACCTAATCTTGTTCAGGTCTTTAACAGGTATTACTAGAGCTACACTCATCTCCTGAGTGAAATGGGTACAGCGTGTTCAGAACACACTACTGAGAGACCACTTTTTTTTTCTTTAACTGTTTATTGATTCTTTGTGAATTTCACATCATGGACCACAAGCTGACTCATCTCCTCCTCACCTTGTACACACCCTCTACCCAGGCAAACACACCAAAAGAGGAAAAAAACTGTAGAAGTTGTAGTGTGTCACAGTGTGATCCATAGTATACCCTTTTGTCCCTACTTTGCTTGAAAAATTTCATTGCAATGACTCTTTGGTTTGATATAAAGATCTAGCTTCTGCTACTCTATTAATACTGGAACTTTACTGGCGCTCCTCTCAGATATCCTGTTGTTGCCCTGTGTCATGGAGATCCTGTACTTTTGGTTCTGTTGGACAAGCACCTTTGCACGTTTCTTTAGTTCATCGATGGGGTAGATGTTGGTGTGGGCCAAGTCAAAGCCCTGGATCTGGACCTGAGAGGTATCTGAGCTGTTCAGCCTTCCAACACCATCTGGGAAAGCTCTCCTGCCCTGGGCCAGGAAGCCCATCCAATGCCACATTGAGCAAGAGACACAGTCAGGTCTCCCGCTCTTAAGCCTAGCTCATATGTGCCCATGAAGGATCACGTTTCTAAATCTAGCACAATATGCTTTCATCAGAGTGATAAGCAATGTTTGTTTTAGAATACAGTCATTATAATTGTGTGCGCATTAATTGTAAAAAGAAATGAAATATGATAAGAAAAGTTTTCAAATAGCCTATATTCATAAGCTTTCTTTTAGCACTTGTTTTCCTATGGTTCCCTGAGAGTTCCATTTTCAAACAGTCACAGTCATGTGTTGACCACATTGCGAACTGTGCTTTTCTTTTCATGATGAGGCTAGGGTTCCATTGGATACATGTTATTTCAGGCAGTTGTATACTACTACTTTTAGAACTTCTACCATTGCTACTATGCACACCCGCATGACGATGATGAACTAAACTTCAGAAACTATAAGCAGGCTCCCAGTGAAATGCTTTCTCTCATAAGACTTGCCTTGGTCATGGTATCTCTTCCCAGCAATAGGACAGTGACTAAAAGACACAGGGTGGGAAAAGATAGTAGACAGTAGCATGAAAATTAGTAAGTGAATACTTCCCTGCTGAACACCTAAGAAGATGTTTGTCTCCCTACACAGCTCCTTCACCTTCTGAAGCATTCTCCTTCAAGGAGTGAGCTGCCCATCCCAGTGAAGTAATATTTAATCAAGAGAGAAATTCACCTATCCAATCTAAGTTTATGTAAGTATATTCTGTGTTCAAACAACAGAATGTGCTTCTAAGATATATTCCTGGTGAAAAGCAGTGCATGATCGTGTGTGTGTGTATGTTTGTGTTCTAAATTAACACTAATCCAGGCAAATAAAATAGTAGGTATTCTTCTCATACATATTGCTTTGAAAATGCAAAAAATAAAGCCCTACTGACTGAATGTATACAGTATGAGCCAATTGTTTTATTATCTTTCTCAAGCCTTTCAATAGTGCTAAAAGAGACTCAGTCCTGTCTGATACATGAATTACTGAGCTTCTCTGACCATATTCTGACCATGCATACATGCATGCTATTTAAATAAGCCAGGTACTTGAGGACAAGTAATTTGGAAACCCAGCTGCTGCCAACACAAGCAACTTTCCTGTAGGGTTGTAGATGCAACTTCCAGAGAGCCGAGCAGAGGTTCACCAGACAGCTAGGCACCAGAGTAACTGTAGACATTGTGTGTCCTGTTGTGTGAATGTTTGGAGTGCTATTATCCAGTAGATTAGAGAATGTTCTAGATTCTATAAATCTGAAGAAAAGTTGCTGATGATAAAAATCTATGATTTTGGTATTTTTAGGCCAGTCTCACAACAGATAATTCGTCCATTATTAGCACATAAAAAGCATTGTTTGCCCTAGATAGCAGTTCTTCTTTAAATCTGCCAAACAAGACCTTAGTGATTTTTTATGTCAGGAGCTTTTTCATCACTGCCTATATTTCTTTTCATTGTACTTGGCACTAAAAAAGGTGGTCAATAAATGAAGAGAGAGAGATAGAAATGATAGACTGATGATGGAGATACCTGATATAGGAGTATTTATAGATGACAGATGTATATTTATGCATAAGAGAGATACAGACACATGGATGTTTCAAGATGCATGGTGATGATAGGCAAATATATATGTGCATACATACAGATGTTCCTCATCTTACAGTGGTGTTAAAGTCTGACAACCTCATGATAAATTAAGTTATTGCAAATTAGGGCATGGCGGCACATATCTGTAATGTCAACACTTGAGAGATAGAGGCAAGAATTCAAATGTTCAAGGTCAGTTTATCTACCTCCCATGTTCTAAGTCAGCCTGAACAACATGAGATCACATCTAAAAGAAGACAAAAAGAGAAAGGAGGAGAGAGGGAAGAAGAAAAGATGGAATGAAGGAAGGAAGGAAAAGAAAAGGAGATTTTGCAAATCAAAATTGCACTGAGTGCACCTGACCTGCTAAACACTCTATATTGGTAACAGCACACACTGCAGAATTTTGGTAGTTTCCCTTAGAGATCAGGGGCTGCTTTTGTTCATTGTTTCTGTCCAGAATTGCAAGACAATATTACATTACTCCCCTATGAAAAGGTCAATTTTCAAAATTAAAATGGTGTTTGTACAGATCGTATACCATCTTTTCACCAACATCTAAACATTTTAATTCAAACCAGCAAAAGTTATGAGTCATGTGCAAGTATACATCTCAGTGTTTCTTTCTATGAATGGTAGAGTGGAGTTAGGTACTTAGATGTGTAGATGGAAGGATAAATAGATAGACAGACGGACAGATTAGATTAAATTAGATCAATGCAGAGATCAAACATTCTTCTACTATTAGTGCAAGTCCAGAATATAGGTCTTCAATGAATAACTATTGATTGAGAAAATGATGAATTAGTGGACAGTGATGGTGTTCTTGTACATATTCTGTGATATCAACACTATGTATTTTCATCCCAATACCTCACCTTTTATTGTACTCCTGCCATGATCCCGAGCCTTATACCACTCTGGGGTACACACTCTGGGCAGATGGTAAGCTCAGGTAGTCCACCTTGTCTACCCTAAGCTCTGTATAGTTTTCCTCCTAAACAGAGCTGGAATCTGAGGGATATGTTATCTGTGTCCTTGTAGAAGAAGATAAGTGGCTGTACTCTTTATATTTAGAACAGAGACTACATTGAAGTCAAGGGAGGACATCAGGGACAATCATAAAATTTACAAGTAATATAAACACTATTAAAACACTACTTTTAATTTCCTTTAGAGACCAGGTTGCTCTCTTTTAAAAAGTGCTTGAGTAAGGGAAACTAGCTTATTAAAATGCATAGGATCTATCTCACCTGTACATCACAGATAATCAGTGCGCTTTTTCCTGAGCTCCCTCTCTTAATATCTTGTTCACAGCAAATGTCATTGTAAATTTTGCAAATATAGAATAACTTCCACTTGATGTCTCAATCACCCATCTTATTCCCGTACTCTCCCCTTGTTCCTTGTTCTGTCCTACAATGGGTATCAGGTACCAGTGACTGGTAAATGGAGGCAACTTCCTGTCCATTAAGACGTCTTTTTGTACAAATAACTCTTTGGCTTAATCCACAGGATAACTATAGTCTATCTTTTCCTATTCAGTCATCTCTATTACAGCACCAGGGACATATTCTCTGGCTCCCCTTTGAGTACTATCTGTGCCTGTTTCAAACTTGATTTATTTTTCTCACACACTACTTCCTGAGAAGTTTTCAGAAAGCAAAATAATTGCGAGAGTTGAGAGGAACATATATGTCTCCAATTGTTGAAATCTTGCTTCCTAGCATAAAACTGACTTTCCTAGATTTATGTCTTAGTTGCTTTTCTATAAATGTGACAAAACACTATGCCCAAGGCAATTTATAAAAGAAAGCATTTAACTTTGCTTATAGTTTCAGAGGTTTAGTGTCCCTGATGGTGGAGCTAAGCAATAGCTGAGAGCTCACAAGGAATAGCTGTGATCCACAAGCCAATACAGAGAGACCACTGGGAATCCCATGAATCTTTTGCCACTCCTAGTGACACACCTCCTCCAACAAGGACACACCTTCTAATCCTTCTCAAACTATTCCATCAATTCAGGACCAAGCGTTCAAATATGTGATCCCTTGGATGACATTCTCACTCAAACCACCACAGATAGGGAGCAAAAAAGTATTGCAAATGTTTATAAAGGGTGACTTCACAGAGAATTACTCCTTTTGCTGTGTCCTTTTAATATTAATTTAGTTACTTATGATAATGATTATAATAAAGTCATGATGAAACATGAAGTCAGTATGAGCATCAGAGACTAAGTATTTCTCTTGCATATATTTTACATATAAGACCTTCATCTCCTGAACCTATGATACTACGTTACCAATAGCATGTTGAAGTCCTTCCCTTCCCTTTTCCCAGATGGAAACTGTGGAAAGACAGGAAAAGGTCTCTTGTATCCATGGGCATTTAATAGAAGCCATAGCAGCAGTAGGCAGACAGGAGCATCATGATCATCGTCGTCGTCGTCATCATCATCATCATCATCATCATCATCATCATCATCATCTGATGGTACCATCTAATATCACAACTCTCCTGCAGGCTTTGGGTTCTGGAACCTTTACTCTACAAGTGCTGTAACTCTGTGCAGACCTAGGGAATTTGGCTTCCTTAGCCTTTCTATGTAGCTGGTTCTGCAGCTTCTGGATGAGCCTAGGAATCAGGACTGCCCCAGCCTTAACTCCCGCCAGTGTTAAAGCTGTCGACCTGGAGTGTTTGGGACCCATGTCTCTGGAGACTTGCCTGCTCTCTGGGATTCTTCTAGTCACCAGCCCCTGCAGTCTTTTCTCTTAGGCTCCTTCTAGCCTTTCAATGTTCTCCAGCCTAAGTTCTCCACAGTCTTGCCCTCCGATAGCATTTCTATTATTGTCCTCTTTCCCCTGCCCTGGTCTCTCTAGTACTATTGAGCTGGTTTTTAACTGTCAGGCAGCTGGCTGCCCTGCTGCATTCAAAATCTTCCCTGCAGACTTCTTGTCTACAACTTGCTGCCTCTTTACTTCTCTTCATGCCTGTTTCTCTTCTGTCTCTGTTCCTTCTGCCTGTGTCACTGACTCACCCTGCCCTACAGAAAGTAAACAAGACAAGCTCTCTAAAGAGAAGCTTTCCTCAGGCCTGGTGTTGCACCTACAGTGTCTGGAGCACAGGCGGCTGTCTTCCAGCAGGCTCGTTCAATGAGCTGGAATGCCTGCCTGTAAAGGTGAAGCCCCTGTGCACTGATCATGGGCAAAGGAAGGATTCTGGTTTTCCAGTGGTAGTTTAATCCTTAGCAACCGTCACTGTGACCTCTCTTCTAGGCCACCTGGGAGAGTGCTCTCCATCCAGCCTGTGCTGCAATGATCTAAAGTTGGTGGACTTCCACAGTAACATAATGTCTGGTAGAAACCATCAATCCGTCCTGGCTGAGGTTGACCTTTAGAAGCCAAGGCAACCAGTTGCCATCTTCGTTGAGTTTTCTCAAGATGCCTGGGAAGGGTTCAAAATGGTTGTTGTTGGCATGAAGGAGGTCTCATTGACCGGTTGACTGACTGTCCCTCCATTCAAAACAGTGAGGGAGACTCCATCAGCTGCTAATTAGGGATTCAAATGGCCTTGTCCCCAGTGGCTTTGCTTAGTCACAAGACACTGAACATTGAAAAGAGCACTTACAATAACAACTTAATGAATGCCTCTTTAACACTGAGCGATGGAAATCATGTTTTAAGAGTATTTAGAGGCTACTGAGTGTTCCTGGAAGACAACTCTCTCTGCCTCAATTGAACCATTTTTATGACCATAGCTGAAGATGCAGCTTTCAGATTAACCTTATTGTCCTAGGTCCAGAATTCTCTCACTAGCTGGAGGTGACATTTGCCAGAATTGCTACCTCCTATCCCCTGCTCAGTATTTGGACTTTTTAGTTCTGGTATTATTGGTCTTGTGGAACTGCTTTTTCTGAGGAAGGACAGGTCTACATTGATGGCTTTGCAGGTTCTGTCCCTGTGTTCTTATTGATGAGAGAAAGCTCACCAGTCTGGGGAATTTTGAGCATGTAAGAGACAATATTGATGTGTCCATTTGTTATGTTCCTTCTAGAAGCATAAAGCTAGCAGACACCCGAGGGGCTAATTTGAAAAGCTACAGGCCCCAAACCAGTTTCTCTTCAAGTAGTGCAGGGATGGAAACTTAAACACAAGGCTTTTTAAAGCTTCTGTCAACATGATAGAGCAGTGTGCTGAAGATTCCCGAGGTAAGGGCAGCTAGGAGCTCACATGGAGACATTTTCTGGCTCAGTATGTTTGCTATTTTTTTCAGGTGTGTGCACCCAGGAGCCTCCTATTCTTGTTTGGCACTCTGCAGCAAAAAATGTGACAGACAAACCCAATTTCCAAATCACACCAACACTGGGAAGTGAAATAGAAAAATGAATCATGTAAATAGCATCTTTAATGGTTTAACAGATAATAAGGAATAAAATTCCAGCAGTCAGATCAATATATGTAAGTCTTAAAATATTTTGCTGCAATTTCTATCTGAGCAGGGAATGTCAGAGTTCTTGGCTCTGACATTCTTCACTATACTGTTGGTGAAACCCAAAGTGGATGCACCAGAGACTTTCACCAAAATGGAAGAATTAAATCCTGTAGGGTCAAAATGATGCTGTGATTGGACAGGTGCTGTGGTCATGCCCTGGGATATTTAGGGTCAATTTCAAAACAAGTGCAAATTTAATAAATTCTGTGTGAGTCACCACCAGCACAGATATATCCAGTGATAACCTTGCATATCTGCTCTTGTATTATAAGTTTCTTCTCAGTTCTTTATATGTAAGATCATAGTATGCACATACACACATCTGTGTGTGTTAGTTTTTGATTAAAATTGATGCATGATTTGGAGAGATGGCTCAGTCATTAAAGGCTAGGCTCATAATCAAAAAAATATAAAATAGATACATATCCTGTCATGCTTAAAAAATGTAAAAAACATACAGAAAAACAAATCATCATTCATGATACCATCATTTATGAAGAACTGCTTATTTAAGGGTTGATAGCTTTAAAAGACCTCCAATTTCCAATTGACTTAATTATATATATTTTCTCATATCATTAAATTTATTTAAGATTATTTTATTGCATAGTATAGTATTGATAAGTATTAATAATGATTTTCATAAATATTATGCTATCATTAGGGATTTAAATTTTTTTATATTTATTATTATAGAAAACTTATGAAATGTACCTAATATAAATATTAGTGAAGCAGAATTAGTTAATGGCTTAAAGGAGCATTTTAAAGAGCCCCAAAGTTCTAGTAAATACATCTAAAGGTTTTAAGTATCTGCCATATCTGATACAATTACAGTGTAATTCTCTGTCCATTTATTTAGATAAATAAATATCTATATTATATTTCAATAGATATGGACAAGAAAGAAATAAGGAAGTAGGACACTACAGATTAATTTCACTTCTGAAAAAACTGCTGAGAAGACTAAAGAATTTCCTAGAAAGTTATCACAAACAATGGAATATAATATTTTTTAAGAAAATCAATGTGTAGCTGTGTTTTCAAGTTTGATGCATGTTATACAAGAGCCTTTGAGGTGGTTAATAGTTTGAATCTTTGGAGAGGAAATCAGGATGTAAAGAAACTCTCCCAAAGTTGGCAAAGGGAGTATTTCTTGGTGGTGTTAGCAAATGGCTCAGAGAATAGCAAGGTTCAAAGCGCTGAGCAGCTGGCACCAGCCTTAATAGATGCAAACCATTGATTAGCTGATTGATTGATTGATTGATTATGAGAATGAGGACTGGATCTGGGAATTCCACGGACTTGTGGATCTGTCTACATCAGAGACAGGTCATCAGTGGAGAGGAGCTCACAGCACATTCCAGGAAGCAAGCCCTTAGGAACTGAAGGCAGGGGCAGTTCTGAGACAAAATGTATTCTTACCAGGAATTGACTGTGTTTCCTCTGATGGCTCTGCTGTGCCTGTATTAGGAATGGAATAAAAAACAAAGTCAGCTTGGCAGGGGCACAGACTCACTGAACAGTTGCCCTCCATGCAGTCTTCTCTGAGTTCTCTAACAGACATTTTAGGGAATGTAAGTAATTAGGTAAATAAAGAGAAGAGTGAGCTTCTGATGGCCCGTTGCGTTTGTTTATATTTCCTGCTCATGACTAAGGAAACAAACTCTGTGGGGAATAGCCTTGAACTCATTGGTATGGGAGACAACTTCCTGAACAGAACACCAATGGTTCAGGCTTTAAGATAAAAAACAAAAACAAAAACAAACAAACAAACAAACAAAATGATAAATGGGTCCTCATGAAACTGAAAAGCTTCTGCAAAGCAAAGAACACTGTCAATAGGACAAAACAGCAGTCTACAGATTGGGAAAGGATCTTCATGAACCCTACACGTGACAGAGGGATAATATCCAAAATTTATAACAAACTTAAAAAGGTAGACACCAAAGACAAAAATAACCCAATTAAAAAATGGTTTCCAGAGCTAAACAGAGAATTCTCAAGACAGGAATCTCGAATGGCCGAGAAGCACTTAAAGAAATATTCAACATTCTTAGTCATGAGGGAAATGCAAAACAAAACAACCCTGAGATTACCTCTTACACTTTCAGAACGGCTAAGATAAAAATAAACTCAGGTTACAGCATATGCTAGCAAGGATGTGGAGCAAAGAGAACACTGCTCCATGGCTAATGGGATTGCAAACTCATAGAACCACTTTGGAAATCAATTAGGTAGTTTTTCAGAAAACTGGTAATAGTTCTACATCAAGACCCATTATACCATTCCTGGGCATATACCCAAATGACACCCCATTATAACCCAGGGACACTTGCTCAACTATGTCCACAACAGCTTTACTTGCAATATCTAGAAATTGGAAACAACCCAGATCTCCCTCAACTCAAGAATGGATTAAGAAAATGTGGCACATCTACACAGTGGAATACTATTCAGCTATTACAAGCAAGGATATCATGAATTTTGCAGGCAAATGGATGGAAATTGAGAATAGCATCCTGATTGAGGTAATCTAGACCCAAAAGTACATCCCTGAAACTATTGATATCCTGCTTGCAGATAGGAGCCTAGCATAACTCTCCTCTGAGAGGCTCCACCTAGTAGCCGACTAAAACAGATGCTGAAGCCCACAGCCAATGGCAGAGCTGGGAAAAGTGTTGAGGGCCTGGAAGGGGATAGGAACTCCACATGAAGATCAACAGAGTCAACACACCTGCACACTTGGGAGTTCTCAGAGACTGAACCATCAACCAAAGAACATACACGGCTGGACCTAGACCCTTTGCACATATGTAGCAGATATGCAGCTCAGTCTTCACGTAGTTCCCCCAACAAATAAAGCAGGGACTTTTCCTGACTAAAGCTGCTGCCTGTTTGTGCAATATGTTTCCTTAATTGGGCTGCCTTGTCTGGCCTCAGTGGGGAGAAAATATGCCTAGCCCTGCAGAGTCTTGACTTGTCAGGGTGTGGAGATATCCAGAGGGGCACTCTCCAAGAGGAGAATTGGAAAAAGGAGGGGGAGGGACCGTGTGAAGTGGGCACTGGGGTGGGCAGTGATCAGGATGTAAAGTAAATTTAAAAAAAGACTGCAGTCCATTGACCTCCCTTAATATTTGCTTATAGATAGAATAATAAAAAGACCTAAAGGCTGATAACATGTGTGAATAATCAAATCATTGCCAGGAAGCCAGGAGATGTACTTTGTTGTTGTTGATGGTGGTGGTGGTGGTGGTGGTGGTGGTGGTGGTGGTGGTTACTAAATTGGAAAACAGTTTCTTTAAGATACTTTTGTCCAGGGGTCTCACTAACAGGATGTCTGACTATGATGGCCATACTTCATCAAGGCTTTCCTTCTGCCCTGTGCAGTCCAGCCAATGACTGCCTCACTCCTTGTTCACTTCTCTACTTGTCTGCTCAGCCCTTCAGTGCTCCTAGCTACCTTTAACCACAGAAAGTGGTGCTCCTTTATGCAATGTCTGTCTTGCCTAGTGGAAGAGGAACTTCCAGAGAGAAGAGCCTTCTTGGTATTTGAAGAAATTCGTGGACCACAAGGAGGGTTGAGCCTTTATCTACTACTTTTGTCAATGGATACACTTTTTATTATGTTAGCAAATGTTTGCAACAAGGTAAAAGAGTCCTAATGATATTCTGGTATAGATACCTTTACCTACAATGACAGTCCAGATTATGCAAATTTGCATTCTAGAAAGTTAAGACTAAAAGAGATTTTTTCACGTAGAAATGTGTGGTCATTAACCTATAATTAAAAAATGGTATCATTAATAGTATACATTATAATTCTAGTTCTTCAAACTGGAATTCAACCTATTATAATCAATCACTAGCTTTCCTATTTGCTAAGTATTAGTAAACCATCTGACCCTTGTACCTATGACTCAGGTCACTTTTAGTAGCCAATAATGTAACATTCTTTTGTTTCTTTTTTTTTTTTTTTCCTCCTTTTTTATTTTTGATACTTTATTTACATTTCCAATGTTTCCCCTTTTCTGGGTCTCCTCTTTGTATACCCCCCATCCCCTCCCCAACCCGCCTCTAGGAGGGAATTCCACCTC
>CM052712.1:18024359-18059645 GCA_028551405.1 Uromys caudimaculatus | reverse complement strand
TTTCTGTCCCCAGGTTCTCAGGCCCCGGATCCCGGCAGATCCGGGCGGGTCTGGGCGAGAGGTGCTGCTCCCCTCAACCCCACTCACGACCTTTCCAGGCTCCTGGGCGGGTACCCCTCTCCGGTTCTAGATGGCTACCGACTCCTGGCGGCGCAGACAGAGGTTTCCGCCTTTCTACGGCGCTCGTTGGCTACCGACTCCTGGTGTCCATTCTTTTGTTTCTTAAGTGTTTGCTGCATTCAACTTATCTGTATGAATGACTATATGATTTTGCCTATCTATATTTAAGGAATATTACAGAAACATTTTTTATAAAATGCTGGGCCCCAGACTGGGTTGATGATATATGCGAGAAATCCCAGCACATGGGAAGTTGTTATGTGAGCATTGCTTAAGATCAACTTGGGTTACATTGTAAACATTGTCTCCAAAACTGCTAAACAGAGAATTCTACAAGTATTGGAAGTCTCTGTGGTATTTATATTTGCTTTAAAACAGTCTATATTTAGTAAATATTATTTTTCTTTAAATATTAATAATTTCAAATGATTGCTCAAGGAACAAATTACTTCCTTAGATTCAGAAGCTGAATTTAAGATCTTGTTTTCCATTAATTGAAATTCTACAACTCACTTTTAAAATAAAAAAGTCTTAACCATGGTAATTTTGTAAAATAATATCAATTATAAATAGATATCACAATGTAAACTTGCTTTTTAATTTCAGGAACATTTCTTTTTCAAACCATAAAGTTATTCAATTATGCACAAATGCTAATTAAACCCAGAGGGAGGAGAGATCTGGTTCTTGAGTGTACATTTTTATATTTTGCAAGGAAACTATTGATTAAATCTTCATATTGACATTATATATTTCATCTACTGGTGATGACATTTAATGCCACAACGTGCCATTTAACACAATCAAATAGGAACTATCTTAGATTTCCAGAGCTCAATGATGAAAGAAACCCAACATTGACAATCTAGCTCTTGCACAGCTCAGAGATGGAGCCTACAGCCAGCCAGGAAGAATGAGTGTTTTAATTGAATCTGCAAAGGTGTGAGACTCTTAGACTTTGTCATATTAGTAACCAACCACTCCTCTTACCTTTCACAGGAAGATTTTAAAGGTGAGCTTGTCATGAAGCTTTGGTCCTGTCTGTCCTTGCTATCTATTTATTTCTTCATTTTAGAATGAGAATTTTTATTCCACACCAGTATATATTCGAGGTAAGCAACATTCACTTTGATTTCATAGCAGCTCACATTTATTACCCGTTCTTGAGTTTTAACAGATTTTGAATTTGATATTCTGAACAGTGTCAGAACTACTATGAGTATGGGGACTCTTGATGTTGCATTGAAGGTATTCCGTATAATCAGATAAACATTTAGTAACTAAAAGAGTGTTATGGCTTAAGCCTCATGTTTGAATGTTCAGTCATTAGTCACCATTTTAAATGATGTAGAGATATTAGGAGTGAGAAGGCTAGGGTGATTTTATGAGAGGCTTCAAATTGGCAGTTAAGGAGACTAGGCCTAAGAACTAAGCAATTCCAGGCAAGTCCAGGCCTCAAAAGCTGACCCACCACCTGGCCTGAGGCAAGAACAATGGGTCAGCAGCAGTTTCCAGACTTCCTCAGCTACTCCCTCAGCAACAGTTTCCAGACCTCCCCAGCAAGTTTCCAGCCCTCGCACCCTGGTAAAGTAATGGAATGTCTATAGAGATAGACCCAACAGAATAACATAGGGATCACCTATCCTGGAATTCCCTAATGTGCTTTAAATCAGGCCTGCAAGCTCACTTGGTCGTCTCTCTCTTCTGGTAATGGGAGACCCCAGCATGTTGGACTTCTGCAGAATAAAACAGGCCTTGCTGCGTTGACATATTATTTGAGTCTGGGGCCCTTATAGGAGGTAAAACCTGGCTAGGAGGATTCATCAGTAGAAGTAGGTTTTGGAAGATCATGCCTGTCCCTTGTTTGAGCCATTCTGCTTTCTTCCTGAACTGCAGACAGATAACCAGCCACTCCATTCTCCTACAACCATGTACAGACCTGCTCCTGCCCTCCAAGTCTTCCCAGCCAGGGATAGAATTAAAGAGGTCTGAATCTTGAGGCCAAGCAAAGCTTTCCTCCCTTCCAGTGTTTCTGTGGTATATTTTGATCATAGCAATGAAAAAGTAACTCCAGTTTCTACATGTTTAATTGCATGTATATTTTTAAATGCAACAATATAAAGAGTTTGTCTTCTTGACTAAGAATGTGCAAGGCATCAGTTTGTGTTCTACCCTATAAGGCAACACAGTCAGCTCCCTAGGTCACAGAGCATGAGACTCTTTGAAGGGCTGTCATAATGAAGTAAGGCAGTGAATATATATCACCAGTGATGCTACTGTTTTCCAAGCACTTTGGAAGCCTCACTCATTAGTAAAACTTCCTCTCCCCACACCCGAGTCAGTAAAACAAACCTCCCAATACACCCAGAATCTGGTCTCCAAAAAAAAGCCACTCCAATTCTTTTAATTCAGAAATGGTTGAATCAGTCAGCAATTTACCAGCATTTATGGCAGACCTGGTAACAGCAAAAGAGACAGAGGCCCCAAGCATCCTTGCTGTATCTCTCTCTCTGCCCGGCTGTTAACTTGAGATTCAGCACTAACAACAACTCAGCAGAAACTTTTGCACAGAATGGGTGATGGTAGGCCTGTTCCCAGCCTGTGGAGTCTGGGTTTGTCTCCAGCAGCCCATCACGCTTGATTATCACGTAGTTCTCCAGGGGAGGCCGTCAGCTGCTGATGCAGCTGAGATGATGTTCCTCGCTGTCTTCTGATTTCCCTCCGGCTTTTATCTTGTCCTTGAAGGTGAAATACTTTGTAGAGCATTATGTCCAAAATGTTCTCATTTTGTTTAAAACACAACAAACAAAGCATCTATACACGAATAAAAGTGGCTTGGGGAAATGATGGTACTGGTGGTCCCAGCACAGGGACTGGGTAATCAAGGTGGTTGGCACCGCTGATTCTGTGCATTTTACTCCATGGTATTTTGTTTTTAAAGCTTGAATTACTAATTACTTCCAAAACTAAATAACAAATTTTAACAGTAGAAGTCTAGGTAGATATAAATATAGAGCAATGAATTAACTCAATTTTAAAATGCATGTTGGTTTAGATTTTTTAATTGGGATTTTAGAAAATTATAATGTTCTTTCTTAGAGTTCTAGGACAACTGATTAAGTTCACTGTGATATTTATGTTAGGAATCTCTCAGTGAGATACGGTTCCGTTTTCTGAGTCTTCCCTTGGGATGTCCAGGTGGAGAACAATGGAGAGGAGCTGAATTCACTGGTCTGCTCCTTCCCTAGAGGTGTCCAGGCCTCGATGAACACACAAGTGGGAAAGGATGAAGTGAAGTCCTGAACTGGTGGGTCAGCAGAATCCCGGTCTAGCAGTGAATGCTATGGGGAAGAGCTCTTCTCTGAAGATTTCAGAGTTACAACTCTTCAGTGTTACAGCCTTTTTAGACTACATTCAATCAAACTGTTCTTTCAGACAGTATTGAATGAAACAGCTTTTGATCATACACTATTTGGCTAAATCAGGGTATATACATATGTATACCCTGAATATATATATATGAACCTTGGAGAGTGGGGATGGGTTCTTCTTAGGGTGAAGTTTCATTGGCTGAAGTTTAAGGTTCCGGGGATACCTCATTTGCATGGAGGAGCACTCCAGGAAGTTAAAGCTGTACTTTCTACCAAGGGTTACCTGACATTCCTCATGTAGGGTTGGACTCCCCGAATCAGGCAGAGAAGAGGTAGACCCTCTAAGTAAAGGGAGTCCTCCAAGCTCAGGAAGCAGTTGGTGGACTACAGTCTCAGTAACAAGATGCAACAGTATGATACTTTTTGAACTCAGGGAAGCATTGAGGTCTCCTTTGACATGCTCAAGGACCTGCTGCCCCTATCTTTTATGAATGAGTAGATGGTTACAAGATCCAAAGATGGCTCATGGGAGATGCCCTGGTTGGAACAGCCCATGACAATGCAAACACACTTCTGAGGCTAGTGACCAGTAAGAGGCAATTTAGTATCAAAGACCAAATCAAATTATTCCGGTGAATATTTTTTATTCTTTGCAAAACAAAGACAACAATATCTTGGATCTGTTTTACTAGTTAGAATTTAGGAGACTGGAAAGTTGCCTGTCTCATGATTAAGAGCACTCACTCACGGCTCTTGCAGAGGACCCAGATTTAATTCTCAGCTTAAAACCATCCATAACTCCAGCTTCAGAAAATCCAGTGGCCTCTTCTGACCCCATTGGATACCACACACATATGTTGTTCGCACAAGTACATTCAAGGAAAACATTCATACACATAAGTTAAAAAGAAAATTTAAGGAAACATTTCTTATTTCTAACCTAGTGCATTTCTTTATTTCATGCCTCCTAAGTAAATTAGAATTTTTCCCATTTGTGGTATAATTTTTAACACAACCAAAATTTTTATGCCAAGAATTGCTCTATTATCTAGGGGCCTCTAAAGGGATAACTGATAGCCTTGATTACTCAGATTGCAGTCTAGGTAGCCCAACAGGGTCTCTCTCACCCCAGAGAGGCTGAGAATGTATTAGTTCTAAGTGCATATTTTTCGATATCTCAGTAGTCCCAAACTGGTACTGCCTGAGAGGACTCTTGGAGAACTTGGTCTTCAGTCTACACTGGGAGCCCAAACAACTTGTTATAATACCCAGGAAGGAATAGTGCTGGCAGGGTAGATCAACTTGCCAGCAAGAGTGAGAGAAAGCCAACAGAGGAAATTTTCTATGATTGTAGCCTATACGATATGGAAAAGATATTGTATAGGCTACAATCATAGACAACATCCTGCTTCCAATAATCTGATCAAGAAAATCCTTTTAGGACAGTGTACAAGCAGTGTGCCTTTTTAGTTTATTCCATAATTAAACTCTGTTTTACTCAAGAACCTAAATGGACAATATTGTTGGAGTATAAACACCATGACTTCATAAGCTACCCATTACGAATCAGGGGCCCAGTATAACTTCAGTGGCCACTTTATTTGAATATATATATATATATAGAAAAAATCCAACTTTTTACTCAACATGGTAGTACATTTAATTTAGGCTTTTAAAACTTAAGTAAGTTTAGCTAACTTATCAAATGTTTTCAAGATAATAAAAGCTAACTAGGTGGGAATTCCAATCCTGGACAGCTGATTCTAAGATTATTCTATGTTTAAAATTTATAATATCTTTACATTCTCTTCCAGAGCAATGCACATTTGAAAATAAGACATAAAAATACATTGAAGCCTCTGGTAGTGCTGCAGTGGAGAGTAGTAAGAAATCTTCCTATAGGCATAAACCACTGAATGAAATAATCTTGGTAAAACTGTAACTTTCAATAGCTTGGAAATTGTCGGCAGGCAGAAATTATATCTGTAGTGTAAAAAGGTTAATAATGGAATCATCATATTGTACATCATTTGTTGTAAGCCCTAGTAGCCAATGTATTAAAGAGAAGAAATAGAAAGGACTGGGGCAGATGAAGAGGGAAGAACTATTAATAAGTAACTTTGCAAGCTAAATGGGAAGCCAAGCAACTCTGGCTTTATATGGTGCATAAAAGCATCAGTCCTCTCCTGACTGGCTTCTGGTCAAGATGTAGAACTCTCAGCTCCTTCTCCAGTATCATGTCTTTCTGGATGCTGCCATGCTTCCTGCTATGCTGTTAACAAACTTAACCTCTGAACTTGTAAGCCAGCCCCGATTAAATGTTGTCCTTTTTAAGAGTTGTCTTGGTCATGGTGTCTCTTCACAGCAATAAAACCCTAACTAGGACATGGTGAGTAAACCAATTGCATTTATAGAATAAATAGTAAATTTAAGAAACTCAGAAAGGGCATTGAGTAACAAAACCTTAGTAATCCAAATCCTCTCAGTTGGTAAGACTAGCTGTTACCTTTTTCTAAGTAGCTTCATTGTAGTTGATGTTAGGTTCACAAAGGGTACTAGAAATAATAAAATTTAAAAAGTAAATTTGGGAACTGCCTTTCAAATGTTGAAAGTTAATAGTGCACATGGAATTGCCTGGGAAATATGAATTTCTCTGAGACAATTTTTTTCCACACCATAAACTTTATTTTTTTATTTGAGTGATTTGATCTAATTATTAGTATTATATTATGTGTAGTTACAAAGTTTGTAGGCAAATAGATGGAAATAGAAGTAATCATTCTGAGTCACAATTCATATCCAGAAAGACAAAAGCTGCATATTCTCTCTTATGTGGATAGAATCTTGCTTTAAATCTCTAATTCCTGTATATATTTATATTGGAATTCCTGCAGAAGCCAGGAAACAAGAAAGGAGATGGGGAGGCAGGGGAAGGGAAGAGTTAGAACGAAGGTGGCATGAAGGGAGAAAAGAGATAATGGGACCAAAAGAGTTCAGTAGAATAGAGAATGGAAGGCAGGAAATATGGTGGGATATGGGGAAGATAACTAATAAAACAGGTCTTTAGAAAAGCCATATGGAAACCTATTGTTTTAACAGTTTCATAAAATATATGCATATACATATATATAAAGAGTTTCAATGGAATTATTCTATACTTGGGGCATAATGCATATCCCAGGTGCCAAAGGCTATCAGGCAGAGTTTGTGGAGGACTTCTCTGGAACAGTCACTCTCTTCTGGACGTGGCAATGCAACTGCAGTGATACAGTCACAGCAGTTGGAGTTGTCTGCACAGGACCCCAGTGCTAGGATGTTGCTGTGGAGCTCTCAGCCCTGAATAGAAAATTTATATCGCATCCCCTCTACCCAAGGCTCAGTGAGCAACCTGGAATAGGTGGTGGAAAAACTGTATAAAAAGGAGGCAGTGAAGGACTGCTGTAAAAAAGTGTTTCTTGGACATGACAGGGCTACACATAAACTTATAGCAGCTTGACTATAGGCACAAGCTCTTCACAAGATCAATATAGCCAAAGTACTATCATGGGTTGGAGAGGAACTTATGAAGTCCCATGTCTTGTTGAGGAGCTTTTGGCATTTGATGATCATTGGGAGAGGAACGAACAGTGTCAGTTTTCTTCAGGGAGTTAACCCTTGGATAAGCTACCCATGCTCCAGAAGGTAATTCTACACTCATGTATCTATAAGCAGTATTAAGTGGCTGGAGAGATAGCTCAGTGGTTACACACATTACTGCTCTTGCAGATTACTCAGGCTACATTTCTCATATCCATATGGTAGCTCATGATTGTTTATACCTTATCTGATTCCCTTTTCTGGCTTTTGAGGGCACTGTATGCAAGTAGTACACAGAGATGCTTCAGGCAAATACTCCCATAAAATAAAAATAATTAAAATCCCATTATAAAAGAGCACATGAAATTGAGAAGATAAGTTAGGGTGTATTATGGAAAGAATTGGAGGGGACAAAGTACAGAGGAGTTGATGAAAACACTTATACATGTATAAATCCTCCAATAATAAGTTTAAACAATTGCCTTAAATGCACAGAGATCTGTCTTACTGCACTGTGAGTGCTCACATTATAGATATGTACCACAACACTGGCATTTTTAATATAATATTTTATTAATTATTTGAATAGGAATGGCTCTCACAGACTCATTTGTTTGAATGTTTTGCCCATAGGAAGCTTGAGAGTGGTTTTTATAAAGCTTATGACTTTATCTGCTCTTTCTGTTGGAGTTGAGCATACATACACATTTCAGCACAGGTACCAACTTACAACCTTAAGTTGTACTCAAACTTAAAACTTGTAATGGTTTGAATAGGAATGGCTCTCATAGACTCATTTGTTTTAATGCTTTGCCCATAGGATGTGGCACTACTAGGAGATGTGGCATCCCTGGAACAAGTATTTCCTTGTTGGAAGAAGTATGCCACTGTGGAGGTGGGGTTTAAAGTCCCCTATGCTCAAGGTATGCCCAGTGTTTCACACAGTCTCCTGCTACCTGCCTATAGATCAAGATGTAGAACTCTCAGTTCCTTCTCCAGCACCATGTATGCCTGGACACTGCCATGATTCATATCATGATGATAAAGGACTATACCTCCAAATCTGTAAACCAGTCGCAATTAAATGTTTGTCTTTATAAGAGTTGCCTTGGTCATGGTGTCTCTTCACAGCAATAAAACCCTAACTAAGACACATGCATAACTGATACTTAAGTTTTATTCCTCCTAGATCTATAGCTATAGCCCTTCTAATATTTTTCTTCATCTCATAATTATTTTCCCCTTGAAGATTTGTACTAAATACATGTAGAATATTAACAATCTAGTAATATTTAGGCTAAATCATCACTATTTTTAAAGATATATTTTCAAAAGTCCCACGTAGCCTAATAAAACAACAGACTCACTACAGCTGTAACAGAGGATGATTTTTGAACTTCAGAAACTGTTGCCTCCATCTCCCAAGTGTTGTGATCATAGACGTGTAACACTATCCCTGATTTTATGAGTTATTGAGGACCAAACCAAGGCCTCCATGTGCTCCATAGGCAGGCACTCTACCAACTGAGTTACATCACAACCCTGAGTCTGAATTTTCAAGTCTTAGAGTGGTCTAATAGCTCTTTTACTCCCCAACTTTCCATACTTTATCTAGTTTTCTATTGTACAGTAATAGAACAACTTTAAAAAATTCATGAGATGATAGCAATGTAACAATGTATACTTAAACCCTATATTCCAAAATAGATCTGGGAGCTTCAGTCGACTGGAGTGGGAGTTCAGTTGACTCTGACTGGGTTCTTCATTACAGTGTCATCCATGACTTCAAGCTTGAGTCATATGTCTGCAGAACAAGGTCGCTTAACCTTGATCAAGACTTCAGGATAATGCCAAGAGCTGTCTATAGGGAAGTATATGCACAGTAGGAGAATTATGGGATGGAGATCCTCAGATGAAAATGTAAACTTACACCCTTGAAATAATGAGCTTGCTGTAATCACTTTTTGGAGTAAAGCACATTCAAGAACAAAATGCAACCATCTCTTCTAAGCTTGTACAGAAGCTCTTCCATTGTATTCAAGAAATCCCTAAGACAGGCCCAAGGGTGGCATTCGGTGGTAGAATGCTTGTCAAGTATCTGCAAACCGTAGAAATCAATCCTCAGCACCAAAACAAACAAACAAATGGAAAAGTAAGTAAATAATAAATAAAGAAGCACATTCTGTTCATAACCCACAAATATCCAAATAAATAAACAAAAGGAAGAAAACTAGAAAACCATTAGCATAAGAACAGCAGGGTGATTAAAACTAGAAGGTATGGAAAATATGCTTGTGTTATCTGTGACAGCCTGGGGTAGCACTGAGTGAATAATATACAGGTTACTGTTATTCTAACTCCATATTTTTGTGCTTGTTTAACTTTGGATAAACTGCCTCAGTTTTACTTCTAAGATACCAGCATATACTGTCTTTGAATTTCCCTCTCAGTTCCTAACAGTTCTTGTACATGGTTCTAGCACCTAGCTGATTTTCTGTTCCAGGCAAGCAGTCTGCTGTGTCTCCCCATCCATGTTCTTCTTTTGCCCTGCATACAGCAGGATGTTCCCTATTTAGACAATTGGATCTTAGCTAGATGCAGCAACGAACCAAAGCAATGACCCTCTCACAAACTGTCAGTCCCAGAGTTTGATTTGTGGCCAGAGGTTGAAGGTTGAATCTTCTTGTACTCCTGCGTTTAATTTTATTCAAAATACAAGGGGAAAAAGATTTCTCAATCTTGCATTTCATCTGACTTGAATTCCTAGTTACAAGTTGCTCTCTTCTACTCAGCTGGTTGGGTTGCAGAGAGGACCCAGGCAGTTCCGATATGAAGCTGATACAGGACCATTTGGGGGCTATTGATGCTGGCCCCTCGCCCCAGTCTGGAAGTGACGCAAAGTTGGTGGTGACTAGCCTCACACATGGAGGTAACAGGGTAATGTCTCTGTAGTCTTCAATGCTTCTGAGACTGCTGAGCCTTCCTCAAGGTCAGCACAATAGCAGGGGCTAGCGTGTGGCGCTGGGAACTGGCACACTACTAACAGGACGTGGTCTTCATTACCCTTGTCCCGTTGACTAATTACTTCAGTAGCAACAGATGATCATTAGACATTTTAAACCTAAACACAACACATGTCCTTAAGTTCAAACTGCTGCACTAGAACCCTGTTAGATCATATTTCTGTGCTTTAGAACCTACAGTCTTCAACTAGCATAGTGGCAATCTGTTTGTGTCCAAAAGGAAAGATGTGTATGGTCAAAGTAGCATCTGCGTGAAGAGCCCCTCACCCAAGAGAGCACTCTTCCCAGAAGCCATTAAAAACAGAAATGCTCTCCAAAATGCTGCTTATCTTATGTTCCACTTCAGAAGCTCTAGTCATTGCTTTACCATGTCCTACAATGCTGGTCACTGATGCAGGCAGACACTAACGTAAGAGAATTACTCTGAAGAATAAACTCGCACTGGAAAACTCAGTCCTTACCCTTATGGTTTTGAAAGTATCTTTTGAATATCACTCAAAATAATGAAACTAAAATCTATTTGCATTTAAAAATGTTGTTTGTAATATCATGACAATTAAATGTAACAATGTTTTTTATACACTATCCAAAGAATAATAAACAAAATGCAAAGTCATTTCAAAAAAAAAAAAAAAAAAACCAAACCAAAACACCATATTTCAAGATCCAGGCTCCTTGGCACTGCATGCTAGTTGACTATTTTTAGACTAAGCATAAGACTTCTATTCAGAGGCTGAAATTAGCTGATATAGCAGTCTTTATGTTCTTGCTCAACTGAGAGATGAAATTGGGGTGCTTGCAAGCTCCAAGACGAAGCTTCAACTGTGTCTCAACACACCGGAGAACATGAGGTGCTGAGGCACTGAGGACCAGAGATTTTATTTGTAGGCTGTTTGCTTGCTCATTTCTCTATGGACAACAACATTTCCAACTGTTTTAAAACTTTAATCATAAAGATGAAATTTAAAGAAGAGATAAGGAGACATATCTTAATTTATTAGTTAAAAACCCTCAGCATGGCTTGCAGCTTTCACTGACTACCACTAGGCCCTTAGAAGTCATTCTGAGACTTTATTCAGCCCTTTATCATCAAACACAAGAAGGTCTAAGTGTGCTTTCATACATACTTTACAAATATGGATCTGTTTTGTTGGAAGATTTTCTGATAAAATGATAATAAGCTTTCACTTTGTGTGTGAACTCATGTATAAGCTTGTGTCTTAGTTAGGATTTCTATTGCTGTGAAGAGACATCATGACCAAAGCAACTCTTATAAGGACAACATTTAATTGAGGCTGGCTTATAGGTTCAAAGGTTCAGTCCATTATCATCAAGGCAGGAGAATAGTAGCAACCAGGCAGAATGGCAGGCGAGGAACTGAGAGTTCTACATTCTCATATGAAGGTCACTAGGAGAAGTCTGACTTCAGGAAAGTCTCTTAAAGCCCACCACCACAGTAACACAATGCCTTCAACAAAGCCACATCTCTTAATAGTGCCACTCCCTGGGTCAAGCATATTCAAATCACCACAGCTTGCTAAATATGTTGATAAAAACTAACTGTATTTCTATCAAAAAACTGATAGTCCTTCCTCTTTTTTCTCTTATTATTCATTAGGGTCTAGAATTGAATACTTTCACAACTTATTAAGAAAACTACTCTTCCACATTACCATAAATGATAATTGCTAGAAGATATCATACCATGGAAATTCAACTTTATGAATAGCATCTAATTTTATAATGGCATTTTAAACTGTTTTTCTTTGGCCTCATTTTCATTTTAATTTATTTTCATATAGTTCAGCTTATTGTTGTTAGGAGAATTCTAAATAATTAGTTTTAATAAAAATGATATAATCCTTTTGAAACAAACCAATATAAACTTAAATGAGTATCATGTAAAGTTAGCCAAAGTGATGGAATTTCCTGTAACTAGATTTTATTTTTTCTCACAAAAGTACATTGATAGATACATAGAAAGAAAGATAGATGATGGATAGACAGATATTATTGATAGTTAGATAATATAGATAGATATATAATAGATGTTAGATATTATTGATAAATACACACACACACACATATATATAATATATGGTAGATGATAGATGATAGACAGATGATAGATAGTTGATAGATCCATCCATACAGAGATCACACAGACAGAAAGACAAGGAGAAGAAAAGAGAGAGTGAAGTAACAGATTCAAGAGGCAAAACGTTACTGAAACTGTGATTTCAGCTACTTTTTGTGTTACTATTCATTAGTTTGTAGAGTTAAATATCTTCAAGACTTATTAGCAAAATCTACTCTTCCACAGTATCATAAAAGATGATTGCTAGCAGATTTTATACTGTGTATCTTCAATTTTATAAAAAGCATCTAATTTATAATGGCATTTTAAACTCTTTTTTTATTGGCCTTATTTTCCCAAATCTACATGCTTTTAGCTTAAGCATGGTTTAAATTTGATATGCTGTTTCTGCATTTTTAGAAATCCTAGATGTAACAGCCAGATGTGAATCGCTGTCAGTCACTTACCAGCATTGCCATCCAGGAGTGATGATGTGTCCTTCCCACAGGCAGTCACTACCAGGGCTTGGGGGGCTTTGGGTAATCAAGTGCAGATGGTCCTAGCACATACAGTGTCTATTAATGGCTGACTTTCACATATTTATGTTAACCTAAAAAACTGAACCTGGAAATCTTTGAAAATTGGAACTGCACAATGGATCTAGCCCACGGTCATGCCATCAAAAGATGGAGAGAGTTAACCATACCCTGTTGTATTTCAGCCACCTAACAGGAAACTGTGTAGCTAGAAAGAAGAATAATGTAAAGAAAATAACACACGAATCCCAGCCCTCTCTCCCACCTCCTTTCTTGCTTAAAGATTCATCTCATCCAACTCAGAGGTGAAATTTGTGTGGTCATGAGTTCCCAAACATTCTTAATGGGCCTCCAAATACAAGACAAGATAGGTGATTGCACTGATAAATTTTTGTCACTACAAACATAATATATAGGTGAAGAGGAAATGCTAACTGAGAAAATGCCTGTAGGCAACTCTGTATAGCATTTTCTTAATTAGTGATTGATATGAGAGGGCCTAGCCCATTGTAGGTGGTGCTGTCCCTCGAGAGACAGTCCTAGATAGATTAAGAAATCAGGCTGAGCAAGCCATGGAGAGCAAGCCAGTTAGCAGCCTGCTTCTGTGGCTTCTGCCTTGCTTCTTGCCTCTAAGTTCCTGTCTTGCATTCCTTACCTGACTTTCCTGGATGACAGACTACAAGCTGTAAGATGAGATACACATTTACTCCTCAACTTGCTTTTAGTCATGACATTTTATCACAGCAATAGAAACCCCAATTAAATCAGAAATTGGTACCTGGAGATGGATATTTCTGTGACAGACCTGAACATGTGTTTCAGAAATGAGTGTGGTAGCAATTTAGCTTTGAGCTTGGAAAGCCAGCCGTTAAGTCTTTGGGCTTTTCATATTAATATAATATTAATGCTAATATTATAATATAAAACACAAATGATTTGAAAGTCCCACAGGATTTAAAAATTCACTCTCAGAGATCTGAATCTCTTCTGCTGCTGAAGGCAGGAAAGCTGGCCCTGCCCTTCACCTGGACAGTATAGGAGAGTTAACCATGGTATTGATGCAGAAGAGCTTGTGGGTTAGCCAACTCAACTCTCACCCAAGCCCAGATTCAGGGTTTTGAGTTGGCCCACCCCAACATCTAGAGTGTGGAGGGCTGGTCCTGCAGAACCAAAGCTGTGGGATCTCAGGGAAACAGCAGGATATCTGAGAGGATTCTCAGTGTAGTCTCAAGATTGATGGTATAGCAGAAACCAGAGGCCTCCAACCATCCCAACTCACCTGGAAGTTGCTATGGAGATGAGGCTGGTGTCAAATTCACAGATATCTACCTGCTTCTCCTCCTGAGTTTTATTTCATTTTTTAAATACCCCCTTTATCATGAGTCTCCATAGCAGTTTGTGTTAATATGTATACATGAAATCACTGCACAATTTTATCATAGTTAAAGTCTCCCTCTCACCCCCTCACCTCCTTGTTTGTCTTATATGGTTTCTACAAGTGCTCTCATCCTTCTGGTTCCTGCTTTTCCTGCACTAATGAGTTCTAATGGAGTTACTTACAGGAGCAAAAAAAATGACCTAAAGACAGCTATAGTTCCAAAGCCCACCCCGACATAGGTGACAACTGACAAATGTTGGAAACCAAGATCATACTGTACATCTGCCACGTAGATCAACAGGTTGGAGTGTGTTCTTTTCAAGTGACTCAGTATAAACCTCTTCCAGACAATTCTGCTGCTTTCTGCTTCATCCAGGAAGTTGGTTTTATCTCAGGCTTCAGTGAGGGAGGGAGGGAGGAGCCTAGCAAATCTGGTCAGTTTCAGGAACTTCCTCTGAAGCTATTTTGAGTTGTTTTAAAGGGTTTCTTAACAGGGAGGGAAGTTTCAGTCTTGGAGAAAACTGCAACACAACACTGGCTCAGAACATAATCTTGCTTTATAGTTGTCTAGTAAATAAATGAACAGATATATGAATTTGCTACTCTGTTAATTAATTGGCTTTATCTCTAGACTCTATAAGGACATATGTTCCCTAAGAACAAGGTATGTTTTCTCATCTTATACTTTCTCCAGTGCACAGAAATACAAAGACTCCTAATGTGAGGTTTTCCAGCAACATTCCTTGAATTACAAAGAATGAGACCTTAACTTCAACAATGTATATTAAAGCAATCTGGTGCAATGCATAATTTACAAGTTCAACCTGCCTTCATCATTTACTCATTAGTACACTGTAATTATATAATTTTGTAATGAACTTGATCATAAGCACATATGCAAATGTAAGGAACATAATTATATGATAGAACTACATTGTATGATGGTTTTAAATACTCTAAGATCCTTTCTTTGTCATTGTGGCTCTTATTCTAAATTGTCATAAACTGGATGACTTATAATGACTGAAAACTTTCCTATACATTAGAGACTATAAAGTCCAAGTTTAAGGTATGGTGGGTAGACATGGGATGTCATGATCACCTGCTTCTTGCTCATAGGTCAGTGTCTTCACACATTCTCAGGTAGTGGAAGGTGAAAGGCAACTCTTGGTCTCTTTTATGGGGAAAAATCCTATCTATGATGCTGTGCCCTCTAGGAGAATATCTTGTGTATTGTATGGATGCAGCATACATCAATTAAAAAAATCCATTGTTTATAGGAAAGGGTAGAATAAAAGGTGGAACATCCAGGTGGCAGAAAGAATTCTAGGATAGAGCCAGGTGTGAGAGAGTTAACTCAGGAAGATGTGATGAGATGTGCGTGTGGTGCCTGAGCACAGGTAACTAGCCATGTGGCAGAATGTAGATGAGAATAAATGAGATAATTTAAGTTATTATCTAATAGGAGAAAAAACCTAGCTATATAGCCAAGGTATTTGTAAATATATTTTGACTCCGAGTCTTATTTCTGGGAGCATGGAACTGGAAAGAAGAACCAAACATTCTATAGTGCCCTCCTCAGTCCTAATTAACTTCACATGATCTCACTCCCTAAAATGGTCTCATGAGCATTAGATTTCACTATATGAATTTGAGGAGTAGGAGCATATAAACCCAGCCCATTCTAGACTTTTTGTTATGATGATAAAGTGGAAACAAAAATTTCAACAACTCATTGGAGAAAATTTATGATTTTAGTTTAAGATGCTGATCACCTATGGATATGTGACACTAGCTATGCTTGTGAATACATGGTTTTAAGTTTGGTGATGAGTCCTAGAGAGGTCTGGCCTGTGCATAAACTTCTCAAGTGTTGGTGCAGTTAACAATTTGGTCATAATCGTCAGCACTAGCATGTATGGTCCCTTTCTCATCATAAATGTTTGTGTTCATAAATTATTTTCATAGAAAGGCAGTAAGTGTTTTCCTGTTTTCACTTTTTTCTGTAATACTGAAATTCTTCACCATTAGCTGTCATTGCTGAGCAAAGAAAGCTACATTCATGGGTACTGCATCCTCACTTCTGGTAAAATAGCATCAGATTGAATGCAACACATTGAGGATGACTGCAATGTAGCTTTGGTGCCCATGGCTGCCTTCATAGAAACTGAACCTTGCTGATGGGTCAAATGCTGGTACTCCTTATTGCATTTGGTTGGTAGATAGACACAGGGCACAGTTACAACTGAGTTTCAGGCTGATCCCTATAATTCCAAGGACAGTGTTTTTTTTTTTTTTTATAAAAGAAAATATGAAGAATCTGGTAAATGAAGTTGCATGACTGTCGAGTACATCTAGTCATTTGACCCACTGTTTTCTTAGACTAAAATCATAAGAAATTATAGTTTTTTAATAGACTAAAATAAATCTATTGCATTTTTATCTAAGACCCTTACATATCCCATACTGGGCAAGCTTATGAAATGACAGCTTGTTAACACAAGTCTCCTGCTTACTTGAATTTACACTTGTTAAATTTTATTGAGCTCTATTTCACAGGAAAGCTAAAAAGAAAAATCTCTCACACAACTAAATCCACGGCTTTAAGAGAAGCTACCCTGCTGATCATAGCTCTAAGAATAAACCCTCTTTTATATGGGCCTTTCAAACTTATAGGGTCACAAAGTGTCTTGAAATAAATCTCAAAGGGAACAGCAAATTCTGAGTCACACCTAAACTCTTTATGTCCATGACTGTAACAGAGTTAATAAATCGTGGATATAAATGAATAACTGCAGTGTCCAGCTTGCAAAGCCAGCCTGGAGAATGTTCATCAGATAAAAATGACCAGGTGCTGAGAGACAGTAGATAGGAATTATGAACAGTGGGCTTCATATTGATACCCCGTAAATTTAACTTCTGTTGCAGCAAGCTTGAGAGTGGAGTGGAGTGGAGTCTTGGAGATGAATGCCCATTCCAGACTGTTTCTTAACTGAGAGGAAACAAGCAGCTGAGAGGATTATCATATTCATGAGCTTGCCAACTGTAATTGGTGAGAACTTTTTAAAAATAGAAACTCCCAAGAGCTTTGACTGTTCATTTTCTTGGATTATCTCCTGTGTAAAAATTGAGAGTGCCTAGCCATCACGTCTCTGCTTCACATAAGATGATAATGTCCATACTTGTTTTCATTTTTTTGTTTCTTCCTTTCTTTCAGACTGAAAGGGAACAAATGATCTGAATGGAAGACTCAGCTCATTTATAGCCCAAGATTCTAAGACTTCATTCCTTTCCAGACACAGTACAGCTCCAGATACCAAGGAACTGATTCTTCTTGCAGGCCCATTTTCTCCCTTCCTCTGTCCTGTTTCCT
The DNA here is from genome assembly GCA_028551405.1 of Uromys caudimaculatus. Lineage (NCBI taxonomy): Eukaryota > Metazoa > Chordata > Mammalia > Rodentia > Muridae > Uromys > Uromys caudimaculatus. Next base: position 18,042,191 of record CM052712.1, on the reverse strand, counting down.
TGACTCAATGCTTTCCACATAATACAAATTGCATAACTACCAATTTAGTCTTATGCTTTTTCCCTGGCTCACATCAAAGCAGCCCTTAAGAGGACCCATGTGTCATCCATTAGTTATTTCATTTATAGCATGTGATTTCATTTTTCTGTGTTACTTATTTCCTTCAAAAGAACTATCCAAATATGCTTTGTAAGTTTTTTTTCACTTATTAAATTTCAGTAGAAAAGGAATTCTTACGTCTAACTGATTGCATTTATAACTCTTAAAACCTATACATATTTTACTAAACTTAATTTTCCAAGGTAATTAGGGGCTCTTTCTGACTTCTACTAAGCCATAAATCACAGGTACTATCATGTTCTGGCGTTTACCGAGTTGCCTTTATCATTAGCTCACCGTAAATCTATTTTCGCTAAAGTTTTATTTCTTAAGGCAACTTAGAATTATGTTAATAGATCACATTTCTGACACCTTCATTATGTAACAAATGTAGCATCAGGCTTACCATGGATTTACTCAAGTCAAAGAGAGGCATAACTCATTATTTTTATCTAATGCTAAAGTGCTATCAATGTATTAGCAAATTATAATAGGTGACCTTGAACTTTCAAAACCGTCTAACTGAAGATCAAAATCACCCCACTTCATCCAGTGAGAAGCCACACATTCAAGAGTGTATGGGCAGTACCCACTATACTTGATGGATTAAAAAAAAAATAAGAAGGAACACACAAAATTCAGTGGGTAGAAAAAGAGAGTCGGCTTTGGAAGGAGTTCAGGGACGGGGATGAATATGATAAAAATACAATGTATGTAATTCCCAAAGAACTAGTACAAGTGACAGAAGAATTTTTCAATTGTTTTAAGAAAATTTAAAATGCTTCCATTTACTTTCATGGCCAATATTGAGTTAGTGTTCTCTTTACTCTGTGAAGAAGATAATAAAGTTTAACATCCCTCACCTGGATATCCCATTGTTTTCATTTTAAAATTTCCTTTCAAAAATACCTTTTATCAATTGCAGTATGTGGGAATTATTATCAAAAATAAAATGACTATAAATGTTCTGCCTTATAGTTTTTGTATAATTTTTAAAATGAATTGCAATTGTTGACAATGATCAGTGTTATGTTTTATCAAAATTGAATCAGTCATCAAATTTGAAATTGACTTTGAAAATCAACTTACACTAAAATGTTAACAAATCTGAAAATACACTTATTTTTCAAACATTATTTATATATACATATATGTTATCCATAATAGAAAATTTGAAATATATGGAAAAGCTTGCACATATGTAAGTTACCCATGGATAATTATTTACCACGACATTCACCATATATTTGAGAAGAAGAGAGAAACCTAGGGGTTCAGAGGGCAGCAGAGCCTGAGAAAGAAACATTCTTCAACAAGATCTAATCCACAAAGGCAGTTTAGCTAGAGCTCCTTAAGCAGAGAACCTACAGGAAGAAGCTTTGTGATCTATATTTGGAATATGCCTGCTGGGCTAACAAGGCAGTGAGTGACTTTTATGGCCAATAGTAGAGCCAACAGCAAAATACGCAAACTAGTAGTGGACAGAGAAAAACACAATGGAAAGAGTCAAAACCCCGTGTTAATCTTCAAAGCTGAACAAAGCTAAACATAAATGATACTGTGCTATAATCTAACCCCTATGGAAGTAACTTAGTTGTGATTGCACACTGCACGTCAGAAAGCTCTCAGGCCACCTTCCTACACTCTGACTTAGGTGTCTTGTCTGTTCTCATACGCAAAAGAGCTGAAAGGAGAGGAACTTTCCCAAGACACACTACAGTGGAGCTGGATTTAAGACCAAGACCTCTGTGTTTCCAAGTACCCCTTGCCGCCTGAATACTAAATATGAATAAATGGTGAGATGATTCTATTTCACCTTCTCCTCTAGCGTGCAGGGTATGCGTATCCAAGCCCCCTGAGATTAAAGACCATCCCATCAAAATGTGGCAGGCAGTTCACTGCAGCCCTAAGTCCTCACACCTGTGATAAAGAGCCATCAAATGTATGCAGCCTTGAGGTCCCTGTAAATTTTGCCGAGTGCAGATACTGAGGAAATGGTTGCCTTGGGCCAAAATATATTTTCTTTTGTTTTAGTTCCATCCCTTCCATTTTAATCTAAAGAAGGGATGTCTTCTGAACATACACGTTGAACCCTTAAAGAGATCAATCACTGAGGAGAGTACAGAGCCTAGACAACTGGTTCTCTTGTATGCACTGTGCACATGACTCTAGAGAGGTCATGTATCAGACAGCCTGTGTCTTGAGTAGAAAAGCAATATCTAGGAAACCACACTATTATAGGGGTGCTTAGATCCATAAAGCACCTGCTTGTTGAAAGAAATTAGCAGGTAAATTAAAGAAAAATGATTTATTGACAATTTGGCAAAACTCATCATAGAAGGACTCCTAATTTCACCCAGTCTTTTCTGTAAAAATGTCTTTTCTGTGTGTTACCTTTCCATTAATTTATTTATTTATGCATTTATATCCTGATTGCAACCTTTCCTATCCCTCCAGTACCCCCGTACACAGCCCCTCTTTCCATCCCCCATCCCCTTCTCCTATGAGAATGGGGAGGCCGCCATGGGTAGCAATCCACTCTGGCATACTAAGACACTGCAGGACTAGGAACATCCTCTCTCACTGAGGCTAGACAAGGAAGTCCACATAGGGGAACAGGACCCGAACCACAGGCAGACAACATAGTCAGGGACAGACCTTGCTCTAGTTGTTGGAGGACCTGCATTTAGACCAAGCTGGATATCTGCTATGTAGATGCGAGGGACTTAGGTCCAGCCCAGGTATGCTCTTTGGTTGGTGGTTCAGTCTCTGGGAGCCCCCAAGGGTTCAAGTTAGTTGAGTCTATAGGTCTTCTTGTGGAGTTCCTCTCCCCTCTGGGTTTCTCAATCCTTCTCCCAGTTCCTTCAAAATACTTCCTGAACTCTGTCTAATGTTTGGTTGTGAGTCTTTGCATCTGTTTCACTCAGCTGCTGAGTATAGCCTCTCAGAAGACAGTTATGCTAGGTTCATGTATGCAAGCATAATAATATCATTAATTGGTGATGGATGCAGGTGGGGGTAAGAGGGATCTCTAGGATGTACTAGGGACCTGAGATGGTAGAGGCTCCAGGGAGTCTATGAGGGTAACTCTAGCTGAGACTCCTAGCAGTGGAGGATATGGAACCTGAAGTGGCCATCTCCTATAACCAGGCAGAGCTCCCAGGAGAGGGATAAGGAGAACAACTCACCCACAAAACCTTCAACTTAAAATTTGCCCTGCCTAAAAGAAGTGCCGGGATAAAGATGGAGCAAAGACTGAGGAAATGGTCAACAGATGACTGGCCCAACTTAAGATTCATCCCATGGACAAGAAACAATCCCTGACACTCTGTGGTAGTTTTTATAAAAGTTATTAATAGCCTCAAAAAGGAGACTGCGGAGTCATAAGTGTGATGGATTAATGTTGACGAATGGCAGTTTGAGGGAGGTGCTCATGGATGGATATGATCAAAATACGTTGTATAGATGTACGGCAAACTTAAAAACAATAAAAATATGTTTGTAAAAGAAAGAGAAAGATAGAAAAGATAAAACAACATCTAGAAAATGTGCATGTGTTAAATTTGTCAGAATACTGGGAAATCTCTTCCTAGAAGACATAGTCCTCCTTTGCTGGTACCATGCTTTTGGCAGTTCCCTCCCTTGCATGTGGGATTCCTGGGGAAATCTTAATTTTTTGAGGTACTTTGTTTCAATTGTTTCTTTAGAACAGTGGTTCCCAACTTTCCTAATGCTGTAACCCCTTAATATAGTTCTACATGTTGTGGTAACTCCCAACTATAAAATTATTAATATCTTATAACTATAATTTTGCTGCTGTTATGGCTTGTAATGTAAATATCTAATCTGCAGCAGGTTTTAAGGGACACCTGTGAAAGGGTCATTTGATACCCAAAGGTTCCTGATCTACAGGCAGGGAATCCCTGCTCCTCTTGTATCAAAACATCCCGAATCAACTTCAAGCTTTCTTTTTTATGTACCCTTGGGATTATTCACAAGGCTTGATTCTAAATAACATTTCTTTTTTTTTTTTTTTCTTTTTTTCCCTCTCATTTATTTATTCATTTTACATCTGATCGCTGGTCTCTCCCAGTCTCCCCCTCCCAGAATCCCTTCTTAAGCCCCCTTCTCTTCTCCTCTGAGAACATGCCTGTCATCCCCCCACCCTGGTATATTAAGTCTCTGCAGGGTTATCCTCTCCCACTGAATCCCCACAAGGCAGCCCAGTTGAGGAATGGATGCTACAGACGGCTAGAAGCTTTAGGGACAGCCCTCCCTCCAGTTGTTGGGGACACACAAGAAGACTGAGCTGCACATTTGCTACAGTTGTGCTGGGATTGGTAGTAGGGCCCTTTGTCCTACTCGTGTATGCTCATTGGTTAATGGCTCAGTTTCTGACAACCCCCATGGGTCCAGGTTAGTTGGGTCTGTTGGTCTTCCTGTGGGGTTCCTATTCTCAATCTAGGCCCTCAATCCTTCCCCAACACTTCTATAAGACTCCCAGAGCTCTGTCCAACGTTTGGCTATGGGTCTCTGCATCTTTTTCAGTTAGCTGCTGGGTGAAGCCTCTCAGAGGACAGTTATGCAAGACACAAGGCTCCTGTCTGCAAGCATAACAGTATATCATTATGGTTGGTGCTTGCCCATGGGATGGATCTCATGTTGGGCTTGTTATTGGTTGGTCATCCCTTCAGTTTCTGCTCCATCCCCATCTCTGTATCTAGGCAACATTTCTAATTCATTTGAGCCCAAGTATTTCTGTTGATCATGTACTCTTTATAACACTGGGGCTAGCTACTACAGGTGATATTATTCATAAAAATAATTTACCATAAGATCATATAACAGATTTCCTGTTACCTGACTTGTGACAGTGTTGTTTTAAAAGCTGCTTGAAGGGGCTAAAGAAATAAGCAATGTGGTTATAAAAATCTCATGTTCCCTAAAATAACTCATTGTAAGAAGAGAAAAAAAAAAAACCCAGAATATATATATAAATATGTTTCTTTACTTTTTAGAGTCTCACTATATAGCACTGCTTGGCCTAACCCTACTACACAGACCATGCTGGCCTGGCAAATGGGGCAACACTTTTGCTCCTGCTTCCTGAGTGCTGTGAACATAGCCATACACCACCATACTTACCTTCTAAATTCATAATTTCATTCATCCTGAATACTATCAATAAAGACCGTAATTTAAATATCCTGTATATTTTACTTCTAAACTGCTTACAAAGAGTTCAAAAAAGAAAAAAATTAAAGAAGAAAACTAGATATCTCCCAGATGTATTTTATATACAACCAGTGATCCAAATATTCTTCATGAAAAACTAACAAGAACAACAACAACAAACAACAACAACAACAAAACTGGGGGCTTTATAAATACAGAAACTACCTTTACCTGATCAGTGGTGCCAGGCCTTTGTCTGTGTGCATATATTGTATGTGCATATAAAATTAAAATGTCTTAGGGACTGTGGGTACAGCTCCATGGTAAGAGTGCCAGTGTAGCATGCAGGAAGTCCTGGGTTCAGTCTCCAAAACTACATTGTTATGCACGATCATGTTCATCTCTTAATCTAGTAGTCAGGAGATAGACTCAAGAGAACCAGAAGGTCAAGGTTAGCCTTGATTCCATAATGAGCTCTAAGCCATTCTGTGCTAAGTGAGACCTTGTCTCACAAAGCAAGCAAGCAAGCAAACAAACAAACAAAAACAAAAAACCAAAAGCATTAAACAAGGCTACAGTGTATGATAGAGGCAAGTCACAAAACACTAGTGGTCTCTCTTACACACACACACACACACACACACACACACACACACACACACACACACACACATACACACTCTCACACACACTAAAAAAGTGAAGAGATAATGGAAGAAAAAAGATCATGCTTTTAGATAGCTAGGGACACACTTTCTAGGATATACATTTTCAAGGGAGGCAATATTTACACAAAAGTAAAAGTAATTAGTGCCCTTTGTCACCATACTTCATCCTAAATTCAACCAGCAGCCAAAGTTGCCACCTCTTCAGTTAATTATCGTTAGTGAGAGAAGAAGCAGAATTTCTCATCTCTACAAAATAATGGAATTTTTCAACTTGGAGCCAGGAGATCTAAGTTAAAGTATACTCTGTCTTCTGTTTTCTAGAAGGAAACTATCTGCTCTAAGGTCTTTAGCATTTCCATTTCAAAGGAAAGCCTCCTTGCCCTTCTGAAAGCCTGCCTCCCTTTCTGCCCTTAAATGGAGAGAGACTTAGCTTTTAAAGAGATTGACAAACATCTCAGAGGCCCACATAAAGGACTTGTCAATGACAGCTTTTCTAGAGGCAGTCCTCCTAGAAAAGGAAGGGGAGTATTTGAGACAGTTTGAAATTTGCCTAATAGTATTTACCCTCTCAGTGGCAGAAGCCTCCCAATGGGAAGGAGATGTGGCTAGACTTCAGAGCAAAGCATATGCTTCATAAATGAGCTCATATGGACTTTGTATGTATTTCCTCACAGTTCCACAGGGCCTCATTAATAAGCCTCAGGGGAGCCATTTGCTTGTGTCTGACACAAGGCTGCAGCATATTTTGCTATTAACAAAAACATACAAGAGGAGTCTTTTAGACAGAAGTAATACTCCTAACTTTCTCTCCTAAGGTATTTCAGACTTTACAAACTGAGGGGACAACAGGGTGATAAGTGTGAATCTGAGTCCCAGAAGCCCCTGCTGTAGTATTCATTGTGTCTCAGAGAATAAAGCCACACTAGAAATACATGGTAAAATAGATACATTTATTAAGAAGAGGGCTGGGATAATAAACTGAAGGAGCCCACTGAGAAGCCCCTGACCCTTCACAAGTCACATACAAAGCACCATCTCTCCCATTTCATATATTGTAGGCTTTTCTTCACCATCTTTGTGTGTGTGTGTGTGTGTGTGTGTGTGTGTGTGTGTGTGTGTGTAGCACCCAAATAAGGAAGAGCTTTCAGTATTTATCTGAGAAGGCTAGGCTGATTCCATGACAAGCTTCAAATGGGCCATTAAGGAGACTAGGCCTAATAACTGGTAAATTCCAGGCAAGCTCAGGCCTCAGGAGCTATCCTGCCACCTGGCCTTAGGCAAGAACAATGAGTCAGCATCATTTTCCAGACTTCCTTAGCTATTTCCTCAGCAACAGTTTCCAGACCTTCCCAGCAAGGTTCTAGCCCCTACACCCTGGTAAGGTAATGGAATGTCCATGAAGATGGACCCAACAGATTAACATAGGTGTCACCTACCCTGGAATTCCCTAATGTGCTTTGAGTCAGGCCTGCAAGCTCACTTGGATGTCTCTCTCTTCTGGTAATGGGAGACCCCAGCATGCTGGACTTCTATAGAATTAAACATTCTTCGCGTTTACATACTGAATCCCGATTATCATTCCTTGTTGAATCATGGACCCTTACATGCCAACTGGTTTGTTTGTTTGTTTGTTTTGTTTTGTTTCTTCATATTTTAATCTTGCTGCTGCTCTCTTCCAGTCCCATTTCCCTGCCATAGTGACCTGAGTTTTAGGGCTAAAGCAATGTTTCTGAAAGGTGTCCATGATAGACTAGGTTCAACCGTTTGTCACAACAAGACAAATAAAGAGACAGGTATGGTTGGGAAGCAGAGAGAGTTTAAATTGATGCACCCACACAGGGGAAATACATAAAAAGTCCAAGTTCATCTTTTGGGCACTAGCAAGGGCTACAGGTATAAATGGAGGAAGAACCGGGGTAACAGGAAAAAGTCAAGCTTCTGTGTGGTTGATCATAGCATCAGTTGTGTTTCTGCCAGAAGACACAACACAAAGACTCACAACTGGACAATATGTTCCAGTCTCTCATTCTGTGCACATTGTCCAGTTGTGGTTGTCTGTTACCATCTACTCTAAGAAGTTTCCTTGATGAAGGTTAAGTGATGAACTGATACATAGGTATGGTGTTCATGACGCTAGAAGATCCTTTAGATAGGCTACTGGAGAAGAAAAGTAATCATCAACATCACCCAGCTGCAAACACTGCAACCTACAATTGCAACACAAATGTTATGGGAATAACCAGTCTTTTTTTTTTTTTAATTGGTTTTAAGACTTATTCCATGAAATAGCACCCATACCCGATACTGCTAAAGTGGCCAATAGGAAAACCTACTATTATTCTGCTGAAGAAACATGACAATGTAATGGCTGGTAATGATATGCTGCTTTATCCACAGATCCGTGCATCATACTGCTTTTGGTTATTATGTGAGCCCAAGTAAAGAGCTTGTGCAGAGGCAGCTGAAGCCAGAGAATAATAAGGAGCCAGAAGGTTAGAACAAATTGCCAGAGTTAGTTTGAGGCCAAGCAGAGCAATTCAGTCAGGAGCCGAGAGAAGGCAATTTGAATTAGTCAGATTGAAGAGGGAGGGATTTAGGTCAGAACAACTGAGTTAAACCAACCAGCCAGAGTTCAGAATGAACTAGAAAAGAGTGAACTTATTCAGCAGTAAGCCTCCGACATGATAATTACAACTGGGGAATAAAAGTTATATTTGGACAAGGCTATCTTAGAAAAGGTCCCAGTGGAGAACAGATTGATGTCACACAACCAGATTTTCATTCAGTAACTTAGAAGTGTCATCCCAGAAAGAGAGAATTAAGGGGGGGGATTGGTGAGAAGGTGGGACAGAGGAAGGAAGGAAGGAAGGAAGGAAGGAAGGAAGGAAGGAAGGAAGGAAGGAAGGAAGGAAGGAAGAAGGAAAGAAAGAAAGGTGAGTTAGGGACCTCATGCTCCTAGGTTCAGCATGATCTGCATGCTCCATAAGGCATGCTGAATTTCTCTTGGAACAAGATGCTGGCAGAATGGTCTTGTTACAGGAATGGAAAACAATGCACCAATCTTTCATTCTCCTGATGGTTTTGACTGGGCATAGCAGGTGGCCATGATAAGTTATGTAACACCAGTGTAAATCACAAAGACATGATTTGTACTGGTGGCTGAAAGGATGGATGGATGGATTAGTTTAATGTCTGAAGTGAGATATTGAAGGACATCAGGACTCTGCTTGCCAGTTATGAATTTGGCTACAATCAATCAAACTGTAGACAGTTGTTAAACATTGCATTGTTCAATGATGTGATGCCTACAGTGTTTCCTGAGGTAGTTCAGTGGGTAAGGTTGCTTAACCAACACATCAGTCTAATGAAAATTTCAAGTCCTAGATTTAGCGAGAGACCATGTTTCAAAGAAATAAAACAGAGAGTGATAGATCAGGTTGTCTAACATCCTCCTCTTGCTTCCTTAGGTATAGGTACATGCACGTGCACTCACCTATTCATACAACACACACACACACACACACACACACACACACACACACACACACACACACACACCACACATCTTTCTGGCCAGGCTGAGCTGAACGTAGGCTGCCGCAGAAATACTGCTCGTCATCCCAGAGATCATTCCTTGGCATCAAGGATGACAACACCAATTTTTGGTACCAAATTTGTTTTTCATCCTTTATATGTCTCTGTTTTCCTGTGTGATTTCATTACCTGGGCCAACTCACAAATCCTTCAACCAGCGTGGGATTTGCAACACTGTCAATGGCTAGACTCTGGAGGTAGATTCAACCTGAGTGGTTAGGAACTGTGGGTTATTAGTTTTCAATGGTCTGATTTGCTTTTGTGAAGAAAACTTTCCCTGCCCTTGTTCATATCTGCATCATGTTAAAAATATTTGCTATTTATCAAGTAGAATTCCTCATTTTTATTAATTTAATCTACTTCATGTTGGAAACTGGTTACTGATTATGCTTGTCTCTGAAGTGGAAATGTAATTCTGAAACTGATATAATGGGTCTAAGAAAAAGATGTCATGTGACTTTACTGGCTGGTAAGGTGATGCAATGCTGGGAGCATGCTGTTTACAAGATGTCTTCCTATGTTCCCTCTGGCTGGTCCCATTGGAATGCTCCACCTTATATTTTAAACCTATTGGGAAGATATTCCTTTTATCCCAGCTACACATTAGCTATTTCTGTAGAAGCAAGGTGGATTTCAAGTGACAGTGCTGTTTAGTGAAGCCACAGGCTGATGATTACCTGACAAAAAGATATCCTCCAATGACAATGTGGGACAAGAATACAGTCCTCAGGACTCTGGCTAAGTGATGAAGGCTGTGGCATCGTTGTGTAACAATTTCTCAGTGACTGACAATCCTCTAAGGATTTCTCCCCAGGTTTCAGAACCCCAGTCTCATAACAATGAAATAGCTTGTTCAAGGTCATATTAAATAGTCAAAATTAACAGTTTGGAGACCAAAGTTTGGAATAGTTTTATTCTCAAGCCTATCCTTTAGACCTCACTGCCATTCAAATTTAAAGAGTGTGTCATCCATGACCTGAGAGCTGTACCATAGAATAAGAGACAAGAATTCAATTCAGACCAATAAGAAGACAGCCTAGTCAGGAGCATCCAATGTGTTAGCATCACACTACCCAATTTCATTAGCAAAATGATAACTCATGAAGCAAATGCCATGATACCACCTTTATGGAAGAGAAAAAATATATACACCCAGACCAGATGGTTAATGTTTCCAGGAAACATGATAAAGTTTGGGTCAAATATCTGTGTGCCCAGATTCAAAACTCTGCCACAAAGTACAGGGGTTGTTATCACCACTGTCTTCTAATGGAGGAAGCAGAGAAAGTAGATAAAAGCATGAATGAAGAAAGGCTTGGAGGGTAATTTCCCAGTGTTCCTCCTGTGTCTGTACCTCTGTACTACCTGATCTCTGAAGTCAGTTAGATTATAATCCTCTACACTTGCAGCTAGGATTTTCTCCTGTCCACAACACCCTTACTTCCCTGTGAGTAAGCTGAATCTCCAGGATATTTATGAACAACATGTTTTGAAATATTTATCTGCATATAATTTCTGGTACTCTGATACCAGAGGAAGTCACCTAGGTACACACTACTTAATAAAGAATCTCCAGTGAGAGAGCCAGTTGTTGGGATTGGCCCCTTCAAACTGGTCAAATCCCTTCTCATCTAAAACAGTGGTTATCAACCTGTGTGTTATGACCCCTTTAGGCGTTGCATATCCAATATTCTACTTATCAGATGTTAACATTACAATTCATAACAGTAGCAGAATTACAATTATGAAGTAGCAATGAAGTAATTGCATGGTTGGGAGACAACACAACACGAGGAACACAGTATTACACAGTCAGAGCATCAGGGAGGTGGAAAACTAGCGATCTAAGAAATCCATTCACATTCCTCCAGGAGGGGAGACTTATTTTAGCTTACAGGTTCATGCTTGAGAAGGCATGGTATAGACCATAGTAGTAGGAACATGAGACAGCTTGCACATAGCCAGTGGCTGACCAGGAAGCAAAGACCTTCAGCTGGAACTGGGGTTGACTATAAACTTCTAGTCTCACCTCTATGATTCCCTGATGGTTAGCTAGGCTCCATATTCCAAAGGAGCAACACCAAGTGATGAGCAAGTGTCCAAACACCTGAACCTGTGGGAATATATTTTTTTATTCAAACTACAAGGGTAAAGTTATCCAGATTAAGGATAGAAAGAAGGAATAGCAAAAGCTCATTAAGGCAAGAGAAGCATCTGTGGATGATCACCCAGTGCTGTGCAATGATGCACCTGAAGCAGATGGCATTTCATAAGGTAAGTGTTAAGCTTTTGGCCCAGCAATGCCCCCATCCTCCATCAACTTCCCAGGCAGAATTTTCATAAAGAACAGCTTGGAGGCTCAGATGCTTTCTGGCTGCCACTCTGTTCCTACGGTAATTACTGTGTTAATCACTAACACCTTGCAGATTAGGGAAGATTAGTGGTGAGTTGAGGAGTGAAGAAACAGAATGACTCAAATGCAGTTTTTGAGAGACTCCAATCTTCTCTTGGTCTCTTGGTGACCAGAGTAGTATGGAGGAATAGAGAGTGCCATTTGATTTGTTTGGGGATCTGTCGGAGCCACAGAACTCTAAGGATTAGTGATCCAGAGACAGTGGGAATGGTGCTGTAGTTCTAGTGGTTCAAGATGGAAACCTTGGGGCATATTTTTAACTTAACAGAAGGACAATCTCGGGAGATTAAAACATATATGTTTGCAATAGGAAATTTGGTGAATTCATTGAAGAGATTGAGATTTTGGTAACTGATCATTGTTCAAAGCCATCAAAGAGTCAGTTAGCATTATGAGCCTTGAGGTCTAAAATCTAATATCTTGCAGTGCCCAGCCTCATATTGTCTCCACTCTTACCTGCATCAAAGCATATGAGCATTCTGCAGAGTTCTACCTGATACTTAGAAACAAAGAATTTTAAGGAGAGGAAGTAAATAGTCTTTCTTTAAGATGTTTGCTCTCTCTCTCTCTCTCTCTCTCTCTCTCTCTCTCTCTCTGTGTTTGGTTTTGCTTCAATGAGAAATGTTTCCATAGGTTCATCTGTTTGAAGAGTTGGTCTGAATTGCTGTTGTTTGAAGAGCTTAGAAAACTTAAGGATGTAGACACTTGCTGCCGAACGTATGCTACTTGCCTTTGAGTTTGTGCAGCATGCCCCTACTTCAGGTTTTGTTCTCTGTTTCTTGAGTTTGTATATAATATGAACTCTCTGTTTTCTGGCTGCCAGGATGACCTTATACCTTGCCTTTCCCACTGTGATGTTTTCTCTATCTCCTCTCTGGAACTATAATTCAAAACAAATCCTTGCTTTCCTAAATTGCTTTTGGACATTTTTAAAAATCACATTAATTAATTATAAGTAATCAATAAATACAACATTCTTTATTAAATCCACTCATATTCATGGTATTAAATATTATAGAAATGGCTAGAATGTTTGAAAAGCTTCATTGGCATCCTCAGGTGCAGCAGAGCTGAAATGTGACTCAAGATCTGGATGACTGCATCCTTAATGTGGCAAAAATGTTGCAACTCCTATGCTGCACACTTAAACACTGCTTAAACACTGCTCATGAGATGCACTGTATCAAGGCTCTCATGCCTTAAAAATATGGAGTAGAGAAAGCAGGCCCTACTTCTAGCCTTGGCTGTAATCACTCTTTAAATAAAATATAAGATGATATTGAAGGTCAAGCAAGGATATGAAAGAACTTTCCAAGTAGCTTTGCCCGTCTTTTAGACGGCCAAAGAAAATATTTCTGTAGAAGATTATGAACAACTAATTAAAGTTCCAAATAAAAGACTATGGTGACTGGGAGTGTGTCACACAAATTTCTGGTATGTAAGGAGCGGTTAGAGTATTCGCCATCACCAGATGGCGCTGTTACTCTGAGGAAACTTATGGATAGCGCGGGAAAACCCCGAAGCGCATTATGGGTGTACATGACTAATCACCGCCCACTCCCGGGGCGCGCCAACCAATGGAGGACACGCTGCCTCAGAGCTATATAACACCGCCATTTTGGGGCCCCGGGGTTCTTCTTCTTCCTTCTCTATCAACGGCTAAATAAAGCTGAACTGCAGACGAAGCCTACTGCGTGGCGCGTGTCTTCTTGCTGGTGAGAGGCGCGCGCGACACTGGTACCTGGATAGAGTCAGAGGAGAAACGAAACTTCTCAGTAAGGCCCAGACAAGACAAGGTTAATTCTTTACCCTAGAGTCTATGGGACATAGTAACAACATTTAAGCAATTTATCTTAGCCCTGTGGAAAAGGTGATCCTTGGGACCCTTCCTAGTGAGTAAGAAATGCAGTATCCACAAGGTGACCTTCCACTGTGCATACCTCAGTTAGTTTGTTTGCAGAAAGATAGATGCAACAAGAGAATATTGGTAATTGAATTGTGAGCTTCACAGAAACATAAATGTCAATTATTTTCTCTGACCTGTGGATACTAGATTTTATATAGGTATCTAATGTCATGTATTTGCATACAACATGACAATAGATATGATACTTAGAGAAAGGAAGAAGATTTATCAGGGAGAAGAAAGACAGAAACAAGAAGGAATGGGTATATGGGTGCTGGGTTAATTGGCGGGGTGTGGGAGAGTCCTGCAGACGGGAAGTTTGACCACACTCACCCCACGCACTGCCCAGCAGGGGTCTGGCTATGAGAAGCCACTGCCACAGAGCACCACCCGGGGGTGGGGGAGCATGGTATGGGGTGCCGCGAAAGAGCTGAGAATTAAGTGAGGGCCTGAGGCTTGGATATAGCCCGGGGCCGAGAGGGGGAAGATGGGGAAAAGCATGGCTGGATCCCGCTGGGGACCGGGGTTCGAGCCTTGTTGCCAGCTAGCTCACTTGGTTTGGTTTGGTGGTGACTGTGGCTGGGAGCGCAGTGAGGCCTTCTGCGAGAGACTAGATATGGCTCTTTAGACGAAGGCTTGTTCCAACATTCCCCACAGTGGATCCTGATGAAGAGAGACAGTCCATGGTTTCAGGGCGTTTATTGTCATGGTGGAGAGTGGCATGAGTGAATCTGTACCCCCAGACCTCAGGGAGGGGTGAGGTTGAAATACCATTGGCTGGGAAGGGGAGTAGCTAAGCCTTTAGATGCCTCATTAACATGGGGATGTCTTGAGGCTAAGTGACCACACCTCTACCTGTGGAAAGACTTGGGCATTGCCCTTACATGAATGATAGTCACAGACCTATGGAGGAGAGCTGCAGCCTCATGTCAGGAGCCTGGGACCTAGGAGCATGGCAAAACACCTACCGTCCCTTGTAGGGTTATCCCTTGCTGGGGACCCCTTACTGGGTTCATGGGGTGGGGGGTTAAACCTTAGCTCAACCAGAAACCAGGCTGCCTTTCATGGTCCCACATATGAGGGGATACAGACACATAGGTTATGTCCTTATATGATGTCCTTACGAAGCTCAGGACTATGAACAGAGAAAATAGGCCAATAAAATTAGTGACAGTATGTTGAAGAAAGTCTAACTGAAGTAGATGACATATTTTATATTCAACATTTTTTAAAGTATAGTTTAAAAAAGAAAGGAAGTAAAAATCTTACTTTCATAATTTTGGAAAAATATGAAAACTAAACCAAGCAAACAAATAATGGCCCCTTAGATGATGATTTATTAAAATAGTCCTGCTCTTTCATATGTGACAATCTTTAGTTTCTTTGGTTATAGTTGCTGGGGAGCCTACAAGCCTCTTAACCAGCAGGAAGACAATCTGCTTGAGGTGAAGAATAAAACTTGAGTCAGTAATATCTTTGCGGGCACTGGGTCAAAACCTTCAGGATCTGACCTTGTGGTTTGTTCATTTTACACATTAAAGCATAGTAAATTTTTGGGAAAAGGTGACTTACCATGTAACAATTACCACAACAAAGCGTTAGGCACAGTTACAAAACAAGGTAGCAATGCACCTGTGACCTTTATAATAACAAAAGAGTTCTATTGGCTGGTAAGCAGAGCTCAGGGCTTTGATTTAGAGGAAAAACCAGTTATAAACATAAGGATAGATTCTATTGGTGGAGCATGCCTCCTTTATTGGGATGGGTTCTATTTACTGAGAGACAAAGCTCAGGATTAGGGCCTAAACAATGCTCAGGATATTGGGGGAATTCAGCTGGAGGCTGGCTCCTAATAGAATAGCAGGACCAGGTTGCTTTGCAGGGGACCAGACATCATTCATTTCCTTCTTTTGAAGAAAATAGACCTGCATGATTGACAATCCTGGTTTCTCCAGTGCTTACTCTAATCTGTGTGCTTCCTACAAAGAGTGAAGATGAAGGTGAGAGGTGCATTGTATAAAACCTAGTTCAAGAGGCAATGTCAGTTAAACTACAAAAAATGGTGAGCACTTAGTCTAAGCAGCTACAACTTCTGTAATGTAGGGAAGTAGTTCAGCTATTATTATGATTGAGTCAGGGTGGTTATCCATTTTGCCACTTACTGCTGAGACAGAATCCACAGGCACTAGGTATGTGCTATGTGTATGTGGATGGTGCATATCTCTCCTTTCTACTTCTCTTTGACTTGAAGCAGACTGAAGTTTTGAACTACATATTAAACAGGGGCAGAAAAGCTTGAGGAAAAACTCTCCACAAATATAGTAGTTTGAGCCTGGGTCCCCTGAGGGATGGAGACACAGAGAAAAATCCCCATTTTGTTTGTTTTGTTTTGATTTTTGCCCAGCCTAGCCTCATGGCAAGTCCCAGTCCCAAAAGTACCCTTCAGTGGAAGCTGTGTCAGAAGCTGTTGCTCAGACAATGAAAATTCAGAGGTAAGTCTTCCTCCTTGAAAAATGAGAGGAAGAAAAACTTCCTTCATGGGCAGAGCAGTGGCCCAAATACTGCTACATCATTCTTTTGTCTGTGTCCTTGTGATTTCCCCTAGAGGCCATCCAAGCTCAGGCTGTGTATGACAGCATAGTTGCTATAGAAGAGAACAGGTGTTCTTTGAATATAATGAAAATGAGATAGCCATGGGATCATGTACTGTAATCCCAGCACCTGGGATGCAGAGGCAGGAGGAGCAGAAGTTCAAGTATTTGGCTACATAGAGGGAGTTTGAGTCAAAGCCTGTGCTAATGAGACATCTCAAGACATAATAAAATATATGAGGGAAGAAAAAAGGAAATAGCAATATAACTGAAAAAATATTTTGATGCTCAAGAGTATAAAGAGGACCTGGAGAGATGGCTCACCAGTAAAAGGCACTTGCTGCTCTTGCTGAGGTCTTGTTTGATTTACTGAAGCCACATGGTAGCTAACTATAATCTATAACTCCATTTCTAGGTGATCCAGTGCTATCTTCTGCCCTCCATTGGCACCAGACATGCACGTGCCACACAGACATACACTTAGGCCAATACATCCATGCCCATGAAAGAATAAGTAATAAGAGAGAGAAACAACAACAACAACAACAACACCTGTAAGCAATACAATGAGAAAAACAATAGACATAAAAATTTGTAGAGGGAAAAATGCGAGTTTGTCTAGTTACCAATAATGTATCATGTGCAAAGAAGTGTCTCTAGAAATCTGAAAGAGAACAGCCTTCTGCAGCTACTACATAAATTTTATAAAAGTACAAGATGAAGGGTTAACATAATTAAAGAAATGCAGTCATATAATGAGC
This sequence comes from Uromys caudimaculatus, assembly GCA_028551405.1. Classification (NCBI taxonomy): domain Eukaryota; kingdom Metazoa; phylum Chordata; class Mammalia; order Rodentia; family Muridae; genus Uromys; species Uromys caudimaculatus. The sequence goes on along the minus strand of CM052712.1, from coordinate 18,024,984 downwards.
AATCAAATGTCAGAAGTAAAAACAGAGAATGATAAAATTTCACAATTGCATTTCAAGATGTGAAATGTTCAGATTTTAATGTAAGAAAATACATACTACATACATACTAAACACGCAGTAAATTAGAGTTCATGGCATGCATGCCACAAGGACCTAAGTTTGAATCTCTTACAGCCAGGCCAGGCTATTCACACCTGCAACCCTAGCTTAGAGCAGTAGTTGGAAGGGTCAGGAATAAAGAAAGGCAGGTTTAGTTTGCTGGTCAGAAAGACGAGTAAAAATGGCAAGATTCTGATTCGGGGAGAGACCCTGTCTTAATGGAATAAGGCAAAGAATTTAGAGAAAAGCAACTGATGTCTTCTGGCCTCTATATGCCCTTAGTCATACAATCACAATACTCTTGTGCATGCACTACAGACATACCACACTGTCGGAGACAAAGGCTTTTGACCTTGGCATTGTTTGCTTGATCCCAGGTTTGACTTAATCTTGCTAGCTATCTCGTAGCAGGCATTCCTTTGATTCCTTTCCGCCTGATATCAGATTATCTATGGCATTGACCTTTAGGCTTGGCTGGATTAGCAAATCAAGGTGTTCCAGCAGGCCTCCCTTTGTTTCCTCCCCA
>CM052712.1:18009130-18024259 GCA_028551405.1 Uromys caudimaculatus | reverse complement strand
AAATAATTTAAATGTAGATTATATGAAATGTCTTCAAAGTCTAAAAGTTATCACATTAGTCAGTGTAAGGTGACAAAAATAAAAAGTGTGTGTGTGTGTGTGTGTGTGTGTGTGTGTATCAATATCAGCAAAAACTCCAAACCAAACCACCACCACCACCACCAACAACAACAACAACAACAAAAACAACCACAAAAACACTTGACCACTAGGTTTCCTGGCATAAGATTTTAAGCCTAGCATTAGAGAGGCAGAAGCAGATGGATTTCTGTGAGTCTCAGGGCAGATAGGGCTACAAAATAAGACCCTATCAACTCAACACACACACACACACACACACACACATAACCACTGGAGGTGGAGAGAAACAGAGAGACACAGATAGATAGATGCAGAGACAGACAGAAACAGACATGGACCACAGATGGAAGGGGGTGGACTTTATGTCAAAAGATATTCAGCATTACTATCTATTGAGAAATGGATCTTGAAGCTATAAAATGATACTATCTCTCATTACGAGAATAAAAATCCAATGTTGCCAAGTGCTGTTGAGAACATATTCCCAATGGAAACCTTATTTATCACTTATGGGAGTGAAATATAATGTAGGCCCTGTTACAGTAGTTGGATACAGGTTTATAACACTCAACAGACACCCTCAGGATTATCAGTCCTAGGTTTTTATATTACACAAATAAAAAATATGTTCCTGTAAAACTACAACACTCTGTTGGCACAACTTATCAGTATATCCTGTCAGCAGCTAAGAATAACCCAGATCACAATAAATTGAGCAAATAATTAATAAATCCTGGTGATTATATAAAGACTGTACCACTCTGGCATATGAAAGAATAAGCCATTGAAATTAGGAAAGAATGCAGATCAATGTCAGTTGCATCATGCTTGGTGAAAATCACCATTCTGAAAACATTACATAATGGAAGATTCCACATACATGACATTCTGGAACATGGGACACATAGCAGGAAAGAGCACCACTGAAGAAACTAGAACACGCAGCAATAGAGGTCAGGGAGAGCCTGACATTTTTATGGTTAATGGTACCATTATGAGCCACTCTGCTCTTCTGCATCAGCTGATTGTGAAGGGGACATGTAGTAAAGGACATGGAATTGTGATGTCGGAAACACAAAATTTACTGAATGTGATTAGCAAAGTATTAAGATATAAAAATCCGCAATAATACATACAATGAAAGACTTCAGTTTTTGGAGATGGGCGGCTGTTGGATTTTTTTCTTCTCCAGACACTGATTATTGAAACAATAAAGGCTTAAGGCAATGACTCTCTGCTTGCTGGCCAATAGAAAACGTTAAAGAAGAGGTCTAAAGGTTTTAGAACACGTTAAAGCAAGAGGTGTTAAGAATAATTAAAATCATTGATAAGCATAACACAGGATCAGGAGAAAAGCACAGGATTATAACAGGCACTTACACTGTCCACACTGAGTGCATAGCGCACCTTCCCAACACACACAATTTCATGCGATGTCCACACAGGCCTGGGGCACCCATTTCAGTTGATACATGGCTCTGTCTAAAATCTCCACAGCGAAAATGCTTCTTTCCTTTGTATATCAAGATGGTTCATAAATTTCTATAAATATTCCTTCATTTCTAGAACAGATCTGTGAAGGAAAGTAATTGTCATGTTTTGTTTACCTAGTCTTACAGGCAATAAAATAATGCTTTGCTAAATAAAGCTAATTAATTGCATTCATATCTATTTGTTGGTTACTAGCCTCTAGATTTCTCTCAATTATCTATAGCCCTGTATAATTATAGCTTAAATAATATATTAATTTGCTGACCCAAACAGCAACAGTTGATTTAGATTGATTAAGTACATTCCTGGCATAAACTTATGAAATCTATTTCAAAGACTAAATACCCTTTTAATGAATAGGGTCCAGTTTAATTACTTAACTTGAACCAAATATTAGTAAGGGATCTTTCTGCCTATCCAATTTAGGAGGTTGAATCATCTAGGCAAAAAACTTATAGTCATTAGCATTCCATAAGTAAGTCCAATCAGTTTCACACAGGTTTGAATAATTTTTATTATTTTCAAAATAATTACTAACTCAATTATTATTATGAAACAGGTATCTTCACACATTGACATTCACTTAAACCATGAACTATTGTTCAATTAATTATGAGCCATTCAGTAAAAAGGAAATAAGACTTAGGCACAGACCCGAACATCTACACATCACATCCAGCTGTCCAATATGTAAATGTCTCTCAGCTTCAGTCCACTGTCTGTGACTTCAATATAGAATGGTATTTCCTTATTCAGAATATTCTTAGAATTAAATATTTTTAACATAGTGCCTAGAAGAAAAGACAACATCTAATCAAAGCTACTTTATTAATAACTTCTGTTATAATTTTATAAATATTATCAGTAAGTAAGCTATTTAGTGGAAGAATAAGATTTATAAAGACAAATAAAGGAAGAAGAAATAGTAGCCCATACCTCTGTATTCTTGAACTACACCCATTTCAGGCAGATGTCAGAGGTTAGCCTTCTACCTAGAATCTGAACCAGGGCTGAAGGAAATGTCTGACTCAAATGTCTTGAGAGAGAGCTTCAGAAATGTGAAAATACTGTGGCATCAACGTCCACATATACCTTTAAATTATGCTTTCCCTGCAGTTTTGAGAGCTGTTGGTCAGAGGTTGCAAGGTGGAAAATGTTAGAGACACTAGAAAGTCTGGGTGTGCATCCATGTAAAAGACCATCTGACAGAGATGTATTTTAACATGAGCTGGAGTCTATCAGGTGACAGAAAACATATGATTCATTTAGGGATCGTACAAGGTGTCCCAATCTAGTGAACTTGCTCCTGAGTAGCCTGTGGCTTTATGAACACAATCACATTGTCTTCAAAAGACTTACAGTTCTGCTCCAGCAGTAGCGTTGCCTTCTTGTTCACTTCCAGTTTGTAACAAAAGCTTCCTGCCTCCCAAGGAGGGAAAAATAATAGAAAATTCTTATGAAGACCTTAGGACCAGGAAGAATGAACAGGTGGCAGACTTAGAATCTGGAGTTTCAGACTGTGCATGAGAGATGGCAGGGAGGCAGCCTGGGGTGCCGCACCATAGACCTGCTCAAAGACTGCAGTTATATGCAGTGTGAGAAAACATCAGCTTCTGCAGGGCAAGTCACATCTTCTGTTGTCACTGTCACCAAGCCCAAGAGAAGAGAACATGGGTCTACAGACCCATTGAAAAGTCAAAGCCTCTTTCTGGAAAATTTGAGCATGTGCTGGGGAAATACATTGTGGGGTGTTCTTCACATATTCCTTGTTGGCAGCTAGCCAAGGGAAATGAGGCTGAACCCAGCTCTAGTTTCATGAAGCAGGGCAATGACTTGTACATTAATAATAACTTAGTAGTACTTACTAATATTATTAGGGAGGCCTTTATGTCTTCTATTTATGCTTACTCAATTTTTCTAATACTTATCATTTAGAAATGATGATGTCTCCTGATCAAAGTCATAAAGAAGCAATTATAGAATCCAAAATATGTAAGTCAGTTGTTACAGAAAGATAAAGTAACATCTTAAGGTATGAGATCATCTTAGAAGATTAGAGTGTCACCCAAGGGCACTGACAAGGTTTGGAGCATAGACGTTTCAACACATCCTTGGAAACTGTGGTTAGTATTTATAAATCAGGAAAGGTACTCCAGTGGTGGATTTAGTTTAGGATAGCTAACCAGGCTAATTTCTCCTAGAATTATTTAGCTGTGGACTTGTCTAAAATCATCTATGAATGCACTGGTTTCAGAGTTTCAGAGTTTCAGAGCAGTCCCTCTGTTGTCGGGATATATCTGATTTGCTTGATAAACTCTAGATTGACTGGTGTGTTGTCATTTCTCCTTTAATTTTCAATTCATCTCACAACCACACAGTAGGGTCATTATTATGAGTGTTTAAGGGGTAGATAGTTCCAATCTTACCATGTAAGCACTGCAAGGGCTTTAAAAATATCTTAGTTTAATTAGTGAAAATTGATAACCAAAATTTCTTGTTCTCCATTACTCAGCTTTTCTCAATACATTCAAAAAAAGTGGAGAGTCTGTGCTACAAATATTTTATGCTTTGGGATTTGAATACATTTTTTAGCTACACTGAGGAATAAAACTGGCATAAGACTGAAAAAAGTTCCTGTCCCCTTAGCCAACATGTTCTACGGTTATTACTACTGTTGTTGTTAGTAGTTCTGATATCAAGTCCAGGGACTATTACATCCTAGGCACGTGCTATAGCACTGAGCTAAACCACTAGCCTCATTTTGTTATTGTGCATTAAAACTTTTCTTGGGGATAGCTTTCTTTCCACTGACAACTAGAATTTATGTCTGAATTACATGATTTAAGGTGATAGAACATGATATCATTTTTACTGTATTTTCTGATCTACAAGTTTAGTCTAACCATCATCAAATTTTTAAAAATACCAATAAAAATCTTTCCTTTTAATCTTATACTGAGAATAAGCTCTGATTAATTCTATATATCTTCTTAGATTAATAACTGGACATAAAAGTAAGGACTGGGTTGGATGTATTTAAATTTGCACAGATTGAAACTCAATTTCCTTCAAGCCTCAACTAAAAACAGGTTGTTCGACAGGAAGATATGTACAGTGCATATGAGAGGTTTTTTTATGAAAGTTTAATTCCCTTTTAGTGCTTTTCATGTGATGAAAATATGTTGAAGTAGAGAAAATGTATCATTCACTTTTTAGCATTTAATGAGTAAAAGAAATAAAGGTAGATCCAACTCATGACTCATGTATTTTGCATGATAATCAGCTCTAGGGCTTGCTCCATGAATCAGTGGGAGATTTGGAATTACAGTAATAAAGAGAACTGCTTAGGAGGCGCGCAGAGTCTCCAGCTCTGTATTTATGGGCCTGGCAGTAGGATTTAGCTATGTATGAGTATATATCCTCTGGGATGCAGCATCAGTCAGCTTCCTATTTGCAGAGACTCTCTACAGGGTTAGCATCAAAGAGCCTATCCAATACAGGGTGATGTATTTAACTTGTTGAGTTCAGAATATTTGGGCACAAGGTTAAGAGGATAATGTAGGCTCAGCAGATCTAGACTAGAAATAGACCTCAGTTTACACAAAAAAGGAACTGAGCAAAATGATTCCACTTTGATGTCACAGGTAATGGAAAAGAGTATGTGGAGGTGGAAAAGTGGGAAGATTTAGAAGTTGGGCACCATTACACAAGGGCAGACCAACAGGAGTTTTCAAATCTACAAAGGTTTTGATTTTCAAGCTTAACACTTGGCATTTAATATCAAAGAAAGCATGGCACACAGACAGCTGGCAACATGATGGTAGACTTTGGATCTCTAGTGTGCCCTGAGGGTCATGACCTTAAAGACTTAATCTTCAACATGGATCTGTTGTCAAGTAGTGGAGCTTTAAGAAGTGGTGACTAGAGAGACATTTTTGTTGTCAAGAGAATGCCTTTAAGGAAGATTGTGGGATTCTAGCTTTATTTTCTTCCTCTTTGCTTCCGGGTCCCTATGAGGTGAACATTTTCACTGCACACTGCATGTTGCCTTGCTTCAAGTCCCAAACTGAGTGGTCTGCTTGAAGTTCATCTGAACCCCCAAAGCTGTGAGCCTCTTCCTTTTATAATTTGAGAATTGAGGTGCTTTGCTTGATGAATTCAGAGTGTGATCTGTGACTACCTCATGGAGAAATGCATTTGTGGTAACAAAATAAAGGAAAAGAAAATGAAGATAAGCCAGAGTGAAAACAAGATCTCATTGCCTTAATTGGAATAGTTATTGACAGAAGATAGATTTAAGAAACGATTTCCCATTTTGCTGAGAGAAGAAAAGCAAGAACTGCAGGCTTTGAGGATGTCCCCAGAGCTTTGCTTTGTCTAATTAATTAAAAGTTTGAATCAGTACAAAATGATAGTCATACCTACCCAGCTCTGTATTTCAACTCTTCTAAGCATGTTAATTAACTCAGATTTGAATTCTGCATCTGGAACTCTGTATAAAACCTAAGGAAATGCAATGATACAATTATGAGGAAAAGTCACAGGTAGTCATTAAACCCAAATTCATTTCTTTTGATCATATTTTCAGTACAAGTTATATATTTTTATGACATTAATACATGTCTCTACCAATAAACTAAATGTTGAAGTGTTTTAGTGACACTGTGATTTGTTGAGAACAGTCTTCAGGGAGCCTTCACAATTTGCATACTATCTCCTATCAGCTAGCCACTATCAACATCAAAATAATGTTCTCAGTTATGTAAGTGTACATTCTCCCTATATAACAATGAGGATGTCTAGGATGCACACCCCAGGATCCCTGTATCTGAAACACACTCTTTGCATGATCTACAGTGCTTACATTTGAAGAAGTGACGGAAGTCAGAATTCATATCCAAGTTCTTCCTCTTCTATATGTTCTCACACATTTTCCTGGTTTTTCTGTTCTGTATTATTTGATTTTTCTCTCTTCTGTGATGCAGAGCAGTGTGGCTTTGCACTTGATTAAGTAGTTGTATTGCAGAAATAATTGTATGAGAGTGTGAGTGTCTAAGGAGGGCCCTGACGGGAGACGGTTCAAACATCTCTGAAGAGCAGACATCACTGCTACTTTATTGAGTATAGTTTAAGGGAGCTTTAACATTAAGCCAGTGCTCCAAAGATAATGAATAATAAATAGTTATTTGTTTGAAAAGAGTCTAAAATTCTATAAATCCTACAGAGTTAGACCTAGAAACCTATTAAGCTGAAACCCTAGTTGGGTCAAAATGTTATTTCTATAGCAAATTCATGTGATAATTACTGGTTTTTCGATGTCTGGCCTTTCCTTCTTTGTGCAGACACTTTTGGTCAGCCTGAAGAAAAAGGTTTCACATTTATGATCACCATGTATTGGTAACTGATCAGCTGATGAGATCAGAAAAAAAGAACAGTGGAATACTGCCTTAGTTTCTGTCCTATTGCTGTAAGGAGATACCACTAACCAGGCAACTTATAAAAGAAATCTTTTCACTGGGAGCCTGCTTTCAGTTTCAGAGGGTGAATCTTTGACTCTTTTGGTGGGGAGCATGGCAGCATGCAAGCAGGCATGGAGCTAGAGCAGTAGCTGAGAACTTACATCCTGATCCACAGGCAGCAAGCAGAGAGCCAGACTGGGCCAGGCATGGACTTTGGCAACTTCAAAGCCCACCCCAAGTGACCCACCTCCTACAATAACCCCATACATACCTCATAATCCTTCCTAAACAGCCCACCAGCTAGGAACTAAATATTTAAATATATGGTCCTAGGGGTAGTCTCATTTAAACCATCCTGCTGCTGAAAAATTCCTTGATTCTCCAAATGCCCAGATTCTTTGATCCAAAAGAGCTCACGCTTATCACTCAAAGATGACTTATCAAAACCTTTGATATTTCCTAAATGCGTAGTTTATTCATTCAAAGAATCCATAAAGTATGACACATTTTAACTTAAAAAAAAACCCCAAAAACCAAAAAACAAACAAACAAACAAACAAAAACAAAACAAAGAATGGCAAGCTGGTCCTAGATGGCAAAGAATGGATTCAAGGAAGACTTGACATAGAAAGGAAACCCTAAGCAGAAATTGGAAAGCAAGTTCTGGATATTGGTGTAGAACAGACCAAAAGGATCACATGCACAAACTTGCATGTTTTCCGAAAATGCAAATCTGAACACCACCTTGCCTGGCTATCTGAGGTGACCACTGGATGAGTACCAGACAATCTGCCCAATGCTGGGAGTGTGCAGACTCACAAGATTCTGCCATTCTTTGGTTTCAATAGTCTTAATCTTGTAGTAGATATCTTGTATGGCCTTATGGGAGATGTTCTGGTGCCATCTCTCTTCCTTCTTCCTTGCTGTTGTCTTTACATGATGGAGACAACCCCAGAGGTTTGTGTGAAAGAAGTTATGGTATTCATCCCATCTCCCTCTGCTTTTTTCCTGAAATGGGCTTTAACCATTTTGGATGACATTTTTTTCTTGTTGGGCACTCTGGCTCCCTTCAGCCAGAGATTTAGTTCCTGATAGGTTCCAGAACATGTGTCCATTGCATTGAGCCTGAGATCCCGAGGGAAAGCCTAATCTTTGTGGCCTTGTGTGTGTTTGCCTTTCCTAACTGCCCCATCACTGTAAATCGAACTCATTAGCCTTTCATTCATCCATGCTTTGACTGAGCCATCTGTTTCCTTCCACGATGTTTCTCGCATGAAACTTTGTTTCTCAGCTTTGCACTCTAACAGATTTTCTTCATGTGAAACTAATTTTGTGCTTGAATGAGTGAGTCACTGAAACCTCAGGATGACCCTGTGAAATAGCTTATGAATTATGTTAGTTTTCAACATAGCTTTGTTATGAATGAGAATATGATAGAATAAATCAAGGCCCTATTGAAGTGTAGGTTCAACAAACCTCATAAGTGTTTATAGCACTGTCAAGTCTCTGCAGTGTGAAAGCTTCAAGATTCCTTCCATGGGTTTACATAGATGCTGCAGTGAGACAAAAACCACTTCAGTTGGGAAATGAAGATCTATTCCTTTAAAAGCCTTTTTCAGCTTATTAGGAGAAAGATGCCATAAACAAAACATCATGTATTCCCTTTCGGTTATTTCCCATCTGTCTTTTTTCTAGATTACTCTTTTCTGGTTCTGATATCCTGTTTCTGCTTCTCTTATAGAACTACCCAATAATGTTGTTTGCTTCTCTGTTAAGGATTCAATTGCTACCTGTGGACCAGGTGAAGGAGCAAAGGTCACTGGAATGGATGACAAGATACTCTTTGATCTTTTCCATACCTATTCTTTAAGCATTTGCCACGCAATTCACCCCCAAAGAAAACGTGTTCCCAGCACATTGCAGCACATAGTAAATTAAATTTACTTTAAATCCACACTTTCCCTCTCCCTCATATATGAAGGAATCAACTGATTTTATCCACTAGAGTCAATTTTGTTTATAGTTCAAATCATATTTAAAGTAGCTATGAGAGAAGACTGTAACACTTTCTTGTTTCCATATACTTTCTGTTGGCTTTGGTTACAATTTACTCTGATCCCCACATTGTCACTATATGTGACCACTTCTTCTGCCTGTATTCTTAGATCCTTCCATTTCCAGTTTTAAACAGTATCTATGGGATATAATTGGTGTCAATAAATGTATTGGATTCACCCACAATAGGCAGCAATGGACATTTTGTTCAGCTTGGATTGTGGACAGAAGAATGTTATTGTTTGAACACCTCTACCCTCCGTGCACCATAACCAAAGTCCATGTACATTGTGGTGATCTTTATGCAGTCTGCTTAAGCATTTTCAAAGAAAATTACTCACAGAAGCTTACTATTTAGAGACAAATAATAGTTGCCTGAATTTCAAACCAGGCTACCAAGTCACGAATGGATAACATAAATGGGTTCAGTCAAAAGGAAGATTAATTTCTTTCTGAGAAACTTTCCTTTCTCATTGTGCCTGGATAATTTTCTCAGATATTTCATAATACCGTGAAGGGATAGAAAAATCCATTTAGATTGTTTTTTCTTCATGATTTTAAAGAAAAGGTAACATAAACCCTTTCAATTTGTTCAAATGTAACATAATTCAGTAGCTCTGATAAGATTCAATTATATAATAGCTTTATTGAGATTATATTAGAGAAGTATTTGTCTAAGTTCTGCCCCACTAAATAATATCTTAAATTTCTCTAGGAACAAGTATTTTAATTCTGATATGATGACATTAATTATAGTGGTTTCTGGTTTTCAGAAAAATCAGTAAGTATTTCACAGATATTTCAGAACTACTTTTATTGACTCTGTATTATATTAAGTCACACTTTACTTTATATCCAAAACTAAGCTTTCTTGAGTAGTTTATAAAATAGTTTCTAAGAAGCAAGCCTAGACATTTTTTTGCCCATGCTTCTTTTTCCTTTCAATAAAGCCTGCTCTAATGCAGCTTAACTCATGTACTCAATCATTGCACACATTTCTTAGGTGCTTATAGGAAACACCTGCTCCATGTCCACACTTCCAGACCAGGCATAGGTCCTCAGAGACATATAGTATTGGATAACATATTTCAAAAGAATTCATATTTTATAGCCTATTCCATAAAGGATTTGAAGAGCCTTTTAAAGTGAAACACTCATAAATCAGAGCAATTAAAGTTTAAAGGCAAATGAAAATCCAATTAGGAAGACTATAAAGGCCCATGTGATGGTTTCCTTAAATGATTTAGCTGCATCCTTCAAGCACTACCTTTGCCCCGTGGTTCTTGACATAGCACACGTGCGAGGAAATGATATAAAGTTAGAAAATTCTCATGTTACATTTCTTCTTGGAGCACATTTTTTTAAAATCAGCTAATAAAAGAGTCCCAGGCTGGTAGCAGCATCCTCCAAAAGAGTTTGGAGCAGTACCTGTGTGTAAATACCATTTTGAAGAATAAAAAGACACGTCCAAAGATCTCTTCTATTAGCCGAAGTGATTGGTTTTAAGTCTATCCCGGTGGATTCAGAACAACATGAAGAGTTTCACTTGTTTATCCCATTTATATTTTCTGATACATTATGATGCATATGGAAACGGGATCCTATTTTAGGCCTTACTATTTGTTGAAAGTAAAGCACTGATTCCCAAATGCACCCAGATGAGTTTGCCAGTGCCATATATTTTCTGATTCTGAGGTTCCAGTAGGTGGCACCATGGGTGTCACTCATAAAAGAGACAGGAGTCTATTCACTGTCAGCTGAGGCACTATGACTACAAAGAACTAATCTAGAAATCGGTGCTGATGTGAGAATCTGTAGTTAATGGAAAGTTTTCCTTTGTCTGAATGTCATTTTCACAAGCAGAAGAAGCACAAAATTTCCTTAAATGTCTTATGTGTTACTTTTGCACTGGATTGGGTTCAAATCCTTTCTCTGGTACCTGCTATATCTGTGACGTTGGGCAAGTTAACTGACTACTGTGTTTCTGTTTTTGTACTTTTCAAGTATGTGTGCCATCTCCCTAATGGTTTTTGAGAGAAATTATACAAGACACCAGGGCTGGCTTCAGAGGAGTGTATGCTGCTTTCCTTCGTCATTGCCTTGCTGGAGCTTGGGGTTTCATGCTCCCACACATAACAATGCATGAGCTTGGCATGAGCTTCTCATTTCTATCTCTATAAATTATGATCAGAGATTTCGGATTACCCCCTTTGCACTCACTCTTGACCATCCATTCTCCTTTGTATCCTACTCTTATGATTAGTTTTATTTGAAAACTGTTTAAACAATATTTTAGACCAGTCAGTATTTTATTTTCACCAGCTTCTGTCCTACTGGAGAAATGCTGCAAGGAAGAGCATTGCTTGAGTTTCATCATTGTCCTATTGTGGTTCAGATCCTTTTGAGAATATGTATTCAATATGCGCTCATCTCCTTGATGTTTTGGAAATTACAGATACAAATACTACTTGGGATGAAATTGTGTTGCCTGAAGGAAGGGTGCTAGGGTTGGTTTTAGTGTCTACTTTCCAGAAATTAGAATCACCTGACGACAGGGATGCATCTGAAGAATTGTCCTGATTTAAGTGGAAAGGTCACCTGGAATGTAAATGGCACCTTCTGGTAGGAGCACAAATTTTAATAAAAAGGATATGTCAGAAGGAAATTTATTATTTGGCCTTTTGTTGCCTTGGTTTTACCTCTTACCCTTGAGTTGTTGCTGCTATTGCTGCTGGCTCCTTCATTCACTTGACAGGAGAATTAGCATTCCTAAATTTTCATCCTAGAATGCTGACCAGAAGATCTATAGAAGCTTCCCAGGCTAAAACTGATGTTAGCTCTATGTGTCCATGTTCCATTGTGATATTAGCCACCAGGTCCATCCACTATCAACAGTATGAATTTCTAAGTTGGGAGATGGCCAGAGATAGGTGGCGATCAATCTTGCAGGGTGTTTTATGTAAGAACTCTCTTGACAGGGAATGGGTGCTATAGTTTTCAGATTATTTCCTATTGTTATCTGCTACTGGAGTTACTGAGCAGAGAGAGCTAAAGAAAAGTTTTGACCTTGGCTTATACTGTCTCCAACATGAGTACCATAGTAAGGCTGAATAGGCTGTATTAAGCCGAGTTAATCAAAAAATTTTCTAAAGCTTATACTTGATCATTTCTACCAGTGAGTTGGATTTTGCTGTTGTTGTTTTCTGTTTGCTTTTTTTTTTTTTTTTAACCTTTTGGTTTCAAATAACCTTTTAAATATGGCTATTAATTACTAGATAGTTTCATATGATGTATTTTGATCATATTTATCTTTGTCCCCAAACCCTTTCTAGATCCAATAACAACTTCCTATGACCCCACCAACTTCATCTTCTTTTTCATTTGTAAAAGAAAATAATAACTTATTGCTCTAATTTGTTTGGTTCATATATGACTGGATATGGGGCCATCCATAGAAGTGTGGTCAACCTACCATGAACCAAACCCTTAAAAAAAAACCCTAACTTTCTCTTCCCCAGAAATCATTAACTGTCTGTAGCTCCTCAGTTAGCAGTGGGAACTCATGAACCCCTTCTCATTTCATGCTAGCATGTTGACTGACTTGATCATCTGCAAGCAGCAACAGAGACTGTGATGTTATGAGTTCAGTGTTTCAGGACAGAAAAAACTATTTTGTTCTGTCCTCAGCTCCCTTTGGTATCTACAGTCTTCCTATACCTCTTCTACAATGATTCCCTAAGGATCGGGGAAGGTGGATATGATATGCCTGTTCCATTTGTTACTGAATTCTTCTCAGTTATTCATTCTCCACACTTTGACTAATTATGAATTCTACATTAATGAGCATGGGCTGTATGAATAACCTGAAAGCTGAACAAAACAATGGATATAGAGATTTGAACTTGGGTAAGACTGTTCATTGCACCCCCAACGCCTCTCCAGCAGCCAGATGAGTGTCTTCTAGTATTAGAATTTACCACCCCAGAGCTTTCTGGTCAGTACCCACTTGATTTCTCCATGTTCTGTGACCAGTGTTTGTGATGTCTTCAGCAAAAGGCTAATCCTTAATTTCTGATGTCCAACCAAGAGAATGTGACATTTGTATCACAGACTATAATATTTTCTAGTTCCATTCATTATTAATTAATTGCAGCCCTGATCACAGACTATAATATTTTCTAGCTCTATTCATTATCAACTAATTGTAGCCCTGATTTTAATTATCTCTTTGCACATACTATTTTAGGGTTTTCTATTTGTTTGTTTGTTTTTGCTTTCAGGTGCATAATTAAGTTACTAATTTTAGAACTCAATTTTTTTTATATAGGAAGTTAGTGCTTTAAACTTTTAAGAATTTTCTTCATTGGGTCATTTTTACTCACTTGTAGGATTTATTTTTTTTTCCTTCCTGATTTCTTCCTTGACCCATTTATTATTTAGTAAAGTGTGGTTTAGTTTCCATGAGGTAGAGGGTTTCTGTAGTTTCTAATACTGTTGATAGCTTCATTCTGTCTTTTGATTAGATTTTATTTGAAGTCTATATGTCAGATATTATAGGTATATAATGTATATAATATATAATTTATATAATAATTGTAATATATGTGTTTGCTTGTTCCCACTGACTTAAAATACCCTTTCCCATCTCTTTGCCCTAAGGTGATATATATCCTAGATCCTAAGGAGTGTTGCTTGGAGACCTTAACAAGATAGAGCCTATTTTCTAATAAAATCTAATAGTCTGACTCTTTGTTGGGGAATTGGAACCATTATTAATAAGTTATTATTGAACAATGAATATTAACTCCTGCCATGGTGTTTTGCTTATCGTTTTGGTGATATTTTCTTAGTTCTTTTTAAATTAACTGTTCGGAAATTGTTTTTTATTGACTTTCTAGATATGTTTTCCTTTTGCCTACTTTCTTCCACTCTTGCAGAAAATTCATCTATTTATTGCTGCCTTCCTTTACAGATATAAGAACTCAGCTTCTTCAGAGACTTCAAACTGAGCTGAAGACCAGTAGGCTCACCAAGAATCTTCTAGTCATCTATCCTCATGGACTGTGCAGATTCCAGGTATAAAACACAATTGTTGGACTATCTGGACTGTACCATGTAAGCCAATCTAAAGAATCTCCTTTTAAAGCATATTCATCCTATCAGTTCTATTCCTAAAGAGAAAAATACAGTATACCAAGAGGGATCTGCCCCCAGGAATGGATTGATGCTATGATAAATAGCTTCCAAATAAAAGATTTCAATTCTCTCTCCCCTTCTTCTCCTATCATGTGTTTTTATTCCTCACACTTTCTGACATGGGATGATAGAAAGGGAGGCCCTCATCAAGATGCTATCATTATAATAGTCTCAACCTCCAGATTAATGAGAAGTAAATTTCCTTCTCTTATAGATGTCCCACCCAGACTGTTGTACTCTGTTATGGCAACATAAACCAGAATAAGATAAATAGAAGAGGGTTAATAATAATACAACTAAATTAAAAGAACAGATAAAATGCCAAGACCAAGAATAAACTTGAGTGACAGTGGAAAATATTCTACTTACTCTTGGGCTAGAAGTGAAAGATAGGCTAAGAAAATAGAAGAGTTAAGACATAATACTACCTGAGGACCCAGCTATACCTCTCCTGGGCATATACCCAGAAGATGCTCCAATATGTAATAAAGACACATGCTCCACTATGTTCATAGCAGCTGTATTTATAATAGCCAGAAGCTGGAAACAACCCAGATGTCCCTCATCAGAGGAATGGATACAGAAAATGTGATACATCTACACAATGGAGTACTACTCAGCTATTAAAAACAATGACTTAATGAAATTTGCAGGCAAATGGATGGAACTTGAAAATATCATCCTGAACGAGGTAACTCAGTCACAAAGGAACGAACAGGGTATGTACTTACTGATAAGCGGATATTAGCCCAAAAGTTCAGAATGCCCAAGTTTCACTTTATAGTAACCACTGGACTGAGAGTGAGGTCCCAGATGAAGGAGTTGGAGAAAGGTCTGGAGGAGCTGA
>CM052712.1:17969616-18008630 GCA_028551405.1 Uromys caudimaculatus | reverse complement strand
CCAGGTGTTCGAGAGTTTTCCCCTCTTTCTCTTCTATTAGATTCAGTGTATCTGGCTTTATGTGGAGGTCCTTGATCCACTTGGACTTGAGCTTTGTACAAGGAGATAGGAATGGATCAATTTGCATTCTTCTACATGTAGAACGCCAGTTGAACCAGCACCATTTGTTGAAAATGCTGTCTTTTTCCCACTGAATGGTTTTAGCTTCTTTATCGAAAATCAAATGACCATAAGTGTGTGAGTTCATTTCTGGGTCCTCAATTCTATTCCATTGATCTACCTGCCTGTCCTTGCACCAATACCATGCAGTTTTTATCACTACTGCTCTGTAGTACAGCTTGAGGTCAGGGATGCTGATTCCCCCAGAAGTTCTTTTGTTGTTAAGGATAGCTTTTGCTATCCTGGGTTTTTTGTTGTTCCAAATGAATTTGAGAATTGCTCTTTCTAAATCTATGAAGAATTGAGTTGGAATTTTGATGGGGATTGCATTGAATCTGTACACTGCTTTTGGCAGGATGACCATTTTTACTATATTAATCCTTCCAATCCATGAGCATGGCAGATCTTTCTACCTTTTGAGGTCTTCTTCGATTTCTTTCTTCAGAGACTTGAAGTTCTTGTCATACAGATCTTTCACTTGCTTGGTTAGAGTCACACCAAGATACTTTATATTGTTTGTGACAATTGTGAAGGGTGTCATTTCCCTAATTTCTTTCTCAATCTGTTTATCCTTTGAGTATAGTAAGGCTACTGATTTGTTTGAGTTAATTTTATATCTAGCCACTTTGCTGAAATTGTTTATCAGCTGCAGGAGTTCTCTGGTGGAATTTTTCGGGTCACTTAAGTTTACGATCATATCATCTGCAAATAGTGATAATTTGATTTCCTCCTTACCAGTTTGTATCCCTTTGACCTCCTTTTGTTGTCTAATTGCTCTAGCTAGAACTTCAATTGCTATATTGAATAGATAGGGAGAGAGAGGGCAGCCTTGTTTAGTCCCTGATTTTAGTGGGATTGCTTCAAGTTTCTCTCCATTTAGTTTGATGTTGGCTACTGGTTTGCTTTATATTGCTTTTACTATCTTTAGGTATGGGCCTTGAATTTCTGATCTTTTCAAGACTTTTATCATGAAGGGAAGTTGAATTTTGTCAAATGCTTTTTCAGCATCTAAGGAAATGGACATGTGGCTTTTTTCTTTGAGGAGTTTGTTTATGTAGTGAATTACATTGATGGATTTCTGGGTATTGAACCATCCCTGCATCCCCGGGATGAAGCCTACAAAAGACACAGAGAAATGGCCAATGAAACTAGAGGGAAAGGGTTATAGAGGAAAAACAAACAAACAAACAAACAAACAAACAAACAACTCCCCTCAAAACAATGACTGTATAATTCCCAAGAAAACAGAAGCATAAAGCTGATGGAAATGACAATTCTGGAATTAGATTGGAATTCAGTAAGAAGAGAGAAACATTCAAGAGGACTTGCGCTCAAAGGAACATAAAATTAAAAAAACTCAATATTTCACCAGAAAACTCAAAGAAACCTTACAAGTAGAATGGATCAAGCAGATGATAAAATATGTAGAGTTAAATATAAAGTAGAGGATATAGTCCAAATAGACAATATATAAAAATATTTTAATTTAAAAATTCATGAAAAGAACATAGAGAAAATGTGGGACAATGTGAAAAATGAAATAAAACGAAAAAGCATACCTTTGAATTATAGTCATATGAGGAGTAAGGATCCAAGTTCAAAAATTGTAGACCAGATCTTCAACAGGAGCATAGAAGAAAACTTCCTCAAAATGAGGAAAGGCACCAAAGAGACAAAAGTAGAAAAAAAATCCCTATGGCATACAATAGCTAAAACACTAAGCTTATCCAACAAAGGTTTATTGTAAACTGTAAAAGAAATATGCAAATAACAAATAAAGAATATAAAAATGTCCAGACATTACATGAAGATAAAATACAGCAAAACAAACCTCTGGTAACCATTTAAAATTATATAATGAGGGAAAATTATAGCTCTAAGTGCCTACATTGAAAATTGAAAGAGCATGAATAAATGGCTTAATGATGCAACTTTAAAAAACCAATAACGAATCACATAAAACCCCAGCTGACATTTAGACATTAAAAAAATCACATCAGAAATCAATGAAATAAAAACAATACAAAACAAATCATCAAATCTAAGAGCTGTTTTTTTGAAAAGAAAAGCAAGAATGACAGATGCTTGACCTAACTACCAAAAAGAAAGAAAGAGATTACCCAAATTAACAGATAAGAAACTAGCAGAGAAACCTTACAATAGGCAGCATAGGAATTAAGAATACAATAAAGAAATATTTTTAAAATGTGTACTTTATTCAGCTGGAAAAATCTTTAAAAATTATATTAATTTATAGGTTTAGTCAAATGACCAACATCAAATCATGAAGATGTGTAGAACCTAAACAGATAAGAAAAGCAAATAAAATTGATCACTTTATCAAAAGCTATTCACAGATTCAATATAATCTGAAATGAAATGCCCATTTTATTCTTCACAAAAACAGGAAAAAAATTCTAAAATTTACATGAAACCACAGAAGACCCAAATAAGAACTCAAATAATCCTCCACAGAAAGAACAATGATGCAGAGATTGCCATTCCAGATACTAAGATATAATACACATACATAGTAATATAATCAATCTTGCACTGGCATAAAAACAGACTTGTAAAATAATGGGAAAAAGAAACTGAAAACCCAATGAGTCAATATAAATTTATCCATCGAATATTTAACGAACATGTCAGAATCATAATCTGGAAAAAAATTATCTTCAACCAATGGTGCTGACAAAATTGAATGTCTGCATGGAGAAGAATAAAATTATATCCACATTATCACCTTGGACAAAAATTTACTCCAAATGGATTGAAGACCTAAACATGAAAACTGAAACACTAAAACTTTTAGAAGAAAACATAGGCCATACCCTACTTACATGGTCATATGAAAGGACCAAAAATTGACAAGTGAGAGTTCATGAAACTAAAAAGCTCTGCACAGCAAAAACCATTCAGGTGCATGAAGAAGAAGCCTACAGAATGGGAGAGAATCTCTGCCAGCTATACATCTAACAGTTGATTCATATCAAGGAGGTATAAAATACTCAAAAAGCACAGAATCAAGAAAATAAATGGCCAGGTAAGAATTGGACCTGGGATCTGAATGGATAGTAGTATGTCTAATTAGTCAGTGGAGCCAGAAATAAATACAGAATGAAGCAAAAGGTTGAAATAACAGGATATTTGAAAAAAACCATTAGGAAACATTCATCTAAAAATGATCCATATATGTCTATATACACATCATTTAAATGAATTTCTCTTCTGAACTGCTAATGCTCCTTCCAAGAGTCAAAGATCACCCAAGAAAAATCCAATCATTGGACATGAGAAGCTTCCTTTTAAGTTGTTGGTCAGGGCTGTCTCAGAAGTTCCCACAACATATGAGCTATTGCTTTTGCCTTTGGTTGTCCCCAGAAGTGAAAGCTAAGTTTCTATTGTTGAGGACTCCAGGCACTTCAAACACAGGGCTCAGTCCCTGAACTGGAAGTGACCTGAATGCCTCCTCTCTGAGGTCTATCTTTCATGTTACCTGAAAGTGCCATGTTATTTTCCAAAGGAGGGAAGCAACCGACACCTGACCCAACTATCATTCCTATGAGTCCCAAGGACCAGCATGACACCATAACCTCATGGATGCAATAGTAGTATACATAACTTGGAAGTAACTAATAGACCTCTAATTTGACTTCAGATCTGTGAAAATTTAAGGCAGGTTCTAATTGGTCTATAACATGAATTAGTGATATATAGAGATGATAGCTTTGTGTTGTTTGCTATTTCATCTTCCGTTGTCTCTGATGACCTTGTATAGAGACAGTTGTTGTTCTGTTAATGAAATACCACTCTATAATTGCAAAATGTTCAGTTTCTTTTTTGATATTTTGAATGTGTCTAAGAAAATACCTTTTTTATTAGTACTGTTGTCCTTTTCATAGGCCTAAAATTGTCCTTTTGGGGAAGCTAGTGTTTTGCTTTTGCCCGTTTTGGGTTACATGAATTATTACAGTGTTTATCTTTTCATATAGATAGCTGAAGAAAGCTTTCATTTACACATTTTGTATTTTGGGATGGGGATAATCACCTTTCCATTCCTAATTTAAACTCCAAAATCATGATCCGAGATATTGTGGATAAGAGATAACACGTAGCCCACTTGCAAGATAAGGGGAATCAGTTCTATCACACCATTGAATTATTACAATCAAACTTTCCAGAAGAACTAATAGAAAATTATGTTCTAATCCTTATGTGAGGATTCCATTCTTTAGCTTCCATTACTGTGTAATAGCAATTATACTGTGTAGTTCACCTGTTAGAGAATAACTGAGAATGTGTCACAGAAAGTGTGAGCCTAAAACTCAAGACTGCCGTCTTAAACTCTTTGTTGACATTAGTTCCAGTGAAGGCTGTGAGAACATTGGCTGTAACACTTTTGCCCATTTTTCTAAATATAGATTGCTCAGGAAGCTTGTTTATTTAAGAGTCTTTTTAATTAGTTGATCTAGCTCTTTGAAAAAAATTATGCCATGCTTAAAATCAAAGTTAGGGTTTGTTTTTCTATATTGTGATTTTCCCTTTATAAATTAGATACAAGGAAATATGATATTGTTCTCTTAAAGTGCCCATGTTTTAAATACTGTTCTTGTAACTTTTACACACTTTTGTGTGGAGTGCTGTTTGTCATATAATTTTGACTTGAGTTCATTCTCATTTGCTTATATAATTTGAGAAGGGATACTGAGCATGAGTCCTGGCTGAAACTAGAAAAGTAATAATAGCAGAGATTTAAAAAAAAATAACAGCAATGATGATGATGACAATGATGATGATGAAGACTAATCTACATGGTGATTTGGCTGTTACAGGTCCTTTAACCAGAGTATCTAGCGTCCCATGTGCTTACTTTTACTTTCATGTTATTGACCGAGAGGCGCAGTTTAAAAACAGCTGTTCTGTGATTCTGTTCAGCATGTGGTATCCTTTGACTAACCTACACACTCTGAATTACTTCTCAGCAAATTTGAATATTATGAAGTGATATTATACACATAGTACTCTTTGTAAATGTCGGGCATGAATATTTTATAATAGTAAACATTGACTCATCTCATAAAGTCTTGAAGATATATGACATGTGCCTAAACTATATCCTAAAATGGGGTATATGTTTTTCTCTATTGAAACAGGAAATATCATAGTTTCCACATTAATTGATAAATCTATGTTTATCAAGAAAATTAACCTTAATGTTAATTAAATATCACTTTATAATCAAGAGTAATAATTATTTCTGATGCCTTCTTTTGCCTATTGAAATTACATGCCGGTCATTTCTCTCAAAGCTTCTTTTTCAAATTTTATTAGACTCTGTAATTTGTACTTATCTTGTATTCATTCTGAATTATTTCAACAATTATATGCCTGTCTGTAACTGCAATGCCCTGGTTTTAGCATAATTTTTAGAATACCTTTTATTTATGTATATGAGTGTTTTGTCTATCTGTCTGTATGTACACTATGCAAATGTCTGGTACCAGTGGAGGTTAGATGAATGCTTAGACTCTACAGAATTGGAGTTGTAGATGGTTGTGAGCCACCCTGTGGGTGCTGGGAGTAAACTGAGTCATTTGCAAGGACAATACATGCTCTTAACCAGTAATCCAGATCCCCACTCTGCCAATCCTTTTCTTAACTTTTCTGAAGAAGTAACTTTGTAAAAGAGAGGCAGAAGTAAACAGAAAGAAGAGAAAGAAAAATAGAAGGTAGGTAAACAGCCAACACAGGCTGACAGCTCAAGTTTCAGATGTACATTATAAAGAATGAGGAAGAATACTGTTTATGATTCTATGCCTCTAAGAATCATTTGCTACAGAGAGATTCCTGGTGTTAGATTTTTCTTGTTTGACCAATTAGGTTATTTCTCTGTAAGAGAGTTATGGTCTAACCTCATTTATATTCTACAAAACAATACCTACAAAACTGACATTATGCTCGATTCCAGATCAGCAATGATGACAATGAATAAAGCTAGACTCTAAATTGTCCAGTTTTTAGTGACAAAATACAAATAAATGCATCAGTTCCCATACTTGGACCTATGGAAATAAATGCAAAGTGCTGCAAACCATTACAATCTGAGGCAAAATGCAAGATAATGTCTTTAGATTAATTCTTTTAAAACCCAATTGGCTATTTACAGTGACTATGACATTATGCTTTATAATGCATCTCCAATTAAAATGTAAAGCAATGATTAAAAGTTCAAAACAGGAACTTAAGGGCAACTGATCCAAAGCTGAGGAAAAGCAGAAAGGTTGATTTTTACCTACTTTATAGAAAACTGACTCTAAAGAGTTTTAATGTTATATCCTGCCCAATGATTAAGGATGGATTAACAGCAATGTAAGAAAATACATTGTTAGAGAAAATATGGCTTAATACATAAAAATCAACAAATGGGCAATTAGAAATGAATTAATAGCATTCTGGTCTACAACAGCTTTAACAATGTATGATTTTAGAAACAAATTTCAGTATGTGTAACACCTATGCTTCCAAACTTTCCAATATTTTACTAAAGATAAAGAAAGACAGAATAGCTCTCTTGCTCTTCTACTCTTTTTTTTCTTGTTCTCTTGCCTTCTTGCTCATGGTCGGCCCCCCCTGCCTTTCTCTGCTTCTACTACCCTTTTAACTCCCCTCCCCATGCCATGAATAAACTCTATTCTACACTAAAAAAAAAAAAAAAAAAAAAAAAGACATAATAATCCCCATGGATTAGCAGACTCAAAGTACTTAATGCGACATTTTCCCTAAACAGATGTATGTGTTCCCTGAAGCCCCACTTGAAATCCCTATGGATTTAGTTCTGAAATCATCCTTATTTTACAGTATCTAGAAAAATACATATTGTAATCAACATAGCCAAACAGGCCATGGAACAAAAACATATTCAGAAATAGACTCAGGCATGCAGTGTTTGAACTGTTATGCCAAAACAGTTACAGGCACTATGCTTTCTCAATAAGCTATCATTTAAAAACTGGACATGTAAACGGCTGAACTGAAATGGTAAGCATCAGAGATGAAAGCTTGTGTTCATCAAAGGAACAGATTACAACAACACCACTCAAGCTGCAGGCTGAGAACACAGCCACAGTTCATACCTGACACAAGATTGGTATCTAACATATGTGAAACATCCAGATAACTGGTTGATAAGAGGATCTACTACATAGAAAGAAGTTACATGAAACACATGACGCCTGTCTGTTGCCATGTCATGCAACATGGCTGGGCAGAGGACACAAAGCATGAAGCCATGCCATGTGGCCCGGGAGGGAGAGAACACCCAGAGACTTGGGTTGACTATAGACACCTAGAGGCCACTTGGCTCCATCCTAAGCATAGTAGGCAGAGGAGTTCACCCAGAAGCCCACCATCCAAGTGGTCCACCTGCAGTGGAAGTCACTAAAATGTGCAAATATGTGATGGACAGATATGAGCGAAATAGAAGTGGAGCAACTTGAGCATTAAGAAGAGAGATGGAACTGGAGACTCGAAGGTGGAGAGGAATAACATGTTAAGAGAAGCCAGCCCCATCACCTGAGGTCAAGGTAAATTCTCAGCCAGAGCTGCCACTGAGAACCATGTCCATGACAATGTAGCAGCAGGTATTCAGTGTTGATGTCCATGGCTCATATTACCGCTAGATACCATGGGGATATCCCTGGTCTGTGCAGCCACCTGGAATTACATAGATGTCAAAAGGCTGTGCAGAGCTGGCCCTGCTCCTCACTGGCTATTGCAATGGAGAGCTGGCCCCGTATCTCCCCAATGGCAACACTCAGGAGAGTGGCCTTGAGCCTCACCTGGGCAATGCGGTAGAGCTGGCCCAGGTAGCAGGGGTGTGGGTGAGCTAGCCCTGTAGGTGGAGAGCTAGCTTTGCCACTGCCACTTCTCTGCCATGGAGTGGTATGGGCACCGGGGGAGATGATGTGCTCTACCCCACCTACCCCTTGCTACCTGTGGTAGTCAAGAGAACTGGTCCTGAGGTCATGGGAGCAGGGGAGTTAGTCTTGCCCCTCACCAACTGAAGAACTCAGGAGAGTAGATCCTGCACCTCACCTGGGCAGCACAGTGGAGCTGTCTCTGGTGGTGAGGGCACAGATAAGCTAGCCTCTAGGGTATGAGAGCCAGAAAATTGGCCCGGCTCCTTGCCAGCTGTAGCACTTGGGAGAGTACACCCCAACCTTTAGTGGGCGGCACAGTGGAGCTAGCTCTGTGGGTGTGGGTGCAGGTGAGCTGGCCCTGAGGACCTGATAGCAGAAGAACTGACCCTGCTTTCTGCCAGTAGTGGCACTGGGTGGGCTAGCTGGAGCAGTGCTAGAGAGCTCTTCATGGTGGTGTGGATAAAAGAGCTAGCCCACTGACCACCTTAGCTATCACTCAGGCTCAGAGCCAGGGCTTTGAGTTGGCCCGCCCCCAAAACCTATATCCACTGTGAACAGTTGGATCATGTGAAAGGGTTGGTCCAGCCGATCCAAAGCTGCAGGATCTTCATGACACAGGGCAACAACAGGCTAACTGTGAGGAGTCCTAGTAAAGATCCAATATTGATGGTGTGACAGAAGCCAGAGACCTCAAACCAGTCCAGTGATTCCATGCAATGACCATTTGCAAGTGAATAAATGAGAACATAGGAGTATACTGTGTGACACACTGTGACACACTGCAGCTTCTACAACAAGATGTTCTGTTCTGTTTATTTATTTATTCATTTTTTGTTAATTTGTTTTTTACTTTCATTTAGTGGGAGGGGTGCATGGCTGGAGAACAGATACCACAGGAGATGAGTGGGACTGGGGTACATGATGTGAAACTCACAACAAATCAAAAAACTGAAAAAAGGGAAAGAAGGTAACACTAAAGATTTACAAATGACTTGGAACACAGGAAAAAATTGCTTATTTTTAATCGTGAAAGGAATGTAAATTAAGGCATAATGACATGCTGTGGATTAAAGTCTGCAAGATTCAATTCTAAAATGTACAATGCTAGTGTTGGTGTACATGTGGGATAATGGAACTTTCATAGATGCAAAATATTGCAGTCACTAAGCAAATGACTCTGGAAGATTCTTACAAAGTTAACATATAACCCAAGAATTAATCTAAAATGTGCGTTCAAGAAAGAGTCCTCTGGGGAAGCAACATGTATCCACATGTACAGGAAATTCTATAAAATACTACACCTGGTTGTCAGCTGAGGGAGAAATATCTACGTAGACATGATGAGAACTGAAAGCATTAAGTATGGTGTGTTCCCTGTCAATCACAGCATCAGGAATGGTGAAAGATGCTAGAGCAGTTGTTTCCAGTAAGGGTCAATCTGTTGTGTCAATGGGAATAAAGAAAATTCCAAATGCTTGGGAGGCATTGCAGGAGATTGGCACAGTAGGACATCTTGCAGTTGCATAGCAGTCTAAATCCACAATGAATGATGCCACATACCCTTTTCAGCTTTGTAACATGTCTCATATATTTTACATTATTGTTCTTGATTGCTTTCTGTTGCTTTGAAAGGACACGGAATGATGAAAACCATCTTGGGAAGGAGAGGGTTTCTTTTCATTTGAATCCATCATTGTGGGAAGTCAGGGCAGGAACTTGGAGGTTAGGACTAGCAGAGATTATGGAAGAAAGACACTGGCTTTGATCCCATGTTCTTGAACAGCTTTCTTATACCACCCAGAAACAGCTCCCTGGTTGTGGCACTACCTATAGAGGACTGGGCTCTTCTACAATAATCATTAACCAAGAAGTATTCCCACAGACGTATCTACAGGAAATCTGATGGAGGATTTTACCCAACTGAGGTTCACTCTTCCACATGACTCTAGTTTATGTCAAATTGGCAAAAACTGTTATAATTATTTCACATTATCTTAGTTATTTTCTTTTTAAAATACCTCTCCTTCTCTCCTCTATCTATCTATCTATCTATCTATCTATCTATCTATCTATCTATCTATCTATCTAACTATCTATCTGGCACTCATTTGTTATGACAAGGATATAGTTAGAGAAAAACTATAGAAGTTGGATCTCTCCAAAGATCTCAATAAGATCATCTGGTTTTTCATCAGGTACTTTTAACTGTTAAGCCATCTGGCTGGCCATTACATCATATTATATAGCATTCATTTCGCCTGGAGTCTTTAGAGCTCTACAAACTGTTGGCTACTATTTTGGAACTGTCTCAACCATGCTTGTGGCAATCTGTGTGTGTGAGTGGCTAGCTCAACACTGTTTGGTCAGGTCAGGTATCACTGCAACAAGGTCTGAAATAATTCTGGACAGCAGATTCCTTCTATACAGCGTTTCCCTGGATTATACCTAACAGAGCTTGAACTCAGTGCTTTTATGCAGACATATTAAGTTATACATTCCATTGTATCTGTAATGTTACATATTATAACGACGTAAAGTATGCATGCAATTACATTTCAGGATAGAAAGAGGATATTCATATACTTTCATCAAAAGTTGTCCTGGACTTGCTAGTAGCTGAGATCATATTCTGAAAGAAGCCTCAAAATATTTCAGCATCTCTTACATCAGCCTTGTCTGTGAAAAGCAGGGACACTGAAGGGATTGAACTTGGGTCCTCAGGTAGAGCAGTATATGCTCTTAACTGATGAACCATTGCCCCCATCTATGGAGTAGGAGTCTTTCAGGAGGAAGGAGATGGCATATGGAAGACCAGATGATCTTGGTTGAGACTATGTGCCTTAATGTATATGCATTAAATTTAATTTTCTTCTTCTAGAATCACCAAACATTCTGAGATTCAAACCTCATCAACCTTTATAGACTCATCAACAGATATATATATATATATATATATATATATATATATATATATATATATACTTTAAAATTTACTTTTGCTAGGGCTCTAAGTATGTTCTTTGTGGGTATATGCTATGTCAGCTGTTTAACATCATTTGGTACAAGCAGTTTCACAAATTATCACTTAAATGCTGATAGTCTTGTGATAGTCTCTCTAAGTTTGCTTGAACAAATTTCTGACTATGAATTCTGCAAATATTTTTATAGATTCAATGGCAACCTGAAAAGTAAATTCACTTGTTTGTCATGAAGAGCCCACTTTATTTCTTACATTCTTTTATCCTACTAAGAACTAGAAAACCTAACCACCCTGGATGCAAAGGAATAGGCCTAATTGATCATATAAAGCAATGAGCCAAGATAAACCTTTCTCTGTCAAAGCTGATTTTTCTCAGGCACTTTGTCCCACTGATACATAACTAACACAAAGGTCTTGAAGCCAGAGCCAAACTAACCCAAATCCCAAAACAAAACAAAGCAAAGATAGCATGATATGTGAATTGTTGAAGAATTTATAAAAAGTAATGGGTTAGAGTTGGTTATTAAAGGTAGAATGGAGACTAGAAGCCAGATAATAACCAGGATTCAGGAGAAGTGATGTGTGCATCTGGCTGAGTTCCCACTGGATTCACTCTGAAAGCTCTGGCTAAGAAGCCATGTAAAAGGATGTCTATGCTGAAGAGAAGTCTTGAATTGTCCTTAGAAAGGAAGCTCAAAATCTCATTTTTTTTCCTGTGTACTAGATAATTTTATTTATGCAAAATCCTTAACGTAACTCTTTGTAGAAACAGAACACACATGGGTGTTGCTTCAGGATGCCATGCGACACAAGAAAGCAGGAAAATATTTAAAGTTCTATTCATATTCTTACTCTCTTCTGTTCAATGAATTCATGCATAGATTCACATTTTAAACATAATTATTTCTACATTGTATGAAATTTGTTTTTTATTTATTTATTTTTTTAGTTTTATTTTTATTTTTTGATACTTTATCTATATTTCCAATGTTTCCCCCTTTCTAGGTCTCCTCTTAGGAAACTCCCATCCCCTCCCCCTCCCCCACCTCTATAAGGGTATTCCACCTTCCACCCACTCCCATATTCCCACCTTGACATTTCTCTTTACTGGGGCCTCAAACACCCTCAGGTCCAAGGGCCTCTCCTCCCCCGATGGCCAACAAGGCCCTCCTCTGCCACACATTTGGTCCGAACCATGGGTCCCTCCATGTGTATTCTTTGGTTGGTGGTCCAGCGTCCAGGAGGACTGGGGGGATTCAGGCCACTTAACACTGTTGCTCCCTCCATGGGGCTGCAGACTCCCTTAGCTCCTCAGTCCCTTTTCCAACTCCTCCATCTGGGACCTCACACTCAGTCCAGCGGTTACTGTAAAGTGAAACTTGGGTATTCTGAACTTTTGGGCTAATATCCACTTATCAGTGAGTACATATCGTGTTCATTCTTTTGTGACTGAGTTACCTTGCTCAGGATGATATTTTCAAGTTCCATCCATTTGCCTGCAAATTTCATAAAGTCACTGTTTTTAATAGCTGAGTATTGTGTAAATGTACCACATTTTCTGTATCCATTCCTCTGCTGAGGGACATCTGGATTGTTTCCAGCTTCTGGCTATTATAAATATGGCTGCTATGAACATAGTGGAGCATGTGTCTTTATTACATGTTGGGACATCTGGATATATGCCCTGGAGAGGTATAACTGGGTCCTTACGTAGTATTATGTCCATTTTTCTGAGGGTCCACCAAACTGATTTCCAAAGTGGTTGTACCAGCTTGCAATCCCACCAACAATGGAGGAGTGTTCCTCTTTCTCCACATCCTCACCAGCATCTGCTGTCACCTGAGTTTTTGATCTTGGCCATTCTGACTGGTGTGAGGTGGAATCACAGACTTGTTTTGATTTGCATTTCCCTGATGACTAAGGATGTTGAGCATTTCTTTAGGTGTTTCTCAGCCCTGCGAATTTCCTCAGTTGAGAATTCTCTGCTTAGCTCTGTTCTCCAATTTTTGATAGGATTATTTAGTTCTCTGGAGTCTAACTTCTTAGGTTCTTTGTATATATTGGATATCAGCCCTCTATGAGAGTAGGATTGGTTAAGATCTTTTCCCAATCTGTTGGTTGCCGTTTTGTCCTATTGACAGTGTTCTTTACCTTTCAGAAGCTTTGAAATTTCATGAGGTCCTATTTGCCTATTCTTGATCTTAGAGCATAAGCCATTGGTGTTCTGTTCAGGAACTTTCCCCTGTACCCAGGTGTTTGAGACTTTTCCCCTCTTTTTCTTCTATTAGATTCAGTGTATCTGGTTTTATGTGGAGGTCCTTGATCCACTTGGACTTGAGCTTTGTACAGGGAGATAGGAATGGATCAATTCGCATTCTTCTACATTCTGCTAGTTGAACCAGCACCATTTGTTGAAATTGCTGTCTTTTTTCCAGTGGGTGGTTTTAGCTCCTTTGTTGAAAATCAAGTGACCATCAGTGTGTGGGTTCATTTCTTGGTCTTCAATTCTATTCCATTGATCTACCTGCCTGTTACTGTACCAATACCAATACTCTTCAATCTATTCCACAAAATAGAAACAGAAGGAACACTACCCAATTCCTTCTATGAGGCCACAATTACACTAATACCAAAACCTCACAAAGACCCAACAAATAAAGAAAACTTCAGACCAATTTCCCTTATCAATATTGATGCAAAAATACTCAATAAAATTCTCGCAAACCGAATCCAAGAACACATCAAAACTATCATTCATCATGATCAAGTAGGCTTCATCCCAGGGACGCAAGGATGGTTCAATACCCGGAAATCCATCAATGTAATCTACTACATAAACAAACTCAAAGTAAAAAACCACATGGTCATTTCATTAGATGTTGAAAAATCATTTGACAAAATTCAGTATCCCTTCATGATAAAAGTCTTGGAAAAATCAGGAATTCAGGGCCCATACCTAAACATAGTAAAAGCAATATACAGCAAACCAGTAGCCAACATCAAACTAAATGGAGAGAAACTCAAAGCAATTCCACTAAAATCAGGAACTAGACAAGGCTGACCTCTCTCTCCCTATCTATTCAATGTAGCAATTGAAGTTCTAGCTAGAGCAATTAGACAACAAAGGGAGGTCAAAGGGATACAAATTGAAAGGAAGAAATCAAAATATCACTATTTGCAGATGGTATGATCGAATACTTAAGTGACCAGAAAAACTCCACCAGAGAACTGCTGCAGCTGATAAACAACTTCAGCAAAGTGGCTGGATATAAAATTAACTCAAACAAATCAGTAGCCTTCCTATACTAGAAGGATAAACAGACTGAGAAAGAAATCAGGGAAATGACACCCTTCACAATTGTCACAAACAATATAAAGTATCTTGGTGTGACTCTAACCAAGCATGTGAAAGATCTGTATGACAAGAACTTCATGTCTCTGAAGAAAGAAATCGAAGAAGACCTCAGAAGTTGGAAAGATCTCCCATGCTCATGGATTGGGAGGATTAATATAGTAAAAATGGCCATCCTGCCAAAAGCAATCTACAGATTCAATGCAATCCCCATCAAAATTCCAACTCAATTCTTCATAGACTTAGAAAGAGCAATTCTGAAATTCATTTGGAACAACAAAAATCCCAGGATAGCAAAAGCTATTCTCAACAACAAAAGAACTTCTGGGGAAATCAGCATCCCTGACTTCAAAATCTAATTGACATTTGGAAATTCGTTATACTTTTCACCAATTCTTTTTTAAAAAATATTCATTATTTCTGTCTATAGTATTCTGAATTAATGAAAATTTCATCTATTCTGGATAGTTAGTATTCTAAGATAACTTGTTTATTGTGTTACAGGACACAAATAGCTACTTCATAAGTTTTAGAAATCAAATTATTATAGTAACTTGGAAATTTGACTTTGAATTTAGGGACTGTTATCTTCTTTGTTTGCTTGTTTGTTTTTCAATTAATTTCTTTATTCACTTTACATCCCAATCACTGCCCTTCTCCTCCCAGTTCTCCCCTAGCATAGTTCCTCCTGCTACCGGCCTCCCCTTTTCCTCTGATAGGGTACAGAACCCCCTGGGTATCCCCACCCTCTGGCACATCAAATCTCTGCAGAAATTGGTCCATCCTTTCCTACTGAGGCCAGACAAAGCAGCCCAGTTAGGAGAACACGATCTACAGGCAAGCAACAATATCAGGGACAGCTCCCACTCCAGTTGTTGGGGGACCCACATGAAGACTGAGTTGCAACATTAGTGTAGGTCTAGTTCCAACCTGTGTATGCTCTTTGATTGGTGGTTCAGTCTCTGAGAGTCCACAAGGGTCTGGTTTAGTTGACTTTATTGGTATTACTGTGGAGTTCCTATCTCTTTCAGTTCCTTAATCCTTCCACCAACTTTTCCATAAGACTCCCTGAGCTCCATCCAATGCTTGGCTGTGGGTATCTGCATCGGTTTCAATCAGCTGCTGGGTAGAGCCTCTCAGAGGTTAGCTATTCTAGGCTTCTGTCTGCAAGCATAACAGGGTATCACTAATAGTGTCAGAGATTGATACTTGCCCATGGGATGGGTCTCAAGTTGGGCCAGTTATCAGTTGGCTATTTCCTCAATATCTACTCCATCTTTGTCCCTGCATTTCTTGTAGATAGGACAAACATTTAGTTGAAAGATTTGTGAGCAGGTTAGTGTCCTTATCTCCCCACTTGGGGTCCAGCCTGGCTATAGGGCATGGCCACTTCAGGTACCATATCCCCACTGGCAAGAGTCTCAGCTAAAGTCACCCCCACAGACTCCTGGGAGTCGCCCCATCTCAGGACTCTGGCATGTCCTAGAGATCTCCCCACCCCACCCTTGCCAATTTCCATTCATTCTCCTGGTCCTCTGGCCCTCTCTCCTGTCTCTTCTTACACATGATCCTGAACTTTGCCATTCCCCTGACCATCTCCTCTCCCACCCAGAATCCCCCATGCATTTGTCTCCTATGACTATTTTATTCCCCCTTCTAATTGAGATTCAAGCGTCCTCAATTAGGCCTTCTTTCTTGTTTAGCTTCTTTGAGTCTGTGGAGTGTAGCCTAGGCATCCTATAATTTATGGCTAATATCCACTTACAAGTGAGTACATACCTTAACACATGTCCTTTTGGGTCTGGGTTACCTGATTCAGGATGATATTTTCTAGTTCCATCCATTTGCCTGCAAAATTCCTGATGTCCTTGTTTTTAACAGCTGAGTTGTATTCCATTGTATAAATGGACCACATTTTCTTTATCTACTTTTTGGTTGAGGGGCATCTGGATTGTTTCCAACTTCTGGATATTAAGAACAAAGCTGCTATGAACATAGTGGGGCATGTATCCTTCTGGTATGATGGAATATCTTTTGGATATATGCCCAGGAGTGGTATAGTTGAGTCTTCAGGTAAGAACTATTCCCACTTTTTCTTTAGAAATCACCAGATTGATTTCCAGAGTGACTGTATAAGTTTGCACTCCCAGTGGCAATGGAGGAGTGGTTCCCTTTTTCCAATGTCGCCAGCATTTGCTGTTTCTTGAGTTTTCCAACTTAGCCATTCGGATGAGTGTAAGATGGAATCTCAGGGTTTTCATTTGCATTTCTCTGATGACTAAAGATGTTTAACAATTCTTTGGCCATTCCTCTGTTGAGAATTCTCTGTTTAGCTCTGTACACCATTTTGTAATTGCATTATTTGGTTTGTTGGTGTCTAACTTTTTGATTTTTTTTTTTATATTTTTGGTATTAGGCCTCTGTCAGATGTAAGGTTGAAGAAGATCTTTTTGCAATCTGTAGGCTGCTGCTTTGTTTGATTGAAACTGTCCTTTATCTTACAGAAGCTTTTCAGTTTCATGAGGTCTTGTTTATCACTTGTTGATCTTAGAGACTAATCCACTGATGCTCTGTTCAGGAAGTTATCTCCTGTACCAAGGAGATCAAGGTTATTTCCTACTTTCTCTTCTATTAGACTTACTGTACATGGTTTTATGTTGAGATCTTTTATCCACTTGGACTTTTGCTTGGAGCAGGTGATAAATATAGATCTATTTACATTCTTCTTCATGCAGATATCCAGTTAGTCAAACACCATTTGTTGAAGATGCTTTCTTTTTTCCTTTGTATGTTTTTGGCTTCTTCGTCAAAGATCAATTGTTCATTTGTATGTAGGCTTATTTCTGGGTCTTCAGTTCAATTCAATTTGTCAACCTGTCTGTTTCCATACCAATACAGTGGAGTTTCTATTACTAATGCTGCAATACAGTTTGAAATCAGGGATGGTGATTCCCCCAGAAGTTCTGTTATTATACAGGATTGTATTAACAAGCCTCAGTTATTTGCTCTTTCATGTGAAGTTTAAAATTTTTCTTTTAAGTTCTACAATGTATTGTGTTAGTATTTTGATAAGAATTTCATTGAGTCTATAGAATGCTTTTCATAAAATGACCATATACTTTATTAATCCTACCAATCCATGAGCATGTGAGCTCTTTCCATCTTCTGATATCTTCTGCAAATTCTTTCTTCAGAGACTTGAGTTTTTGCTATACATGTCTTTTAATTGCTTGGGTAGAGGTATACCAAGTTATTTTATATTATTTGTGACTATTGTGAAGAATGTTGTTTCCATGATTTCTTTGTCAGCCTATTTATTGTTTGAATAATGGAAGGATACTGCTTTTTTTGTTGTTGTTCATTTTGTATTCAGCCACTTTGCTGAAGGTGTTTATCATCAGTAGGAATTCTTTGGTAGAATTTTTCAGGTCACCTATTATACTGTCATATCATCTGTAAATAGTTCAACTTCTTCCTTTGTATTCCCTTGATCTTTTTTAGTTGTCTTATTGTTCTAGATTGAACTTCATGTGCTATATTGAAGAGAAATGGAGAGAGTGGACAGCCCTGCCTTGTCACTGATTTTTATGTAATTGCTTTAAGTTTCTCCCCATTTAATTTGGTATTGGCCTGCTGTATATTGCCTTTATTATATTTAGGTATGTGCCTTGCATCTCTGATCTCTCTAATACTTTCAACATGAAGGGCTGTTGGATTTTGTCAATGGCTTTTTCAGCATCTAATGAGATGTTCATGTATTTTTTACTTTAGGTTTGTTTGTATTGTGGATGACATTGGTGGATTTTCATATATTGAAAGAACCCTGAATCCCTGAGATGAAGCCTACTTGATCACAGTGGATGATGGCTTTGATGTGTTCATAGATTAAGTTTGCGAGTATTTTATTGAGTATTTTTGAATACATGTTCATCAGGCAGATTGGTATGAAATTCTTTCTTTGTTGAGTCTTTGTGTGGTTTAGGTATCAGGGTGACTATGGCTTTATAGAATGTGTTAGGGAATGTTCCTTCTATTTCTATCTTGTGGAATATTTTGAGAAGTATTGTTATTAGCTCTTCTTTGAGTGTCTGGTAGAATTTTGTACTAAACCCATCTGGCCCTGGGCTTGTTTTTGTTAGGAGACTGTTAGCAACCACTTCAATTTTCTTAGGGGTTATAGAATTATTTAGATATTTTAGTTGATCTTGATTTAATTTTGGTAAGTGGAATCTATCAAGAAAGTTTTAAGTTTTCATTACATGTTTCAAATTTGTGGAGTATAGTCTTTTAAAGTAAGACCAAATGATTCTTTGAATTTCTTCAATGTCTGTTGTTAGGTCCCCCTTTTCCTTTCTGACTTTGTTAACATGGATACTGTTCTCTGCCTTTTAGTTAGTTTGGCTAGGGCTTCTATCTTGTTGATTTCCTCCAAGAACCAGCTCTTGGTTTTGCTGATTCTTTGTATTGTTCTCTTTGTTTCTAATTGATTGATTTCAGCTCGAGTTTGATTATTTCCTATCTTCTACTCCTCTTGGATGTGTTTACTTCTTTTTCTTTTTTTCCTAGAGCACTCAGATGTGCTTTTACTTCATTAGTATAAGAACTCTCTAATTTTTTTTTAAGTGAGGGCACTTAGTACTGTGAAATTTCTTCTTAGCACTTCTTTCATTATGTCCCAAGCAGTTAGATCTGTGGCCTCAGGGAGTGGAGGGCAGATCTGGGATTTCAAGTAGAGGTATGGCCTGAAAGATAGAGCATAAAGTGGATGGAACAGATCTCAGGGCTGCTGGGCTTACTGGTGGCCCCTAGGGACTGTTATCTTAAAATAAAGCACATGAATGAATGAGGCAACTTTATTTTTATTGATTAACTTTGCTCCTGAAAATTTCATATATTTGTATAATGCATTCTGCTTATTCTTCCCTACTATTTCTTGACCTCCTTCTGTCCTGTTAAGCTCTTTTTATTTTTCGCTAAAAAAGTCCATTGCCCATATTCATTTTTGTTTTGTTTTGTGACTCGTTTCATCCAAGATCCTCTGTTTGACCCCTAGGTTTGGGACAATTCATTGAAAATTGCACTTAAAGCCTTGGGAATCTCAGAGAAGAGGCATAAAAGAAAGTTAAGAGTCAAATGATAAGGATAACAGCACTGAGATGCCATCTTCTAGGCATGACAAGCTTGTTGAAGACATGAACTCAGTGCCCCCATGACTCCTGTACTGTGTCTGCACATGGCTGGGCCTATCATTAATCACAGAAGGAAATGGCCTCATAGATCTCTACCAATCCACTGTGAACTATTCTCTATTGATGCATGCTGGGAAAGGGAGAGTCATTGTCTTCAGTTGTGTACCCACTGGCAACTCCATAAGACTCCAATGGGGGAAAAAAAGACTCCAATGGATAGTTTCAAATCTACAGTCACACAGACAGCCATGGTTAAATCCAAACTCAGGAGGTCACAAACCAAAGGATATGAACATGGGAAATGGACTTGTAGGGAAAAGGATGGGCTGATGGGCTGACAGGAAGATAAGAGATGGTGGTGGTGGTGGGAGGGTGAGAGTAACCATGCATGAAACGATCAAAGAACACGTTTAATTTTTAAGAGTTTAAATTTTGAAAAGTATTTGACTTCTATGAGTCCCATGATGAATGGACCAATCTCCACAGTAGGAAGCAGAGGAGCATAAATTTGATTTCAGGTATTAAGCCTTATGCTGCAATAATTATTTACAATTAGGGCTACGTTTGTGCTGGACATGTGATCCTAAGAAGAAGCAAATCACTGATAAATACTTAGCACCTGACTAGATAGGCTAGCCTTCTCATTAAACACTTTTATTGGTTTATAAATCAGCTTCATTGATGTATTTAGGCTTCTAGCTTTTAAAAATCCAGGTTTTTATTTCACCTTAACTTTCTAGATAATGTTTATTAGGATAAATTGTAGGGTTCTTGCCAGCCAGGTGCCCTAAGAAGTATGCACTTTTAATTTAATTTCTATAACTTAAGTTGTAAATAATCCTGAGTTTACTGAAATTATATCTTTAGTGTCAGGGGTACATGAGACAGCCAGGAATGTGTTTGTGGTTGCTTTAGGATTAATTCTGAAACTCAAAGTGCATAGTGCTTACACAGAGCATCTGAAATTGGTATCTGGATTCTAATTACAGTTGCTTCCCTGCGTCCTTCTCACCTATTGGTCATCGAGGACCTACAACAAGGGTTGATTTTATTTATCTTATTTTGTAGATCAGTAAACATTCATCAAATGACAGGCTTTCTCCCACTGCATGATGACTTGCATGCACACAGAAAGTTGAAGGGCACATTTTAATATATAACTGAAGCAGGCAACTTGCATCAGAATTTGAAACAATAACCACAGGAAGCTGGTGGGAAGCAGACGTGATTCTATAGAGCAGTGCAGAGCCAATGCCTGTGTTGGGTATAGCCAAGGAAGAGTTACATAGTGTGAGGAAAAGGGAAGAGACAGAGCTGAAGGGACAGTCACTCTGTTGCTTGGATTTTCAGTCACACATGGAGCTAGTCCCCATTCTTAGTGCTCTTGGCAGGTATGGCATTCAATGGGTTTCCAAGCTTCAGGACTCTGTTGTTGAAGAACTGCAGACAGCAATTGTGACAGCCACTGGGAGGGCCTGTCTCCAGAAACTCCTCTTCTAGATCAAGATCCCATTTCCTGCTTTTTTTGGTTGTTGTTTGGTTTTTTTTTTTCTTTTTTCTTTTTGAGTTGTTTGTTTGTTTGTTTGTTTGTTTTTTGAGACAGGGTTTCTCTGTGTAGCCCTGGCTGTCCTGGAACTCACGCTGTAGACCACGCTGGCCTCGAACTCAGAAATCTACCTGCCTTTGCCTCCCAAGTGCTGGGATTAAAGGCTTCTTTTTAACTATATTCAAAAACAAAGAACC
Source organism: Uromys caudimaculatus (assembly GCA_028551405.1). Classification (NCBI taxonomy): domain Eukaryota; kingdom Metazoa; phylum Chordata; class Mammalia; order Rodentia; family Muridae; genus Uromys; species Uromys caudimaculatus. Next base: position 17,987,285 of record CM052712.1, on the reverse strand, counting down.
CAACCACATATATTGGGCTGTTGTGTAATAGAAACTGAAAAGGCATGTTGCATGTAAATTGCTTGGGCGTGCCCTGTATGATGGTATACGTGTTCACATTTAAAAATGGTCCCTTTCAAAGTGATTCCTTGGCTGATGCAAAGTCCTGTATTTAGAATCCCATATGAAATTAGAGGAACTGGGATTTGAATGCAAGGTTTTTTCTGTTCTCAAGCTCACAGAGCCATTGTTCCTTGTAATGAAATAGTTTTCTCTGGAGTTTGTATGGAACCTATGGATTGCAGCCTGTGCCACAGTCTGGTCCTTCTACCCACCCTCAACAAACCAATTTAAAGAGCCAAATTAATAACAGAGCAGAAAGAGGAGATGTATTCAATGTGACCATGCTAGCAAGAGGGAAGAAGAGATTAAGTAAATTCCTCAGGGTTATCTTTGGGTTCTGAAGTGAGAGAAAAGTCTCAATAAACGGTCCAAACTATGAACATCTAAGCAAGCCCATCAAGTTGTGGTGGCACCGGCCATGGATCCATCCTTATCAGGGCATCATCCTCTGCCCTAAATATGATATAGCAAGCTGTTATAACTCTAAGAATTCTCTTTCCTGGTTGCTACTTTTCCATTTTCTTCCTCCCAGAATAAGCCCCTGGGGAAATACTCATTCATTTGGGATCCATTGTTTCAATAGTTTGGGATTCAGATAGAGACACAGTCATCTCCTCAGAATCTCTTTCTTTCTGCAAGGCTAGTTACTAGGCCTGTAAAATTATCACCAAGGCCAATATGTTGTACCTGTTGCTTCCCAGAAAACTCAGATGGCTCCTCAAAGCTCTTTAGAGGAGTCCACAGTGCTGCAAAGACTGGCAGACAGAATTTGCTATAGCAAACTGTCCCAATAGCATGTCTCCAAAGCCACCCTTCTCCATTGTGTCCTATACTGTTCACTAGTCAGTAAAAGCATTCTTACAGCGTCATCATTGCTGAAAGATGACTCTGAATATTCTCCCAAAATAGAGCAAGGGAGGACTGAACTCTCGTTAACCCAGTCAATTGAACAAGCTGTTCTTTGAGTTTCCCTAATCCTCTCTGTATGGACAATGACTCCCTCTGGGTGATTCTCTTAGTATTTTGCAATGGCAAGTTTTTCTCTTTGAGTATTCCTCTGTACTAATGAAGTGATTGATGACAAGGAAAGCCGATCTTGCACTTTGTTTTGCTAAATTTTATGATCTTTGTGGATTACAGCATATGCTTGTTGAAATCATTCATCAGTGCTTATTTTCTCACAATTCTAATGCAGCATGGATAAATTGATTAATTAAATGTATCATGTTAATTTTTGTTTAGAGAGATGATTATTTAAAAGGGGGCTCTCCTACTCTAAACACGTGCAGTAAATACTTGTTTCACGCATACTAAGTAGTGGTGAAAGAACCATAGAACTTCAACAAAGGACCAGACAATCAGAAGACAAACAAAGGTATCAAGCCCAATGGGAGTAAGGCAAGGGGTTGTCAGTGGAGTAGTGGAAAGGGAAGTCAGTTAAGAACAAAGTGTTAGCAAATTGTACAATGAATCCCAGGAATTTTCGTACTGATTTGCTTTTACTCCACAAAGCACCTTTTTGTTTTTCAAAAGAATGTACAATCTCTACATATGTGTTTAATTTGGACTACAATAGTGGTCAGGAAAATAAAATTGGCTATGATGATTGCTTTCACAGGAGGGTGATAAGAGGCAAATAGTATGAGGGAAGAATGAGGAATAATGGAGCAAGAAGAGTTAGGCAGGTTAGCAGAGGCAAGGGTACAGGGGGATTATGGGGAGAGATAGTTATTGAGAAACATTGAGAAAGCTATATAGAAAACTACCTTCATATATATGTTGCTGAGAAGCATTTGAGATTCTAGTTTGTCATTTAAAAAAGAAAAATCCTTAAGATTGCATTTATTTTTTAAGTGTCTGTATCATTGTGTGCCTGCATAGGGGTGTGTGTGTGTGTGTGTTTGTGTGTGCACTAAACATAGACTAGGAGCTCTAAGTTCCATACCCCCTTCTCTCTCTCTCTCTCTCTCTCTCTCTCTCTCTCTCTCTCTCTGTCTCTGTCTCTGTCTCTCTCTCTCTCTCTCTCTCTCACACACACACACAAATGTATGTATTGTACTCTTCCATTTAACTCTTCTATTCTTTAATTAATTTATATATACCACCACATTCATTTACAAATATGAAGTTAAATATATTTTTCCCTTCGTATCTTAAACAGACAATTTCATTCTGATCATTTTATTTCCCTATGAAAACTTGAGAGTAGAGAGTTCAATGTCATCAAAGAAAGTGAAGATTGATATATAGTTGCTGAGACGCACTCAGCACATCTTAGATTCTATTTGGTCATTTAAAAGAGAAAAACCCTTAAGATTGCATTTATTTTTTAAGTGTTCTGTGTCATTGTATCCCTGCATGAGTTAAGGTATACCATTCATGTTCAGGTGACCATGGAGGGCAGAAGAGAGTCTTAGAGCTACGGGCAGTCGTGCATCACCATGTAATTGCTGCTAAGTGATGAAATTTGGGTTCTCTCCAAAAGCATTGAGGTTCTTAACAGCTGAGCCATCTCTCCATCCCTAGTCTCTCGTCTTATACTTTTCAGAATCACAGTAACGTCTTAGAGACAGTGTCTTCATATTTTACCCCTTCTGTTTAATTTCATTTATTTTTTTTTGCATTTCTTCATGATTTATCATTCATGACTCCTGTTTATTTCTTGCCAATATAAGAAAGTATATATTGGATGCATTTGAACTGTTTCTAATAAATTCTGGCAAGTATTTCTTTTTATAACTCCTACACTCATATCACCATGCACTTACGAGTCAACTCTGCTTTAGAGCTACAGAATCATGACTGTAGAGCAAGGAGTTACTTGACTCAGAGAGCATCTAGGGTAAGGACCTAATTTCACAGGTGAGAGAGCCAAAAAACCTGGTTGGTACATGTGTTGCTCAAGGTTACAAAATTAATTTTAAAACTCTGAGGAATGAAATACTTAGAACCCAATTCCCATAGTTTTTCTTAAGGTGTTCAAGCTTCACATGCTAGTTCACACAAGCATCTCATTGAATATTCTCATGTCCCCATTCCAGTTGCTCTCCCCTTAGGCCACACCCAAATAGTGGCAAATGCATGTGGTGTCAGGAACAGGTGTGTTCAAAGCTTACCTACATCATTTATAAATTTATAATTCACCAAGTTAGCTAAACTTTCTATGTGTAATTTCATGATCTACAAAGTAAAGATTGTGATATTTGTACTCCAGGGCTATTGAAAGCAAAGTGAAAGAATAAGGATAAATTATTTAGCTTGAAAAAATGATATGGAATACACTTTACCTTTTCTTATACATCCCTCTTTTGGTTAAAGGTATTAGAATCTATATATCCAAATAAGTACTACCTAAGTGTTTTGAAACAAAGCTTTAATGATCTAGTAATTTTTTTAATGAAAGAAAATTGCTGTTTGAAACTGTAAAGTGATTTATTTAGGGGAGGGAGCTCATATTTTATGCTCAGTGTTACAGAGTTAAGCCAAGTGGACCCAGCTCAGACTATAAGTGCTCTCTAGAATAGTCTCTGTTTACCTGCAGTATTTATGCTACATATTTTAAGTAACTTTAAATAACACATCTTTAGCCGCAAACCACAATAGTTCCAGCTCATGGTTTTGTTCACATTTTTTAAATTTCATATTTAAACATTTTTTGATGGTCATCTGCAGCTTATTCCACTAAAATTGTCTTAGAGACTTAAAAGACCTATGGGATTATTTTTTACATTTATTTCCTTTATTCTATCTCATAAATAAAAAGTATACTCTCTCTTTCTCCCTCTCTCTCTCTATATATATATACATATATTCTAAGTACATAGAAAGATATAATCATTTTTATTATTTTTAATAATTTCTAAATACTCCAATAAGTAAACCAACATTCCCTTGCAGAAAAATAGCAATTTAAATATAAAATCTATGCATTATTATTCTTATATTAGTATATTTCTCTACTTCTCTCTCTCTTTATCTACCCCTACAAACCCTCTATGGTCTGCCTTGTTCTCTTTCTGAGCATGTGTATGTACATTTCTGTGTATTTATATCTGGATATTTCCTCATAGTAGTGAGATACTATGTAATCCTATGCAAACTTGTTTTGCATCATTTAACAATAGATCACATACATTTTATTAGGCTATGTTCCCTGAAAAAGAGTCTTAGACAAAGACATACATGGTGTTTGAAATTAGGAAATGTGATTTCCAGAGTAAAGGCTGGAAAATAAAACACAAAAAAAAGGAAGTCATGGGTGCAGAGAGTCTTTTAAAATTATGTGAGTGACCAATAATCTAGTTCCTTTAACTATCTGAAGTGAAGGGGCATACAATTAATTGAGAGACAGTTGAGCTGAGAAACAGTTTATGCTCTGGATCCTATCTCCATTTTGTCTCTCATTTTGACTTGGAATTCTCAGAGATGCGTATCAACGTATGTGTGGGAATGTTTATATTTCACACCTCAGTGTCAATAAAGAAACAGCAGAGCGGGTGGCAGGACATACCGGCTTAGCTGGAGGACTAGTGTAGCTGAATGAAAACCAAATACTGACTGTGAGAAACGCCAACAGTGCAGAAGAAGCAGTCCATCCTAGTCACTGGGGTGTGCTCATGACTTCTTTTTGAGGTGTTTTCCTCTCAGTACTCTGCCACCAAATGTGTGGATTAGTTTACCTATAGACACCAAATGGGTATCCTGTAATTCTGACATTTCCTATGTCGGAATAGTCAGATCAGCATCTCCACATCTACCTCCTTCTTGATTGGATAATTTGTTTTAGATCAACTTATAAAAATCCTTCAACACATTCTGGCCATTGTATTTTATCTTCTATATAACCATAGGAGTTTCATGAGCAATTGTTTCTTCATAGTGGTGACCAAAAATTCGTGTAGCTTTTTGTTGATATTTATGAAAATGCAGTGCAAAATATTTATACTTCTCCAGGTGCTATTGTAAAGACATATTTTAATCTCTGTTTTGATTTTTCCTTCACTTGTGTAAAGAAGTACAATTGAGTTTTATAAAATTAGCCTTTATTCATGAAACTGCCTAAATTTTCTTGTGTTCTTGCATATTCTCCAGAAGTTACACTAGGTATTTCACATTTAAAAGGTAGCACTTGAGAATAAAGGTAGTTTAGTAACTTTCTGTTCATTTTTATGCCCTATTTTCCTTTTAAAATGTTAACTCATTTACTGGCTCACACTTACAGTTTAATGCACATATACAAGGTATAAACCTGGTATGGTGTCTACTGTAGGGTGAAAGCACCTGCTCTTTGCTCTATTGAATGTGATGCTAAGTAGACTTTTTGTCTGTGGATTTTATAAAAATCATAAATGTTATTAAATGGTCTCCATTCTGATGTTACTGAGATGATCAATCTCCTTTTCTTTTATGATGTGTTAAAATGGTGGACATGCTAGACCTTTGAAATAGCAGTGATGTGTCTAGTTTTGCTATTACAACAACGCTGAACTGGAATATAAGTTAGAGAATAACACAAAGTGTCATCACCTCTAACATCTGCAAGTGTTTGTGGATAATTGGCATTATTTCTTTGATAAATATTTGTTCACATTTACCAGGAAAATTGACAGAGTAATATAAAATAGAAAGTGTAACATTATATACTAATTACTATAAACATTCAAACATTTCATCCAATAATAGTAGAATGCAGTCTTCTTAGTCATGCATGGAAATTTCCTCAAGATGGAAAGTATATCCTTACATGCTGTGTTTTAGATCACATTAAGTATATTTTCTGATAAAAATGGAATAAAATATTAATTGAAAGAAAATAAACAGAAAAAACAACAATTATTTAGATATTAAAATTATGGGCAAATATTGAAAATACAAAGAAAATCAGGAAACATTTTGACAGAAATTAAAATTAAAGTATACCATATCAAAATATATAAAAATATTACTAAATGCTTATTTATAGTCCATCAAATACAGGAAGTAGCTCAAAATAAATTAAAAATGTAAGTGGTAGTGCTGAAATGTTAGCACTTGGGTAAGACTCCATAACATTTAGTTTGATGAGTTCTTCTATTTAATTCCCAAAGAATAGCCAAAGAAAATTAAGAAACTGTTACTGAGCTTTCAACCACTGATGAATTTAAGTGTAGTATCAATATGGTAATGGAACAGAACACAACACAGAAGAAGTCATTTATCAATTATGTTAGTTGATGAGTATTAATAGCTAATACATATAAAGAGTTTTTGCAGTTTAATAATTTGAAATAATAAATAACAGTGAATAAGTAAGTGTTGTGAGCAGACTTCCTCAGAGCAGGTAGACACTTGAAAATAAAAACCTGGAGAGGTGCTCACAATCATTAAATGTTAGGAAACCTAAACCATATTCTCTATATGATACCTCATGGAAACTATACTATAAACACACAAAAGGATAAAAATGAATGCTTACTGAAAATAATAAGGGAAGCAAAAAGGAAAATCAATGCATTGCAAGGATATGGAGAATATGAATTTCTGTGGCTTGTCATTGGAATATAAAGTGATGCAGTGGCCTAGAACACAATATGACTTTTAGGCAAAAGAATAAAGAATTCTCATAAGACCCAGAGATTTCACTTCTGGAAATATGGATCTGCAGAGATACTTGCATAGTGTATCCATAACAGAATTATTATCAAAAACATCTCTTTGGAGCCAAAGAAACCAAAGTATCCCTCCTCGGGGAGAGAAACAAATAGTCCCTGTGTATAATGTAACATTATTCAGACTTTAAGAAGTAATTAATTGTGGCACATAGCACATAAATGATGATCTTTGAAGACATTATTCTACATGAATAAGATAAGAGAAACACAACAATGCATGAGTCCTTGTGGAAGATGTATGGAGGTGTCAGTTATAGAGAGATATAAATCAACTGGGTGTTTCCTATGAGCTGATGTTGGGGGAGCACAGCCTACTGATTAGGTGTATAGAATTTATAGAACATGAAAATGTTTTGATGGGAGATGGCAGTATTTCCCGAGTGTGAAAGGGCCCGACTTCATATACAATACACCAGAAAATGGTTCAGATAATATTCACAATACATAAAGTTAAAAAAATAATCATTACCAGTGAATCTTTCTGGGCCTAGGAAGTTTACTTTTGGGGAAACTTTTATTTATGAATTTTTAAAAGTAGACTCAGGGTTATTTTGGTTGTCAACATCTTTCTGGAGTAACTTTGATCACTGACATCTTTTGAGATGTTTTTACTCTTAGTTTGCATATTGATATTGCATGATGTTTTAATAAATCTCATAGGCTTGTTTTCTAATCACCTTTATTCTCAAGAAAATTGTTATTTAGATTAATCATTCATTTCTGATTTTTCTCCACAGGTGAAACTTTCTGCTAATATTTAATTGAAGGTATTGTGTCAATTATCACTTTCTGTCCAGTTAATTACCCTCATTCTCAGCTGCAACATCACACATATTCTCAAGTTATACATATCAACAAACAATCGATATTTCTGATAAAACAGAGTCTAATTGTCAATCAAGGATGCTGTCATTCCTGAAGGCTCCACTAGTGAATCATGACTCACTTACTGGATAAGTCATGTGGGCTTTGTCAGCCTGAATTGCTTGATGGGTCTTGACAGAAGACTTCAGATATATGTCATGTGTCTTTTGTAAAAGCTGCTGGGATAGTCTCAAAAACAAGGCAGCTGGTTTTCCCCAGACTGAGGACTCAAGAGAGAATCCAAACTCAGTCCAGATGGAAATCACAGTCTGTTTCTATCAGAGTGTTGGCAACATACTCCATGCCTTCTGCTGAACCCTTGTCACTAGAAGTCCACAGCTAAATCCAAACCACATACAAAGGAAGGAAGAGCAAATCATTTGTGAATGTATTTTTATAAATTTCATGAATATCAATGACATCTTTCTACTTTATCTATTTGTTGGCTGGGTTTGTATTCTTTGCTATATAAAACATCTTTCTGAAGCCAATTGATTATTTTTCTCATAAATTTTGTCTTTAACACTACATAAAGAATGACCTTACATAATATTGAAAGTGGTCATTTCTGTTTCATATATGGCATCATTTTTAAATGCAAAATATTCAACTGTTTGATTAACCTTAAAATGAGCATAGTGTTTGAAATGTAGTTATGAAATATTAATGTCTAGGTATTGCAATGGAAATTATATAATGTGATAAAATGAAGATATAAAACAAAATGAAATGACTGTAATATGCATCTAATTAACCATCAATAATTTATATGGAGTAGAAATTACATAGAAAATGTGAGCATTACATTGAGATATATTGTTATCAGAAAATACTAAGGGCTGTCAAAGACTAAAAATATGTATTATATCTACTCCGCATATCTCTATCTATCTATCATATATATGTAATTATACAAATATACATATTCATACAATCAAGTTTATCAAAGTGAAATTTGGGAAATTTATCATATTAGCATAGAATGCCTCTAAATAGTAAAACTGTAAATTAAATGTGACAGATTTTTCTAAAATTTTTCTCTTTTTCTCTTTTTTCACTAAAGTTTTTATACATATTTTGTGAATGACAAATACTCTATGGGATAAAGGTATGTATTTTATTAGAAATATTGTATTAGAACATTGGAAATCTAAAGAACTTTTGGAAAGGCATAAAACCTCACTCCACCATCTTTCTCCTCATTGATCTTTACAGTACTTCATCAGTCACAGACTCTTCACAGGGCTCCAGGAACTGAGCAGAAGCAAGCAACTCAGGACCTGCAATAGTTAGGCTCTGGAAAACTGTTATTTATATCAGAATTTTAGTTGAAGGCATAAGTACTCCAGTTCTGATTCATTCCCACATCCACTCTTTATGCACACACACACACACACACACACACACACACACACACACAAACACACACATTTTCAAAACTTTGTCTTAATAGCTGAGTTTCAGTACTTGCCCCCTTGTAGAGGAAGTTTAAACACCTTTAATCTCTCTTGCTGGAATATAGACACACCTTCAGTACGCATCTTTAATCTTAAACAATGAAGTCTAATTGAGAGACAGACAAAGTAATGAACCAGAGTAAGATTTGACAGAATGACTCAAAGATAGGATATGCTCAACTCTCACAAGAACAGGACAGGAATGAGAAGCTATTTAAGACCAACACATGGTGAGATACTCAGTCACTTAGGAGTCTGTGCAGTGAATGCAATGCAATGGAGTTGAATTTGTTTATGAGTTTGTTCACTGAGTTCAGTTCAGTGAGTTCTGTTAAGTTCAGTTGAGTTTGGTGCAAGTGAGTTGAGTGCAATGCTGTTTAGATGAGTTCGGGCAGTTCAGGGCAAGTCAACAGAGGTAGTTAAAGCCAGAGAATAAGGAACCAGAAGATTAGAGCAGATTGCCAGAGTTAGTTTGAGGCCAAGCAGAGCAATTCAGTCAGAAGCCAAGAGAATCCAGTTTGAATGCATCAAATGGGAGAGGAGTTTGGGCCAGAAAAGCTGAACTGATCCACCCAGTCAGAGTTCAGAAAACAATAGAATTTGGGTGAGATTTTTCAACAGTAACTCTTTGAGATGACAATTATAGATGATGATTAAAAGATAAATTTACAGCCCCTGACTATCATCCACAAACTCAGTGAGGGTTGTTGATGTGTGGCATGGATTTGCATGAAATATATATCCTGATTTCCCATTTGCCATTGTTGCAAGAGAGTCATTGGGAAGTAACTTCCAGGAAAGGCTCTCATAGTTTTCCAAATCTCTTTTAAATAAGTACAGTTACTTCATACCCAGACCATACTTGATATTTTCAACCATCCATTACCATCCTTTGGAAAATTAAAACCTTGTTTCTTTTAAATTAATTAATTAATTAACTAAGTTTATATCCCATTTTTACTACAGTTTCCTCTCTCTCCTCTCCTACAAGTCCTTTCTCTGAAACCCTGTTTCTTTAAGGAGTATTATTTATTTTCCCCCCTCTGGGAAGAGAGTTTTAGATTCCTCTTGTTAAAAATGTCTATATTCTATGACTTACCAACACTTACAATGCATTATTCCAAGTTGTGCCACTTGGAAAGAATATGCACTGGAAATACAGAACTTTGAGAGCAACCAGTCCATATCCTTGGATAGAACAGAGTGAGGCAGCCCCATCAGCATAATCACTGCATTAATGCATTGAAAAATTAGGTTTTAAAAAATATTTTTATTTTATGTGTATGGGTGTTTTGTTTGCAACTATGCATGTGCAGAACATGAATGCCTGATATAACAGGGATCAGGAAAGGCCATATTTCAGGCCTAGGAACTGGGTTTGCAGAAAATAACCCAACCAGTTTCTCTGAACGAGTAATAAGTGTCTTAACTGCTGAGCCATCTCTTTGGCACCATGACATTTGATTTATCATGAGTTTTTTTAATTATATATTTTTCTTTTCCCCCATTATTTATTTATTCACTTACATCCCAATCACAGCCCTCCTCTCCTCCCAGTTCCTCTCTTACTGAACCCCTTTTCCCACCTCTTCCCTTTATCTCTGAGAAGGGGGGGCCCTTCTGAGTATTTCCCCCCACCTCTGGCATATCAAGTCTTTGCAGCATTAGGCACATCCTCTACCACTAATACCAGAAAAGATAGACTAGTTAGGAAAACAAGATCTACAGGCAGGCAACAGAGTCGGGGTAAGACCTTGCTTCAGTTGTTGGGGGATCCTCATAAAGACCAAGATGCACATCTGCTACATATATGCAGGAGGCATAGGTCCACCATGTATTTGCTCTTTGGTTGGCGGCTCAGTCTCTGGGAACCCCCTAGGGTATAGGTTTGTTGACTCTTCTTATGGAGTCCCTATCCCTATTATGAATTTTAAAAGCATATTTCCCTACTGTGCAAGCCAGGCAGGCAGGTGATGGCAGAAAACATAAAGCAGGTTTTTGTAAATATGAAACCTAAAATTTTATTTAGTTAAAAATCATGATGAACAAAGCCAATCATCTCCATGCTCCAAGCTGTGTACACATCCTATCTCTGAGGAAGATGATCTTGTTCCTTGTCACCACCCCAGACCTTTTGAGAGAACAAGGACAATGTCCTATCCATAACAAAAGGCTTGGACCATCATATATATTAATACATCAATTATATGTAACGTATTACAAATGTATATAATTCACATTAGATATTCTATAATAACATTAATACATTAACACATTAATCATTTAATCATTAACATATTTGTAATATATTAAAATCAATATAATTGAGTAGTAAAAATAATACATTAAATGGTTAAGAAATAATTATGTAATATGCATAAAATTACACTATAAATGATATACTAGTGAATTAATAGAAATAATAACATATAATTTAGTATATTAATCATACACACACACACACACACACACACACACACACACACACACACACACATATATCAACTGCCAGAAATTCAGAAAAGAAAAGAAAACAAACATTTGTAATAGAACAGCTTGCCCAGCATGGGTAAGACTCTGGATTTGATCTCTAGAGAGAACAAATTCTAAAACCATACAGGTTTACATGAATATTCTAGCACAGAAGTAGCAACCAGACTGCAGCTAGGCATAGCTTCCCAATACTGTTCAAGAGTAGTGAGGCAGTGCTTTCTAACGCAATGAGACAATGCAATCAATGTTCAGCAACACTGCAACAAAAGAGGCCTTAAGAGTAGGAACAAGGCAGTGCAATCACTTGTGTGCATCAGCAGTTAAGAGAACAGGGATTTGATAAGTCTCAGAGTCAAGGGTCCAATGCAGGAGAGTCTTCGCCAATATTTCTTGCATCTTAGTAGTGGCTGTGCACTTGAGTGCAGCTGAGATAGCGGTTGGTTGATGGGATAGCATTTATCCCATTGAATGAGGTTCATGGGGGTTGAACTGCAAAGTAAATTAAACTACAGATGCGAGGGAAAGCTAAATTTTCCAAAATTAGTTTGTTGAGCGAGATTCCCAAGGCTTATCTGCCTTAATAAAAATTAATCTGGCAATATTCAAGAGATGATTAGATGGAAATTAATAAACTTCTCAGGCATGGTCAGGATACATAGGGACAGGAATAAGAAGAGACTAAAGCAAAGCCATTCAACCGATAAGTTTGGGTGCACCATGAGAGCGACTTTTTGACTATGTAGTGTTTCACCATCTGCAAGCTTTTCCATAAAAAACTTAATGGAAGAAAATTCAATAATTTTCAGGGGCCCATAAATACATTAGAATCTGAGCTAGCAATTTTCAAAAGTGTTTCTGGAGCAAGGGCACACACATCTGACAGCCAGCTAAAACGCAAATCAGCTGAGCAAATGACAAGACAATGCTGGGCCAGCACTGTGCCCTTTGAAGATCCATCCAGGTGATTCTGAAATGCATTAAAGTTCACAACTATTGCTTTAGGCAATGAAACCTAAATTTTATCCGTCCTTGTAGATGAGATGGGAGATTAGACAGAGAGTACAATTCTGTAGCAAAAAGAAATCAGTTTTGAACAATTATGCTTTAGTGAATAGAAATATGACTATCTGAAAGTTCTTTTTATAATAACTAAGTTATCAACAGAAAATAATATAAACATTAAAATATTTTAAATTCTAACAAAATTAACCTAGCTCATGAATTGTTGAACAGAATAGGTTGTGTTTACATTCCTCTGTCCTGTGTTTGTTGGGCTGTAACTGTCTAGGTTTTCTTTGTTGGTGAAACATGATGGTGAACTCATGGGATTGATGGTGGACACTTCAACCAAGACTCTACATTATTATTCCTCTGTCTTGAGTTATGTGTGTCTCAAGTGCTATGGATGCTTAAAGTAATCTGGGTTCTTAATGACTATCCTTCATCACTGATAGATGTAAGGCAGGTACTAGAGGACAATATCCTCTGAGGAGAGTCCTTTGGAAAACTGGACTCTGGAATTGTAACTCACATGTGTTTCTATAACTATTACTCTCATAGTAAGTAAGATGAACAAAAATAAAATTTATCTTTTGGAATCAGGTGATGGTGGCTCACCCATTTAATCCCAGCACTTGAAAGGCAAAGGCAGGTACATCTCTGAGGTCGAAGCCAGCCTGGTCTACAGAGTGAGCTCCAAGACAGTTAGGGCTACACAGAGAAACCCTGTCTCACACATTCCACCACCACCAAAAGAGGTAGAAAATCTCATTTAAAAATTTAAGCTTTGAAAGTATGGTGGATACTTTGCAGTTTTGTTGAAAAAGTAGAACCTCTGTATTTCAAAACTAAACTTTAACCATAAGGAAACAATTCATTATTACCACTTTTTAGACTCTAGAATTCAAACCAAGTGTTATCTTTTCTGTTTAGATTTTCCTTCTGATTTCATTCCTCTTTTACCCAATGAACTGGCACTTGAGAAGTAGGTTGGAAATCCTAAGTATAATATGAGGAACTTAGAAGTAGAGGAAAGGGTTTAGAACCATGTCAGACTTTAGACATACTGCTTCATGGTTATTTTACAATGTTAATCAACCTCAAAATTAACATTTCCATTTCTCAAATGGGGAAATTGAGCTTCTGAGACATTAGGTTATATGTTAGTGGTCTTCTAATAATGGCAGATCTGGGAGCCAAGGACTTATGCTCTATACTCCTGGACCAGACTTGCTCCTGGGGGAAAAGCAGAACGTTGTACTTACTTGGTGTTAGTTGCAAAATTTAAGCAAAATAAAATTCTAAATCTTCAATAGAGATTATGGACACAGTATAATAGTAAAGCATAGCACCAGGTGTTCAGAAAAACATAGTTGTGCTTTACAGAGGTTTAAGTGGGACACAAGAGGTAAAGCTATACTTTCATACCTGTAAAAATATCTTTTCCACACAGTGGCACAGTACAGCAATTCTCAGTCAAGAAGAGAGTCCATCTCAAACATGAGTCATCAAACTTCTTAAGATTTACAGTGATATACAAATATTAATCATCAAAGCATTGATGTAGCTATGTATCTGCATGCATATATGCAATGTATGTCTAATGATAATTATCAATTCCAATAAGTATTCTACTTGTTCATTTTTATGAGTGTTTGGGAAGAACGGCAGAGTGTGGCCAGGGTGAACTGTAAGATTATATGTTGTGCTAGGGGAAAGTATAGGCAGGGAGGGGCTTCAAACACCAGGCATGGATAAATGTAAACAGCAGGCGTAGATAAGTGTAAACATGCAACTCCAGAGTAATACCACAACAGAGACACTCAACTCTTGGCGGCCCTTCCTCTCCCTTCTGTGTTTCCTATATTGTGTTTTAGATTTCCAGCCTGTCACTTTTTTTCTCAAACATCAAGGTCAAGGCTAAAAGAGTAGGGAAATGAGAGAAAAACAAAACCAAAGTGAACTTTACATGTTAAATAATTATAGGCAAGTCAGTAAATGTCCTGATCACTGACTAGTGACAGACTCAGCCAACGACAGGGAGCCTGGAAGCTGACTCCTGCACAGATGGCCATGAGCAGATATTTCTTGTCATATTGCTCAGCTCCACTTGCAAGGCCTTGCTATGCTTAATCACCATGCCCATGTCCTGTCACTCAAAAAGACACACAAAATAAATCTAAAGGTGCCAATAACATTTTGAGGAACATTTGTAAAAACTGTCACATACCCTGTCTCCTCAATTTCCGAGATATACAGGAAGGGATGGCTCCATGGACTTTTGAAGGGAACATTTTAGTATCAGACACTTTTGAAAAATTCTGTAATCAAAATGGGGAGAAGGGAACTAATATGGAAGGACATCTTAGAGCTTCTGCCATGGAAAAGTGATTTCCAATGTCAGGCAGCATCTAAGTGGTAAACTTAAAATGTACAGCAACCAGTGTGTTCTGTCAAAATCTTCCCTCTCCAACCTTTCTATAGAGATAGACAGAAGAATATCACTCTGTGTTGGAAGTCAACTTGGTCAAAGGTGATGTAGGCAACAGAATAATATCATATGGATGAAACCCCAAGTTGCCTTAAATAGCCATATGCTTCATACTAGGCCTCAGTTTTCCAGTCTGTACAATGGCATTGATGAAAGTTCCACCCTGTTATATGGTTAAAACAGCCAGCTTACACAGATACATTATGCATGGGGAAAATGGTGGGCACATGTCAAATACAGTTGTGCATTTCCTTAACAATAAGGTAACAGAGGTTTCCCAGTGAGGAAAGGAAGGCCTGCAATCACTGAACAAGTTAACTCAACTACTGGAACCTGATCTTTGCTATAGAATAAGTGGTCTATAGATTAATTAGTCTATATGCTGAATAGGAGTGAATTTGAAGGGCCTTAAAGTAGTTAGGAGCTAGCCAGTGACTATTGATCAGTAGAATGGGCAAGACAGGGAGAGGGAGATGATAGTGTTTGCATGAGAAGCCATCTCAGGAGAAGAGCAAGATCCTTGATCACAGAATGTGTACACTTTAAGGCTGATTGAAATAGTTTCAAATATTCCAAAGACTTTATCTAGCAAATACTTATGACAGATCTTGTGCTCATGGTTGAACCTGGATGAGGAAGCATTAGTATAAATCTGGTACATGCAGCCATGTCTATGGGTAAGAAAGGCCACAGAGCAATGGAGGAGCAGAGTGAGACTCAGGCTGGGGATCTCACACTCAGGGTGGGAAAGGGTAATGTGTACATCAGAATAAGAAAGGCTATTGCCAAAATCTTCCTTACAATTTATTTTATTTATGTGTCTGAGTATTTTGCCTGTAGAGGCCAGCAGAGAACATCAAATTCCATAGATCTGGAGTTATAGATAGCTCACAGCTATCGTGTAGGTGCTGAAACTGGAAGCTAGTCCTCTACAAGAGCAAAATCTGCTATTAACTACTGAGCAAAGTCTTCGTCTCCTACAATAAGAACTGCAATCTACTACTAAGGTAAGTTTTAAATATGTTGCTTTCCTGGGCTAAATCCCAGTTTTCCATGTAAAATAAACATATTTCTGTTGCAATAAGAATATACAATAAGAATTAAACAGGATCATGCAAATCAAGAACTAAGTCTGTGGCCTGGGACCTCATCAGCACTTGGTTTATGGTGGTGATTGTCATGTGATAAAATTTGGGAGATAATTACATTCTAGATCCTAGGAAGGTGAACTATAGGATGAAAAATGAAAACCAATTCTCATTTGAGATGATGGGCTAAGCATATCATTTTACTTTGTTAAATAAATGTTGTTAAATGCATCTGGGAAGCAGTTTTTCACTGAATGAGTAGCATTAGACTTAACTGGGTTATAATATAGTGAAACCAGGGTGGCAGACAAGTCTTTCAATCTCTTTGGCTATAAAAGAAATGAGGTAATAGTTTATTGGGAAAGATTATGGGATGTGTGTGAAACATTAAGACTTATTTTGTTGAATTTGTCATTATCTGTTTAAATATATGCATGTCTACAGAGAATAAATGGTCATCAGTGAGGGAGAGAAGACATAGACAAGGACAAATGATGAATGTGGAGGAAAATGTATCCTGGCTGAGGGCCTTTCTCATGACACTGGTTCTGTATCTGGGTTATAAAGATACAAACCTCTCAGGACAACACCAGATAGACAAACTATCTAATTACAGATCTGATTGCGAGAACTTCCTAAGTATGTTTGGGTCAGTTCTATAGGAAGCTTCAAGGCATTTTGCAAAATGGATCATTCAAAAGTGTTTCTTGAGTTATTTATTAATTAGTCACTAAAATGTAAAATGCAAATTGCCTTTAATTTAGATACAATACAAATTAGAAGACTTTAACATATAAACATTAATTCAAAGAAAAACCATGTTTCAGAAGTGCTTAATATCTGAGTGATAATGTAATAGTAATATATGATGAATATATATTACTCGTCCACATAGATGGATTAAGGGAGTCCATAATTTAGAAAATAAAATAATTGGGAATCGTAGCTCATCTTCTAATCAATATTATAATGTAGAGTATTTGGGAGGTAGCTCTGTGGGAAAGCTTCTACAGGTTCAGGACTTGATCACCAGTATAGAAAAAGATAGAGCTACACACTGAGAGACAGGGGTGGGGGAGAAAGGCTAATATAACCATGTATGTATGATGTATCAATAAATAAATATTAAATTTGTTATATATAGGATGTAAATTCTGGAACAGACACAGAGCTAAATATGATCAAGTCAATAATCATCTATATTTCCAAGCATATGTATAGATATTCTGTGAATTTGACTAGGAAGGAGGGGCCTCCAAACATTTTCTTTTTTTTTTCACTATATGAATATTCTTTAATAATAATCAGATAATGTAAATAAAATAAGCTCAGAGGTAGTCATAGTCCCTCCCAAGCAAATGTTATAACCTTAGGTAATCTGAGAATTTATTTATCTATTTTCCAAGACAAGATTTCTCTGTGTAGCCCTGGCTGTCTTAGAACATTTTCTAGAGGTACATTGGCATGTTTAAGGTTACCATCAACTATGAGCCTGCTATACATATCTGGTAATATCAGCAGAGAT
>CM052712.1:17936158-17969116 GCA_028551405.1 Uromys caudimaculatus | reverse complement strand
TGTGTGTGTATGTACATATATATAACATATATAATATAATATATTACTGTCATATACACCCATATATGTGCTTGTGTATATATATGTGTATATATATATATATATATATATATATATATATACATGTGTGTGTACACACACTTGTCATGCATACATATATAATCAAGGAAAAAGAAGTTAATAACTTGAGAATGGGGGATGCAGGGTATGTGGAAGGGGTTTGAAAGAAAGTAACTGGGAGGTCCTGGAGAGAAGAAATGGAGTAGAGAAGTGAAGTGATTCTATTTCAGTTTAAAACATGTATATTTTTTTTAATGGTGCTTAGTGTCATTGCAAAGGATTGGAGCTTATTTCCCACCATCCATATGGGGCAGCCCACAACGACCTGTAACTCCAGCTCCGTGGGGTCAAATACCCTGTTCTGGCCTCTGTGGAGGCTGTACTTATCTGGTACATACACTCAGATGTATGTGTAGATAAACTCAGACACATAAAAAAATAAAATAAATCTTTAAAATTTGTGATTTTAGTTACTTCAGTGTGTGTGTGCTTAAACTTTTAAAGATATTTATACCCTTTCCCCCCAAACATCATTATGTCTACTTTTAATCTTCAACTTTTAATTAGTCAAGAAAGTGATGAGGTACTGGTATTTAAACTTATTAAGAAAGACAATTCTTATTTGGATATTATTTTAGTTAATCTATATTTATCAAAGGAAAGAAATGTAATGCATGATTACACTGTATTAAGTTCTACAAAAGAGAAAGAGATGAAGACAGTAGGTAATTCAAGACCAGCAGGCAATATGGTGGCCTTGTCTCCAAAGCATAAAAAGGACTGTTTAAGAACACGTGATTGTTCCATGTCCTGTAGGTTTTGGTGGTTACTGTTTTCTATACGTTTGTTAGAGTTTGTTGCCTTTCAATGATTAAATTTTATTTGATTCAACCAGCACCAAGGCAGAAGGCTGACCAGAAGAATCAAACATTATCAATTGGAAAGTTCCTGCTCAGTGGCTGGATTCTTCAGCCTAGTCTAGCCTCCTGTGGCAAACAGATTAGTTCTTGAGTCAGATTTTGACTGAGAGTATTTTTAATGGCAACAAGTAGAAAATGAAATTAGAGTGTGATTGGTTTAAAAGTGGATGTGTTTAAGCAGCGGAAGGTTGGAAATGGAACAGATAGTTAACCCCTTTTTGAGAATCACAAGCACCATGTTTTGCTTCAGTGCAGTAATTCTAAATTAAACTGGAGTCTGGGCTTCATAATCATAATATTTCACTGAAAACAAAACTTCCACAAGGTCTCTGAGGGACATGCTTCATCTTTGATTGAGTTGGGAAACAGCAGTGTTGACAAACTGAACAACATGCCCGGCATATGCTAGCACTTGCCCTCACTGTGAGAAGGCCACCCTTAAACTTTCATTTTACTGAGGGTGTACTGTGAACCACTGAAACATGTGAGGTGGATGGCAATGTTAACAGGTACCATCTTCTGATTTTTGTACCTTGTTTTGTGAACCTGGCCCAGGGCTTATGAGTATGGCTAGAATTTTCATGGCCCATTTGTCCTTGACCCAAAGACAAGGTGTTCTGGACAATAAGAATTGACAACTGTGGCTCCAGGGTATGTTGTCTCTTTCCAACAAAGACACAGAAACTCATGATTATGTAAGCAATGCTGAGTCAAGTTCTATTAAGGATAATTATGGGAAAGTGAGAAATTTAAAAAAAAATCAGAGAAACCCACAAGAATGGGATGAGTTCCTGAGAAAGCATTTGAAACTCTTAGAATGTTTCATAAGGCCACAGCAGAAATTGGATAAAGGTGTGGTAGTAATTGTTATGATGTTGTTAGTTCATAATCCAAGCCAATAGAGAGCTCACATTCTATATGCATGGGAACTTGGGTCAACAGGGAGATGATACATGGTTCACAGGCTGCCCTCCCTGTTAAGGGTGGTAGAAGTCTCTCATTTTTCCTGTCTCTGACTCTGGCATTGTTAGTTGTTTGTCTTGATTGTATGCTAGTTGTTAGTTCTGGAAAGGTATCTCAAATGCTGTTCCTTACACAAAGTACTCTTTGTTCTCATAGCTATGAAAAAGTAGCTCAGCTCTCCTAGTTAATCTTAGTAGACTCCTTGCCCATGAGAAAGCCTAGGCCCTAGACTCTAGGGTCTCTTTTTTGAGACAGATGGACACTTGTAAGCAATAGTGTGCAACAATTAGCTGCACTAAAGGCAAGACAATGTATATAAACAATAGTGCTTATCACATGTTCACTCCTGAAGTGGGATTGTTGGGATGGCAGCGGGCAGCCATCATGGAAGCTACCCAGCGGACCTTTCAACACTGGTCTTGTTTCTTAAAGCCCATTTGTCTATCTCTAAAAGGTCTATTTGGCTATCATACACCTAGATACAAGCATTTTACTTCTTACCCTTAGTGCTCCTAGCTTAAAGTCCATTCTTACTGTAACATGTGTGAACAACTTGTCTTTATAATGATCCCCATTCTCTTTCTATCTAGAGAGAGCTGGCTTTTACATCCACACCATTCAGAGCAATTCTTTTGAGAAAACAGAACTTTGTTTTCCATTTTAACTTCTTACCTGACAACTAGTGACATGGGACTGACTTCCTCTGAGTGAATCTCATTGGAATAACACAGAATGAGAACATGGACAGTGATTGAGTGATAAGGCTGTGGGGCCTTTTGGTTTGGTTACAAGCAAACCCTCTTTGTGGTGTGACTTATTGTGTTTTGGAAAGTTCTTGTTATGTAGCTCAGGTTGGCTCTGACCTTGTTTCATTTTTCTTATTCTTCAGAGTGCTAGAATGACAGGAGTTTGTCACCATGTCCAGGAGTTTGTCACCCTACTCAGCAACTACTGACTTTACTATTAAAGTATAGGAATAAGCCACAAGTAGCTCTGTTTGGAATGTTGGAACCAGAAGGAAGAGAAGTAAAATAGAAATAAAGTTGACAGAATTCTGGGCATAGAGTAACAGGAAATGTCATGGGCTAACAGGAATCAGACAAGGCTAAATTAGAGTCAACTGAGAAAAAAATTGTATCTTATTAACTCATGATAAAGTTGCAATATTATTGTGAAATATCAATTAGATGAGTAAAATTATGTTTTGTGTGCAGAAAGACTTTCTGTTTCTTTACTGGAGAAATAAACCATACATAGCAAAAACTACAAATAGAATCAACCTTACAGTTACAGGAATGATGGTGTCCAGGGCTTGTGCCATGGGCACAGGAGTGCTAGTAACTGATTACAAGAAAAACTAAACTCAAGAGCATCTTATCTGGGTGGTTCTAGGGTGGAGCTTCTGTGGCTTCTTAGACAGTGAGAAAGGTCAGCCTGCCCTAGTTTTCTCTGTACAGGTTCTTTATCACTGCCTCTGTCTTGGTTTCTCTCCGTCTCTTTCTCTCTTCCATCTATTGCCCCCTACACCCTACAACAGAACACTGAAAGATGCTGAATAAGCCAATGCATCTTGATCACCGTAATTACATGTGTAACTGTTCCTTCCTTTCTCTCTCCACAATTTCACTTATTCACTCATTTGATAAATACTCTCACATATCTACTACAAAACGTCTTTATTGGGCATTTATCTATGCTCTGATAATGTCAACATAGAATTGAAATCTACCTAGTTTATTTGTGCCTTATGCTTGCCAATACTAAATGCATGATTATTAATATGTACTTTATTGGATTAATGACAATTAGAATAGTTAATAAATAAATAAATAAATAAACAAATAAATAAATGAATATGAAATACTTTATTCCTAACAGAGGTGAACCTGTTGTACGTTTGCTGTGTACTCACTCAATGAACTTACATGCTCTGAACATAAATACTTTACTTGAGATGTAGGAGAACCAAGAGAGTAAATTGAATACAACATTGTGATATTAGGAAAAGTTTATTCTCAACACAATATTGTTACATGATTGGAGTTAGTGCCAAAGAAAAAACATCTAAAAGTTTGACATTTAAAATTTGAATTTCTCAGCATAATGCTAAGTCTATAGTGATCAGTGTATAATCTAGGACTCTAGAGGTTTAGGTAGAAACATCACAAGCGTAAGATCACTACGTGTTACATAGAGAGAAGTTTTAGTTTAAAAAAAAAAAAAAAAAAGAGCAAAGAGATCCAACCTGCTTTCCCAGAAAATATCTTTAAGGTCTTTGAATATGAATTGTATGAGCCTGTTTACCTGCTCATTTAAATTAATTTATTTGTACACTTTGTTCTATAGAATATCTCTTTTTACACCTGAGTGAGTTCATTGTTTGGTTCAGATTGCAACCTGGTCAAACTGTATTTGAATCTTTTTTTTTTTTTTTGATACTTTATTTACATTTCCAATGTTTCCCCTTTTCTGGGTCTCCTCTTTGGAAGCCCCCTATCCCCTCCCCATCCCCACCTCTATGAGGGAATTCCACCTCCCACCCACCTGCCCACCCATCCCCATATTCCCACCTTGACATTCCCCTTTACTGGGGCCTCTGACACCCTCAGGCCCAAGGGCCTCTCCTCTCTCCCTGATGGCCATCGAGGTGGTCCTCTGCCACATCTCTTACCTTAAAAAAATTCACATCCACTTCCGGTCCACAACTGCACCTGGGGGCAGATTGGGTGCTCCACCCCATCCCACCCCTGCACACACCCAGAGAAAGCTTGACTCCCAGGAGGTCCATCATAACCATGCTCAAAGATGAGACACCTCCACTCTAATACCTCACCTAACTGGGACCCCCATGGGGCCCAGTGAACTTGGCCCTGCCCAAGACATATTTTCTTTCTGCCTGCAATTCTGCCAGGTAAGACCTGGCACTCCAGACCTCTCATACCCAGGGACAGCTTGACTCCCAGGATGCCCATTATTACCAGGTACACAGATGAGACAGCCCCTACCTCAATACCTGGCCTAACTAGGACCCCCATGGGGCCTAGTGGTCTCAAGCCTTATCTACCCTGACAGAGACACATTTCCTTCTGACCCAAAATTGCACCCAGAGAGCAGATCTGGTGTTTCCCCGCCTCCACCCACACCCAGAGACAACTTGACTCCCTCATAACAGATTGAGCACTCCAGACTTTTCCCACACCCAGAGACAGCCTGTCTCAAGGAGGGCCATCATAAGCAGGCTAACAAGAGGGACAGCTCCAATCAGAGATAACAAGGCCAGCTAACACCAGAGATAGCCAGATGGTGAGAGGCAAATGCAAGAACATAAGCAACAGAAACCAATGTCACTTGGCACCATCAGAACCCAGTTCTCTCACAACAGCAAGCACTAACTACCCTAACACACATGAAAAGCAAGATTCTTACCTAAAATTCCATCTCATGAAGATGATGGAGGACTTTAAGAAGGACATAAATAACTCTCAAAAAGAATAGCGGTGAACACAGGTAAATAGGTAGAAACCCTAAAAGAGGAAACACAAATACCTTAAAGAAATATAGGAACACACAATTAAACAGGTAAAGGAATTTCACAAAACCATCCAGGAATTAAAAATGGAAATAGATGCAATAAAGAAATCATAAAGGGAGGCAACCCTGGAAATGGAAAACCTAGGAAAGAGATCAGGAGCTACAGATGCAAACATCACCAACAGAATACAAGAGATAGAAGAGAGAATCTCAGGCATAGAGGATACCATAGAAGATATTGATACAATAGTCAAAGAAAATACAAAGTACAAAAGGCTCCTAACTCAAAACATCCAGAAAATTCAGGACACAATGAAAACATCAAAACTAAGAATAATAGGAATGGAAGAGAGTGAAGATTCTCAATCAAAAGGGACAGAAAGCATCTTCAACAGTCGTAGAAGAAACCTCCCTAACCTAAAAAAAGAGACGGCCATAAACGTACAATAGGCTACAAAACAACTAATAGATTGGACCAGAAAAGAAATTCCTCTCGTCCTGTAGTAATCAAAACACTAAATACACAGAAAAGTGAAAAAGTATTAAAAGCAGTAAAGGAAAAAGGCCAAGTAACATGTAAAGGCAGACCTATTAGAATTACACCAGACTTCTAAAAGCCAGAAGATCTTGGACAGGTGTCATGCAGATACTAAGAAAACAAAAATGTCAGCCCAGGCTACTATACCCAGCAAAACTCTCAAACACTATAGATAGAGAAACCAAGGTATTCCAAGACAAAACCAAATTTAAATAATATCTTTCCACTAGTCCATTCCTACAGAGGATAATACAAGGAAAACTCCAACACAAGAAGGGAAACTACACCCAAGAAAAAAACAAGAAATTAATCATCTCAGAACAAATCCAAAATAAGAGAACCACGCAAACATAATATTACCTCTAACAATAAAAGTAACAGGAACCAATAATCATTGCTCTTTAATATCTCTCTATATCAATGAACTCAATTCCCCAATTAAAAAACATGGGCTATTAGACTGGATACATAAACAAGACCCAACTTTTTGCTGCATTCAGGCAACAAACCTCAGTGACAAAGAAAGACACTACCTCAGAGTAAAGGGCTGGAAAACAAATTCCAAGTGAATGTTCCCAAGAAACAAGCTGGAGTACCCATTCTAATATCGGATAAAATAGACTTTCAACCAAAAGTTATCCAAAGAGATGAGGAAAGACATTTCATACTCATCAAAGTAAATATCCACCAAGAAGAACTCTCAATTCTGAACATCTATGCTCCAAATGCAAGGGCACCCACATTCATACAAGAAACTTTGCTAAAGCTCAAAGCACACATCGCACCTCACACAATAATAGTGGGAGACTTCAACACCCCACTCTCATCAATGGACAGTTCATGGAAGCACAAACTAAACAGAGACACAGTGAAACTAACAGAAGTTATGAACCAAATGGATTTAACAGATATCTATAGAACATTTCAAGCCAGAACAAAAGAATATATTTTCTTCTCACCATCTCATGGTATTTTCTCCAAAACTGATAATATAATAGGACACAAACAAGCCTCAACAGATACAAGAAGATTGAAAGAATCCCATGCATTCTGTCAGATCACCACAGACTGAGTCTGGTCTTCAATAACAAGAAAAACAACAGAAAGCCCACATACTAATGGAAACTGAACTCTCTACTCAATGGTTATGGAAAAAATAGAGAAAGAAATTAAAGATTTTCTAGAATTTAATGAAAATGAAGACACAACATACCCAAATTTATGGGACACAATGAAAGCAGTGCTAAGAGGAAAATTCATAGCACTGATTGCCTTCATAAAGAAATTGGAAAGATTCTACATTAGCAACTTAACAGCACATCTGAAAGCCCTAGAACACAAAGAAACAAATGTACCTAAGAGGATTAGATGACAGGAAATAACCAAACTCAGGAATGAAATCAACCAACCTGAAACAAAGAGAACTATACAAAGAATCAACAAAACTAAGAGCTGATTCTTTGAGAAAATTTACAAGACAGACAAACCCTTAGCCAAACTAACTAAAGGGCAGAAAGAAATTATCCAAATTAACAAAATCAGAAATGAAAAGGGAGACATAACAGCAGAAACTGAGGAAATTAAAAAATCATCAGATCTTATTTTAAAAGCCTATGTGCAACAAAACTGGAAAATCTAGATGAATTGGATGAATTTCTAGACAGATACCAGGTATCAAAATAACATCAGGACAAGATGTACTATCTAAACTGTCCCATAATCCTGAAAGAAATAGAAGTACTCATTAAAAGTCTCCCCCCCCAAAAGCTCAGAGCCAGATGGTTTTAGTGCAGAATTCTTCCAGACCTTCAAAGAAAACCTAATACAAATACTCTTCAAACTATTACACAAAATAGAAACAAAAGGAACACTAATTCATTCTATCAAGCCACAGTTGTATTCATACCTAAAATACACAAAGGCCCAACAAAGAAAGAGTACTCCAGACCAATTTCAGTTATGAGTTTCAATGTAAAAATATTCAATAAAATTCTAGCAAATGGAAACTAAGAACACATCAAAATGGTCAGTCACCACAATCAAAGGCTTTATCCCAGGGATGCAGGGATGGTTCAATATCCAGAAATCCCTCTATGTAATCCACTATATAAACAAACAAAAGAAAAAAAATCACATGTTCATCTCATTAGATTCTGAAGAAGCCTTTGACAAAATACAACACCTCTTCATGGTAAAAGTCTTGGAAAGATCAGGAACTCACTGTGCATACCTAAACACAATAAAAACAATATACAGCAAACCAACAGCCAACATCAAATTAAATGGAGAGAAATGTGAAGCAAGCCCACTAAAATCAGGGACAAGACATGGCTGCTCACTTTCTATTTATTCAATATAGTATAGCCAGAGCAATAAGACAACAAATGGATGTCAAAGGGATACAAATTGGAAAGGAAGAAGTCAAGGTATCACTATTTGCAGATGATAGGATAGTATACATAAGTGACTCCAAAAATCTGCCAGAGAATGCCTATACCTGATAAACAACTTCAGCAAAGTGGATGGATTTAAATTTGACTTAAATCAGTAGCCTTCCTCAACAAAAAGGATAAATGGGCTGAGAAAGAAATTAGGGAAATGACACCCTTCACAATAGTCACAAATAATACAAAATGTTTTGGTGTAAATCTAAAGAAGCAAGTAAAAGATCTATATGACAAGAACTTCAAGTCTCTGAAGAAAGAAACTGAAGAAGCCCTCAGAAGATAGAAAGATCTCCTATGCTCATGGATCAGTAGGATTAACAGTAAAATGGCCATCTTTCCAAAAGCATCTACAGATTCAATGTAATTCCCATCAAAATTCTAACTCAGTTCTTCACAAAGATAGAAAAAGCAATTCTCAGCATCATCTAGAATAACAAAAACCCCAGAATCGTGAAAATAATTCTTAAAAACAAAAGAACATCTGGGGGAATCACCATCCCTGACCTCAAGCTGTACTACAGAGCAATAGTGATAAAAACCATATGGTATTGGTACCCAGATAGACAGATAAATGGAACAGAATTGAAGACCTAGACATAAACTCACACACCTATGGTCACTTTATCTTTGACAAAGAATCCAAAACCATATAATGGAAAAAATAAAGAGTTTTCAACAAATGATGCTGGTCTAACTGGAGGTCTTCATGTAGAAGAATGCAAATTTGTCCATTTTTATCACCTTGTACAAAACTCACTTCCAAATGGATCAAAGACCTCCACATAAAACCAGATAAGCTGAATCTAATAGAAAAGAAAGTGAGCAAGAGCCTCAAACACATTGTCACATCTCTCTCTCTCCATTTCTCCAAGTCCAAAACTCTAGGCTCATCTGCAGCTCTCTAGCAGAACTTCTGCTGTACACTCTCCTCCCTATCCCTCCCTGTCCTCATTCCAAAAAACTAACCAGATCCTGGTGGAACACTGGGCTTTAACCCCATCTGGTGAAGACCCACCCCTTCTTCCAGTCCATCATTTTACTTAAGTCTCAGGTCCCATGACCCAGAAACACATTTTACCTGAAACCTCCATTAGTCATATTTATTAAGACCCGGAAAGTATTTTCATATGAGTAGCACACAACAACCATAGTTTCTTAAGACAAAGAGAGGAAATAGCAACTGAGGAACAAAATACCACCAAAAGAGAAGGCTAGATGTCAGAACCTCGAATGGCAATCTTTCCAATCCCAGATGTCTAGACACTAGTGCAATAAGACAGTCAATAACAGCAAGGACAATATGTGTCCACTAGAGAACTGCAACTCTGCCATAGCAGTTCCAAATATTCCACCATATTAGAAGCACAAATAAAAGACATTAAAAAATATGATAGTGATTTTTAAGGAGGAAACAAATCCCTTAAAAGAAATTTATGAAAACATGAGCAAATAGCAGGAAGAAATGAATAAAACAGTTCAAGACCTGAAAGTGGAAAGAGAATCAATTAAGAAAATCCAAATTGATGTAAATCTGGAAATGAAAATGTTAGTTCAAACACAAATCACAGAGGCAAGGTTCACCAACAGAATACAAGAGATAGAAGAAAGAATATCAGAAAGTGAAAACAAGATAGGAAAAAATATCAGTCAAAGAGAACAATAAATCTAAAAAATCCCAAAAAACAAAACAAAAACAAACAAACAAACAAAAAACTCCAAAAACCTTCTGGCACAAAACATTCAGGAATTCTGGAATACCGTGAAACAACCAAATCTAGAACTATTAGGGATAGAGCAAGGAGAAGAAACCCAGGTCAATAGGACAGAACAAATTTTCAACAAAATTATAGAATAAAAATTTCCTAACCCTAAGAATTAGATGCTTGTCAAAGTATAAGAATCATACAAAACACCAAATAAACTGGGCCAAAAAAGAAAGTCTCTTGAGCACTAAATGTAGTAAACAAAGAAAGAACATTAAAAATTGAAAGGGAAAAAAAACGAAGCCATGTATAAAGGTAGAGATATTAGAATTATAACCGATATCTCAGTAGAGACTCTAAAATACAGAAGAGATTGGACAGATGTGCTGCAGACTTTAAGAGACAACAAATGCCCCACTATTTTACCCAGTAAAACCTTCAATCACCATTGATGATGGAATTAAGATATTCCAGGCTAAAACCAAATTAATAAATATCTATCTACAAATCCAGTCTTACAGGAGGTGCTAGAAAGTAAACCACAACCTAAACAGGTGAAAAGCATACAAAAAAATCCATGAGGATTAAATAAGCCTACAATACAAATGTCTAAAGAAGGGAAGCACACACACACACACACACACACACACACACACACACACATACATGCACATAATACTCCAATGACAATAATTATAACAACTACAACAGCAAAATAATAGGAATCAACAGTAAGTGGTTCATGATATCTTTCAATATCAATGGTCTCAATTTACCAACTAAAAACCAAATGTTAACAGAATGGATGCAAAACTAGGATCCATCCTCTTGTTGCGTCCAAGAAACACACTATTATATTGACAGTAGACATCACCTCATGGTAAAGGGATGGAGAAAGATATCTCAAACAAATGGACCTAACAAGTTGGTATAGTTATTTTAAAATAATAGACTTTAAATAAATTAGACTTTAAATAAAAGACAATCAGAAGAGATAGGGAAGGGCAGTATATACATATTTACCAAAGCAAAAATATGTTGAGGACATTTCAATTTTTAATATCTCTGACCCAAATAAAAGAACATCCAGTTTTATAGAATAAACCTACTATAGTAAATCACTTAGTGACTCTCACACATGATAGTGGGATATTTCAAGACTCCACTTTACAATAGACAGGTTATCCAGACAACAATTATACAGAGACATATAGGTGCTAACTTAAGTTATAAATCAATGGACAACAGTTACTGACCTTTCCTCCAAACACAAAAACCATGCCTCCTTTTCAATACCTCATGGAACTTTTTCTAAAATTGACTGCATATTTGGAGACAAAGTAAATCTCAAGATATGTGAGAACATTGAAAGAACATCTTATACTCTATCTGCCCACCACACATTAAAGCTTTTATCAACAAAATCAGAAAAAACAGACTGCATAAAAATGCAATGAAATGAAACTACCTCTCCACTGAACAAAAAATGAGTCAAGACAAAATTAGGAAGAAAATTAAAGACTTTCTACAGTTGAATAAAAATGAATACCTAACATCTAAAAACTTATGGAGCATGATGAAAGTGGGTCTAAAAAGTAGATCCATAGTACTAATTGCCTAGATAAAAAATTGAAGAGATTTCATACTAGTAACTCAACAGTACATCTGAAAACGCTCATAGAAAAAGAAGAAAGTATATCCAAAAATAGTAGATGGCAAGAAATAATCAAACTCAGTACTGAAATCAATAAAATAGAAACAAAAAAAAATACAAAAAAAAAAAAATCAGTGAAACAAAGAGTTAGTGTTGGAACAAACCTGGCATGGTGGAATGAAGCCCCACATGTCTGTCCCGGGCGCTGTGGCTCTGGGTGGGACAGGAGACATGCAGGAAGTGGTCTCAAGTCTTCCCACACAGTCCAACAGGCAGATGGGGGCTGTGGGAAGCCTTTGCAGGCCCTGCCTGTGGGTGGGGGGAGGGGACCATTCTTGGGAAACGCACAGCAGCTATCTCTGTGGGTTCTCGCTTTCCTCGGTGGGTCCATATGAAGAGACAGTCCATAATTCTAAGATGTTTATTTTCATTGTGTGGAGTGGTGTGGAGGGAATTGTACCTCCGCCTTTCTGGGAGAGGCGAGACAGATATAGTAACTGGGAAGGGGCATGGCTAAGCTTCTAGGTGTCTCATTAACATGGGGATGGTTTGGGGCTGTGCGGCCATGCCTCTACCTGAGGAGGGGTGGTACGTGACCATAAGTGGAGTCAAAAGTCTCCCGGGAGTGTTGGCATAAAGTTTTCTGGTCCCTTGTGGATTGTTCCATTGGGTTGCACAGATTTTATGCCTGTGCTCAACCGGGTGCCAGATTACCTATCACAGATCACTGCCCCACAGGTTAGTTCCTTGAAAAAAATCATAAGACTGACAAATACTAAAGTAAATGAACTAAAAGGCTGACAGAGAATATATAAATTAACAAAAGTAGAAACAAAAAGGAAGACATAAGAACAGACACTGAGGAATCTTAGGACATACTTTAAAAGTTAGTGGTTCATGAATTTGGAAAATAAGAAAGAAACATGATTTTCTGGATGCATACCATTTACCAAAATTAAATCAAGATCAGACCCATAACTTCTAATAAAATGGAAGTAGTCATTAAAAGTTTCCCAAACAAACAAACAAAACAACAGGCCAGGGACAGATGGGTCAAGTGCAGAATTCTACAAAATTTTCAAAGAATTAGTGCCAATACATCTCAAATTATTCTGCAATACAGAAAGAGAATGAACATTGTCCAATTTCTTTTATGAGGTCATAGTTGCCATAATATACAAATCATATAAAGACCCAACAAAGTATAGAATTACTTTCACAGACCTTAAAAGGACAATTCTCAATTTCAAATGGGAAAACAAAACCCAGGATATCTAAAACAATCCTTTATAACAAAAGAACACCAAGAGATATCACTACCCCTGATTTCAAGCTATACTACAGAGCTATAGTAATAAAAACCACATAATATTTCCATAAAAACAGACAGGTTGATCAATGGAATTAAATTGAAGACCCAGAAATAAATCTACACACATATGAACCCCTGGTTTAAAAAAATGTATTTGGAAATACACACTGAATAAAGACAGCATCTCCAACAAATAGCATTGGTCAAATTGGATGCCTGAGTGTAGAAGAATGAAAATAGACTCATATTTATAATCACACTGCATAAAACTGAAGTCAAAGACCTCAATATAAAACCACATACACTAAACCTGATAGAATAGAAAGTGGGAAATAGCCTTGAACACATTGATACAGAAGAAGTCTTTCTGAACAGAGCACTAATGACACAGGCACTAAAATCAACAATTAATAAATGGGATATATGAAAACAAAAAGCTTTGTAAAGCAAAGGACATTATCAATCAAAGTGGCAGTTTAAGGAATGGGTACAGATGTTTACCAACTCTACTTTTGATAGAGAACTAATATTCAAAATATATAAG
Source organism: Uromys caudimaculatus (assembly GCA_028551405.1). Taxonomy (NCBI): domain Eukaryota; kingdom Metazoa; phylum Chordata; class Mammalia; order Rodentia; family Muridae; genus Uromys; species Uromys caudimaculatus. The sequence continues at coordinate 17,955,444 of CM052712.1, read as the reverse complement.
AATTTCAAGAAATGAAATATTAGAAAATCAAATAATTTAATTAACAATGATATGAAAACCTAAACAGAGACTTCTCAACAGAGGAATCTCAAGTGTCTATGAAACACTTAAAGAAATGCTCAACATCCTTAGCCATCAGGTAAATGCAAATCAAAACTACTTTGGGATTCCATCTCACACTTGTCAGAAAGGCTAAAGTCTATAAGTGGCAGTTCATTCTGTTGAGGATATTCAGCAAGGAGACCACTCCTCCATTGCTATGAGAGTGCAGACTTGTACAACTACTATGGAAATCAACATGGCAATACATCAGAAAGTTGAGAGTTGAACTACAAGACCCAGCTCCTCTTGGGTATATAACAAAAGGACCCTCCATCTTACTACAAGGACACTTGCTTAACTATGCTCTTTTTTACTTTATTCATAATAGACAGAAACCTAAATGTCCCCTCAATAGACAAATGAATAAAGTAAAAATGTGTATTTTTACCATCATTACACAAAGACTGAGAGACCTTGGAATACCTAGCCCTAAATGGCATGTCTCCAATAAATTTCTTCCCTAAGAACTTATGGAACTACCTAAAAGAGGAGTCAGAAAGAATGTAAAATCAATAAAGGATGGAGGACACCAAGAAAATAAAGAGCCCTAAATTACGAGCAAAGAACACATGAACTCAAAGAGAGCGAAGGAACATGTGTAAGGCCTGTGGAGGTCTGCGCTAGATCCTCTGTGCTTATATTATAGCTTCCGGTTTAGTGTTTTTATGGGATTTCTGAGTGTGTGAATAAGAGGGTCTCTGATTCTTGTGCCTTGTTTTATTGTTTTTGTTTCTGTTTTCTTGGTTTGCCTTGTTCAACTTTGATATGATACTTTTTGTTTTATCTTCTTGTATTTTATTTTGTTGTATTTTAAATAAATGAATGAATGTAAACCTGGACACTAGGGTACAGGTTAACAAAATTGTAATTATATTTGCTGGGAAAGGGAAAATCTGTTTTTGTCAATGGAATAATTCTGGGTACAACAGTCATGCCAGGGCAGATATCATGTCAGAAGTATTTCAGGCTGGGCAGTGGTGGCGCATGCCTTTAATCCCAGCACTTGGGAGGCAGATGCAGGTGGATTTCTGAGTTTGAGGCCAGCCTGGTCTACAGAGTGAGTTCCAGGACAGCCAGGGCTACACAGAGAAACCCTGTTTTGAAAAACCAAAAACCAAACCAAACCAAACCAAACCAAAAAACCCCCAGAAGTATTTCAGAAGTATTTAACAAAAAAACAATGGACTCTACAAGTTGTGTGTGTGTGTGTGTGTGTGTGTGTTTATGCATGCCTTCCTTTTTTTTACAGTTTGGTGTTTTGTTTTCTTTTGGGGTGATGTATTTTGTTTTCTATGTTTGAGGCATTTTGTTGTCTTTTTTTTTTGCTTGCTTTTAGAGAAAGAACTTAAAGTTGGGTGAGTAATGAGGCAAAAAGGATCTTGATGAAGTTGGGAGAGGAGAAGAATATGATCATACTATATTATAATTTGGAAATTATTTTAAATAATAAATACTTTAAAAAAGACTAGAGAATAATAAAAAGAAAATAAAAATCATTCATATTAGAAAAAATAAATAGAATAAGAAAGGATAAATATTTGGGGATAAAAAAAAGATGAAGCAAAGTGATGGGCATCAGGAAAACTTGTTTGTTTTTTAATTTCTGACCCTGTCATGGGTTTTCTTTCCTTCTCTCTCTGTCTCTCTGTCTCTCTCTTTCTCTGTCTCTCTCTCTGTCTCTGTCTCTGTCTCTCTCTCTCTCTCTCTGTCTTTCTCTGTCTTTCTCTCTCTCTCTCTTTTTCTTTTGATGATCTATAAGAAAATAAAAATGTGTTCAATAGTGACAGCATGAAATTCAGTTTCAAATTATATTAGTTTTAGAATATTTCTTATGACTATATAGATCTTTACTAAGGCTTAGATTTCGGGTCTGGTTAATTTTACTGACTAGTATTTTTTACTTGAAATTTCTTTATAATAAATTATTCATTAAAATGAGGGAGAAGGGAAGAAGAAGAAATGGTTGAGGAATCAAATCAGTCAAGACAGCCCAGTTAGGGAAGCCAGTTTCACATCTAGGTAACAGAGTCAGGGTAAGGCCTTGCTCTAGTTGTTCGGGACCCACAAGAAGACCAAGCTGCACATCTGCTACATATGTGTGGGGATGTCTAGGTCCAGTCCTTGTATGTTCTTTGGTTGGTGGTTCATTCTCTCAGAGCCCCAAGTGTCTAGGTTAGTTAATTCTGTTTGTCTTCTTGTGGAGTTCCAATCTCCTTCAAGGCCCTCAATCTTTCCCCCATCTCTTTCAAAAGACTTTTTAAGCTCTGTCTAATGTTTGCTTGTGGATCTCTGCATCTGCTTGGAGGAGCCTATTAGAGGATAGTTATGCTGTCTGCAAGCATTAACAGAAGATCATTAATAATGTCAGGGATTTTTTTCTTGGCCGTGGGATGACTCTCAAGTTGGGCCAGTCATTTATTGCCCATTTCCTCAGTTTCTGCCACATCTTTGTCCCTGCACTTCTTGTAGCAAGAAAAGTTGTGGGTCAAAGGTTTTATGGTTAGGTTGGTGTCCTTATCCTTCTACTAGGAGTCCTGCCTAAGTACAATAGGTGGCCACTTCAGGTGGCCATATCCCCCCCTGTTAGGAATCCCAGCTAGAGTCAACCTCATAGACTCCCTGGAGCCTTCCCCATCCCTGGCACATCCTAAAGATGCTCTCCTTCCCAACCCCCTTTCCTCACTAATTTCAATTCATTCTCCCAGCCTTCTCTCCTTGCATCTACCTGCATCTGATTACCCAACTACCCCACCTGTACTGGCTGGTTTTGTGTGTCAACTTGACACAAGCTGAAGTTATCACAGAGAAAGGAGCTTACATTGAGAAAATGCCTCCATGAGATCCAGCTGTAAGGCATTTTCTCAATTAATGATCAAGGAGGTTGGGCCCCTTGTGGGTGGTATCAACCCTAGGCTTGGGTAATCTTGGGTTCTAGAAGAAAGCAAGCTGAGAAGCCAGAGGACGGAAGCCAGTAAGGAACATCCCTCTATGTCTTCTGCATCTTCTCCTGCTTCCTGACCTGCTTGAGTTCCAGTCCTGATTTCCTTTGGTGTAGAACAGCAAAATGAAAGTGTAAGCTGAATTAACCCTTTCCTCTCCAATTTGCTTCTTGGTAATGATGTTTGTGCAGGAATAGAAACTCTGACTAAGACACCACCCCTCTATTCAAGGGATAGCAGCTCCACAAGACCAACAGAATTCACTATCCTGGACTCTTAGGGCCTCCCACAGAATGAATCAAAGAGCATACAGGGCTGGACTTAAGATGCTCACACCTATGGAGCAGATGTACAGCTTGGTCTTCATGTGGGTCCCTCAACAATTGAAGTGGGGGGGTCTACCGTGATTCTGTTGCCTACCTGTGGATCTTTTTCCATAACTGGATTGCCTTGCCAGGACCCAGTAGAAGAAGATGTATCTACTCATACAGTGGCATGATACCCAGGAAGACCTCTCCCTTCTTAAAGGTGAAGGGGAAGAATGGAGGGGCCATGAGAATGGAGGACTGGGAGGAGGGGAGGCTTTGATCAAGAAGTAAGTTGAATAAATAATTAATGAAAAAAGAAATCATTCCTTCCTTTTTTCTAAAGCATATTCTATAAGGAGAAGTGAATTATAGATGAAAACTTTTGTGTTAGCTGAGTTTGTGTCACTGGAACATTATATATGATTAAGAATCCTTCCTGAAATTCTCACACAGTGACACTTACATGGGTACCAGCTTTGTCTACTGAATGCATGGAACAGCTTGTTAAGGAGAAAGTAGATTTTCAAAAGCTGTCATCTCTCACAGTCTGCCAACTAATTGCAATGCTTCTCTTGTGCAGATGGGCAATTGACCTCATAAATCTGAATTTTTAACAGACAGAAAATTATAGATATTTTCAAGTTCTCTGAAGCAAGCATCTTCAAATGAATGTGAACTCTTCTCATTTCTTTGTTATTAACTAGTCAGATTTTATCACTACATAATCTACTGTTGAGTGCAAAATTCTGAATCTATTACTTTAATTTTAAAGAATACAAGGAAACAGAAATTCTATGTGTCTTGTTAATTAGAAGGACAGAGAATAGGCACTCTATAACACAAAAGTATCTATGGAAGGAGTATCTTAATTGAGCAGGCCTACCAGCACTACTGATATCCCAGGGCCATGGTTCTGGACTCCATTTTGATAGAGTCTGAGTGTAACTACACTGTGGTGAGAAGTGTATCATTAGTACACACTATAAGGACACAGTTGTTTTTTTTTTTTTTTTTTTTATCATGTTGGGTGCAATGTCCAGCAGATTATGCCATATGTAATTGCTACTCAGTTCTAGATTACTGTTAAATTGCAAATGCCCAAGTGGATGGCCCCATACCCATGTGCACATAGTCAGCACTTATTGGTTTTAGGGATCTATTCATAATCACAGTAATAAAAGGAGAATATGAATCAAAGTAAGACTGACTGATGGATCCTAGTGGGGAGTTGGAGGAAAGTAGTGGAGATAGGTAATGCTAAAATATATTGTATACATATACAAAATCTCAAAGAATGAATAAAAAGTTATTGTAGACCCTCTTAATAAGAGGAAAAGCATGCCTGGTTATGGAAACTTACTTAAATTCTCAAGGATAGTGAAGTCAGGGTTATTGAACGAGCATCTGTGGCCCTTAATTTATTAAACCAGAATATCCCTAAAAACAATCTGCAAACAATTATGTTTATACTCACAGATAAATATAGTCCTCACTTCTCATTAAGGAAACTTCTCTTTGCAACAAATAGTGACCACTGTGGAAAACCATAACCAATTAAAATGCAGAGTTGTGGAGCTCATTACCAATGGAAACATTTGCAAAGGCTCAGGGAACATTGTGGAAGACAGAGCAGAAAGTTTGTTAGAGCCAGAGAGGATCAGGAATCTTGCTGTGATGTGTGTTCTAGTGATATCAGAAGCTACACCTATAAAGTCTCATCAATACTACTCCCCAAAAATGAGCAGAACAAGCAGAACACCAGTGAGCATGCCAAAACAGATAGGAAAAAGTCTATGAGGCCTTCAACCTACACAAGGAACTATAGGCAACTGAAGAAAGCTGGGATCAGGAGAGATAGCCTTCCCCAGAGAAAAGCACACTGCTTGATTGTCCAGTAGCAAATGGTCAGTCCTGAGAACATATGTTATAGTCTATGTATGAAACAGGTTAAATTTAGTAATGTGTGTGTTCGTATATGTATGTTTGTACGTATATGCACATACATATATGCATGCAATAGATGTAATAATAATTAGTGAAAAGAGAGGCCATCAATTTGACAGAGAATGGATAAGATCTGGGAAGGATTGAGGGAAAGGGAGAAAGAAGAAATGATATATATTATACTTTCAAGAATAAAATATTTAAAAAATGAGAAAAAGTAAAAGAATACATGCACTATAAAAAATAAAATATCAGATTTATTCATAATTGTATTTATTATCTGGCCAAACCCTTTAATCTTATAAAATATAGGGCAATACCTTATATACATCATAGAGTAGTGAAAATGGGTAAAGTTAAATATTCCCTGACACAGTTCTAGGGGTACAGCAATGATAGTGGACCACTTTCTCTACAGTATCTTATATGACACAGATATATCAATCCCTTATACATTTAAATAACATTACTTCTGAACATGAGTTCAGCAAGAACTATTCCCCATACCAGTATATATTTACCTCCATTTATTCATAAGCACTCTGAAGTTGTTCCAATTTTCTGAGGAACCACCAGACTGATTTCCAGAGTGGTTATGGCAGCTTGCAATACCATGAGCAATAGAGGCGTGTTCCTCTTTCTCCACATCCTTGCCAACATCTGCTGTCACCTGAGTTTTTGATCTTAGCCATTCTATTGGTGTGAGGTGGAATCTCAGGGTCATTCTGATTTTCATTTCCCTGATGACTAAGGATGTTGAACATTTCTTTAGGTGATCCTCGGCCATTTGAGATTCCTCAGTTGAGAATTCTTTGTTTAGCTCTTTACAATTTCCAATTTATTTTTAAAAATTGAAAAATGTGATTTATTTTGTGTTTCAAATTTTTTTTCATTTTTATTGGTTATTTTATTTATTTACATTTCAAATTTTATCCTTTTCCCAGTTTCCCCTCCATGAGTCCCTGATACCCTCCTCCCCACCCTGTCTCTATGAGGATGCTCCCCCACTTACCTACCCACTCCTGCCTCAGCAGCCTAGCATTCCCATATCCTGGGCCATCAAGCCTCCACAGGACCAAGGGGCTCCCCTCCCAGTGATGCCAGATAAGGCCATCCTCTGCTACATATCCAGTTGGAGCCATGGGCACCCCCTGTGTACTCTTTGGTTGGTGGTTTAGTCCCTGGGAGTTTTGGGGGATCTGGTTGGTTGATATTGCTGTTGTTCCTATGGGGTTGCAAACTCCCCCAGAAGTGCTCTTTTTATTGAGAATAGATTTTGCTATCCTGGGTTTTTGTCGTTGCAAATGAATTTGAGAATTTCTCTATCTCTGTGAAGAATTTAGTTGGAATTTTGATGGGGATTGCATCTGTAGTGTGCTTTTGGTAAGATGCTCCTTTTTACTACATTAATCCTGCCAATCCATGAGCATGGGAGATCTTTCCATCTTCTGATGTCTTCTTCAATTTCTCTCTTCAGAAACTTGAAGTTCTTGTCATACAGATCTTTCACTTGCTTTGTTAGAGTCACACCAAGATATTTTATAAAATTTGTGACTATTGTGAAGGGTGTCATTTTTGTAATCTCTTTCTCAGCCCATTTATCCTTTGAATAGAGGAAGGCTACTGATTTGTTTGAGTTAATTTTATATCCAGCCATTTTGCTTAAGTTGTTTATCAGGTTTAGGAGTTCTTTGGTGGAGTTTTTGGGGTTGCTTATGTATACTATCATACCATCTGCAAATAGTAATATTTTGACTTCTTCCTTTCCAATTTGTATCCTATTGACTTCCTTTTGTTTTCTAATTGCTCTGGCTAGAATTTCAAGTACTATATTGAATAGATAGGGAGAGAGTGAGCAGCCTTGTCTAGTCCCTGATTTTAGTGGTATTGCTTCAAGTTTCTTTCCATTTAGTTTGATGTTGGCTACTGATCTTCTGTATATTGTTTTAACTATGTTTAGATATGGGTCTTGAATTCCTGTTCTTTCCAAGACTTTAATATGAACTGGTGTTAAATTTTTCAAATGCTTTTTCAGCATTTAATAGATGATCATTTAGTTTTTTACTTTGAGTTTGTTTATATAGTGGATTACATTGATGTTTACTGGCCCTTTCAGTTGGAAATCTTCATTCTCTTCTATACTATTATCCTAGGTTTGGTCTTTCCATTGTGTTCTGGATTTCCTGGATGTTTTGGGTTAGGAACTTTTTGCATTTTGCATTTTCTTTGACTGTTGTGTCAATGTTTTCCATAGTATCTTCTATGCCTGAGATTCTCTCTTCTATCTCTTGTATTCTTTTGGTGATGCTTGCCTCTGTGACTCCTTATATCTTTCCTAGGTTTTCCATTCCTAGTGTTGTCTCCCTTTGTGATTTCCTTATTGTTTCTATTGCCATTTTTTAGATCCTGGGTGGTTTTGTTCAATTCCTTCACTTGTTTTGTTGTGTTTTCCTGTAATTCTTTAAGGGATTTTTGTGTTTCCTCTTTAAGGACTTCTATTTGTTTACCTGTGTTCTCTTGTATTTCTTTAAGGGAGTTGTTTATTTCCTTCTTAAAGTCCTCTATCATCATCACAAGATGTGTCAGGATATCCAGGGCCTGCTGTGGTAGGAGAATTGGTTTCTCATGATGCCAAGTAGCCTTGTTCCTGTTGTTCATGTTCTTACACTTCCCTCTCACCATCTGGTTATCTCTGGTGTTAGCTGGTCTTGCTGTCTCTGACTGGAGCTTATCCCTCCTGTGAGCCTGTGAGCCTGTAAGCCTGTGGTCTTAGGTGTGTCAGCACTCCTGGGAGACAAGATCTCTCTGGCCAGGATTGGGGTGTGGATATCTGTGTTCTTAGGTGTTTCAGCACCCTTAGGAGACTAGCTTTCTCTGGGAAGGATTGGGGTACAGATAGGTGTGGCACAGGATAAGCTCCGGGGAGCTGTTGGAAACTGGAAGGTTTGTGTCCCTGGCTGCTCCCAGGTTCCTGGGTCATGTAGACTCAGGATGGGTCACACTTGGGCCTGGTATTGGGGCAGGAGTGGTCTTACCAATGATCTTAGGTGTATCAGCACTCCTGGGAGACCTGCTCTCTCCAGGCAGAATTGGAGTGTGGATAACTGTGGCACAAGGTCAACTTTGGGGCCCAGATAGAAACCTGAATAAGACATTTTTTAAATGAAAGAAAGTATATAATTGGGGGTGACTTACAGTTGAGTTGTTTATTCCCTTATTTTTATAGCAGGAAGCATGGTAGCATGCAGGCATACATAATGCTAGACAGGTAGCTGAGAGTACTACATCTGGATCCACAAGCAACAGGAAGATAAAATGAGCCACTGGGCCTGGCTTGAGTGTCTTAAGTGACACTCTTCCTCCAATAAAACCACATCTACTCCAACAAGGACATATCTTCTAATAGTGCCACTGTCTATGAGTCTATGGGGGCTATTTTCATTCAAACCACTACAGGAAGAAAAAGGTTCTTTAGACTCAGAAATGAAGGAAACATACAAGTGTCAAACAGCTTAGAAGTTTGCAAATCTCACAGTTCTACTACATGGCCACAACAGCAAACACCAGATCTGCAGTGAACTGTATGGAAGACATCACCTGTGCTAGGGTGGGCTTTTTGGTGCTGAAACTGCCATTGGATCACCCATGATCTTATAAATAAACCCAATAAACTTTTTGTTTCACATAATCAGACTTGCGATACAGTCATTTCTGTGGTTTGTCACTGGTATGGTTTTGGGGAATTGACATTTAGTGATGTTTTTCAAGAAAAAGTCATAACACATGCTATGATCCTACTTTGATAAACAACAACAAAAAAGACTTTTCAGTAAATATGCATTTTCTAAGAATCTCTTGCTGTTGGTGACTTGTAGGATATGATAGTATGCTCTCTTCCTTGGGATTCTAATATGTCTATTTGTGGTGCTTAGGAAGCCATCCATGTCTATCTGAGTAGGAATGTAGGAAAGAGGGCAGTGCCAAGAGAGTAGTAGATAAATGGACCAGGATCCATGGTTACTGTGGCAGGTTCTTGGATATCTCAGTCTTTAGTATTATGGAAAACAACACAACACCAAACAGAAAAGTCAAAATTATCCTACTGAAACATCAATAATTCTGTTTAATGACCTTAGTTTCTTTAGGTTCACAGTCAACAAAGCTATTTTTAATAAATTTTAACCACAGTATTTCATAGCCATTATGTTCTGTTGCTACCCAGAGATTGAGTCCAGTTAACGTTAAGGAAACCTTATCTTTTCCACTCATCAACATCTCCATTAGCAGTGCTTTTATCTACTTTGGTTCCCCAGTTATTCTTATTTCCCTACATGGCAGGCCTCACTGTCTTACCTTCATGACTTAGAAAGAATAAATTTTTTGGTCTTCAACAGCATTTATATAATTTAAATTACTCTTGGTTTTCTTAGCTACATTTTCAAGATTGCTTCTACATTTTCGTAACAATAGTCACTATACATCACTCTGTACAACTGGTCACTGTATTCCCCACCCTGGTTTTCTGATGCTGGAATTTGCATAGTCCACACATTTCCTCATCCTGTGGTTCTGCAATTCCATCATTTCCTATTACAGCTGAATTTCTATTTGATCGTCAGATCAACAATCCCCTGTCATCACGTATTACTATATAAAAATTGCTACATAAGTCATAGTTAGGATTTCTGATGTTTATATCTTCCCTTCTTTACATCAGTCTCAAAACTCTTAAATATTTCTTGCCAAAACCAATGAGTAAAAAACTTCAATGCTTAAAAATCTCCAAGATTCTGTCAACTTTTTTCCTTGAACTTTAGGTTAACATGTGGGTGCTCTGGTACTTGTTTCTATACCAGGGACCTTTTCTGACAGATGTTTCGATTTCCTTTAGATCTTTCCTAGTACAATGTAGAGTCTGGAATATAAATGTTAAAACAGACTCTCATATGATTGACCTATAAGTCACAGGTAAGTAGATAATGAATATCAACATCATTTACCTGTTTCAAGTCAGGGAAGGCATAGCCAATTTGTTGTACTTCCTCCATGACAGTTATCACGCCAGGAAGTCTGCCCTCCTTTTTAGTTCATTGCATGGCATGTATATGCTTTGAAGAAAAGATCTTAGTAATATGTTATTTCATAACTCTCTAAATAATTTTGGTATAGTTAATAAGATTTTGAGGCAATATTCTCTTTTTAAAATGATAATTAATTTGGACTGGATACTTGATAATTAAAGGTAATGTTATTTCATGACTTATGAGAAGAAGATTCTGTCATACGAGGAACAGTTTCATAAATAATGAATTGTGCACAAGTCAGGGTTTGTCACAGAAACAGATATATTATTATATATAATATAAGCACTAATACATATTTTACATATATAGTATAGTATATGTATACCACTATATCACCCCCTTTCTCTATATCATCTTTCATAATTATTTATGTATATAATTTACATATAGAAATATATTTGAAGTAGTATACCAGTCACATCAAACATTTACGCTTACAATTACCCATCACAGCTTTTAATGTTTTGTTGTCAATTAAAACATCCAGAATTAAATTCTGTGTATTAAAATATTTTAACAAAGTTACAAATGACTAATGATAAAAGGTGCCTAGGGGTGGTGTTGCTATATCCCAGCTTCTGTGCTAAGTCACCTGCTACCAAGCAGGTAAGGCCTCTACTGTCTGCTGTTTACTTCAGGGAACCAGTTCCAAAACCCAATTTTCTTTGTCACACAGTTCCTGGTAGAAGTACAGATGTCAATATCAACTTTATGAACTTAGCACCTCCTCCATGGGACTTCAGTCTCCTAATGCACAAGTGGTTTTCCCTTAGTGGAATTAATTCCAAATTATACCTGGAATTCTCTCAGTTATGTAATGAAATAAAGGATATCCAAAGTATTCTTTATTCCACATTTTGTGCTTAGACCTTTTACTAGATGCAAAAATACTCAGTTTAACCTCGACATAAGCCACATCAGATGAAAAACTACAGTTAGTGAATGCCCAGATGGCACTTCAAGAGATGAAATATAAGTGTTGAATACTCACAGGAAAAATGTTCAAACTCATTAACCAGTAGAGAAATGTAAATCAAAACTGTATTGATATTCCATCTTACCCCAATCAGAATGCCAGTCATTGAGAAAACAATACTAAAGCTGGTGAAGTCATGATGGGGAAAAGAAAACCCTTAAACACTTACACACTACTGATGGGAATGCAAAGTAGTCTGGTTTTGCAGAAGTCAGCATGGAGTTTTGTTAAAATAGCTACAAGGGAATCTTCAATTTGATTTAGCTACATTATCCTTGGATATTTACCAGAAGGACTGAAGTCAACATATCAGAGACACACTTGCACATCAATGTTTATTTCAGCACTACCACTGATCACAATAGTTGAGCTATGAAACCAACCAAGGTGTCTAACTGAGCAATGGGTAAGGAAAATGTTCACGTGCACAATGGAATTTTTTTCAGACAAACGCAATAGGGATTGCAAAAAAATTGGAAGAAATTGGAAGTAAACAATTTGGCTGAATTACAACAATCTCAGAAGAAAAATACTGCTATTTTCTTTTCTACTTTGTAGCTCCACGATTTTCTATGGTCACATAAAACCATATAAAATGAATGAAATTGGGATTGTTCAAAGAACAAAGGGGACAAGTTGGGGCAGGAGAAGTTAAGGAACTTAAGGAGTTATTTCTTCATGGAATCAAGGGGCCTATTATTGTAGTTATTGGAATTAAAGGTACCATGTTTACTTTGGCAAATACTTACCCTTTAGCATTTTGGTTTTTAATATAAAGTAGTAGAATTATTTCCACAAATCTCATGAAATCTTTTAGAAACTTTGATGAGACTTGCATTTTGTTAATATCTAACTTACAAAAGAATTATTCCATTTTGTATTATAATTCTTCCTATCTATCTTTGATTAGATTTAAGTGCAATCTGGAGACATTCCTAAAGTAACACTTATTTAAAATATTAAAGTTATACTTTTATTTATGTGTATGCATGTGTGTTGCTTTGGGTTGTATACATGAGTGTAGCTTCTAAGAGTGAAAGTCAAGAAACAGTGGGAATAGAATCCCTTAGACAATTGGGAGCTACTTGGCAAAGGTACCAGGAGTCAAACCCAGGTCCCTTGCAAGAAGAAGTTAGGTGTATATGCACATAACTTCTGAGGAATCTCCAGCCAATATAATGCTATTTTCATCTAAACTTCAAACTATTATTTTCATAGTTGTTTATATCAATATGATTATCATAAAATGTCATTATTGTATTTAAATATTGAATATCATTGGACTAATTTGCTAAGTTCATTTTATTTCCCTAAATCTCACTTTCCATTTTTTCTCTGATTTATCAATAAAAGTTGATCTTCCAATGGCTGAGCAGCAGAGATAACAGGGCTGGACTTCTGATCCTAGCCATGGGAGGAGTAGAGAGCAGAACGGAGGATTCTCCAAACAAGAAGGGTCCAGGAGCCACCATGGGAAGACACCTAGAGTAGAGGGAGACAGGTCAATACTAAATGCAAGTATCTTGGGGATTTTGATTGGGAGGTAGCCAGATTATTAGAGGAATAGGATAGAATGATAACAACTCATCTATTGTGCCATAAAGATTGATTAAATAAATCTTATAGTCTCTGTCTCATTTATTTGGGAGCTAGCCAAGATAGAGAAAAATTATCCCCTTTAAAATGGCACTAATATTTGGTGCCCAACACGGAGTCTGCACAATGAAGGGTACCATTTCTGCCTTGGGTTCTTAAAAAGCTTATTCTGTAATTATACATTTATTAGAAGTGATGGCTATCTTAGGAATACCTTACAGATTAAAACTGATAATGCTCTAGCATATGTATACAGTAAAATGCAACAAATCTTTAAATAATATAACATAAGACATGTTACAGGTATACTTCTTAATTTTACAGGTCAAGCAGTTGTGGGAAAAAAATCTAACTACACTTTAAAGAAAATGCTCACAAAACAGAAGGGTGGATATGAGATCTCTCAGAGACAGATTAAGTAATGCTTTATTGACTTTAAATTTTTAAAATGCCACTGAGATAGTTAGCACATGATGTAAGAAAGTACTTCTGAATTGAATCAGTCTACATATTATAAGGATATGTTTACCCCAGAATGGATGTCAGGAGATGTGTTGTACTGGGGAAGAAGCTAAACATTTATGTTCATAGGACATGAAAAGCTATGGATGCCTTGAAGGTTAACAAAGATTATATTTGACCAGGGGCAATCTCATGAAAATCTTGACTGCTGACATGAAGGAAGAAACTGTTAAGAACATCAAAACAGGTGGCATAAATGCTTATCCCTCTACACGGGAACAGCTCTGAGATTGGCTGAGACATGAATCTCTCTGCAGTAGCCAATAAATCTTGTTGGCTACAGCGTCCTCATGATTTATTATTATATGTCATTCTTTCATATTGCATGGATAGAAATTTATATTTTAGCTTGGTTATGCAGTCAAAATGGACGGATGCAGTTTGATGCTTTTCACCTGCTCAAATATAGAACAGAGAATCATATTTAGCTGATTTGTGCACACTGCACATTCCATACATGTGTTAATGCAGAATGTATGTTATATTTAAAAGTTTGTGTGTTTTCAGAGCAAATGGACCAGATACCAATGAAGACAAAGCAATTTGTCCAGGTGATCCAGTCTCACAGACTGCCTCAGTTGCTGTTTCCTCAAAAATCTCATCCCGGACAATTTCAATGCAGCTAGCACAGATGGTCTGGCCTCATAGACTGATTCAGCCAGGACTTCAGTTAAGGCCTGTCCTAATCTATCACACAGAGGCAGCAAGGGAAACAGCTAGCTCTCCCAGGACTTGGCTAATATCTCAGTTTTCTTAGGATCCCCAAAAGATATCTTCACTTTAGACAGCAGAAAGCAATTTTAAGAATAACACCCTCATTCCCGAGAGGTGGACTGGGTGGTTTTTAGTCTTTCACTGGGTTATGTGTGTCTGTTATCATTTAGGAGGTTGGTTACAAGTTTATACTGGTCATGGTCAAGGAAGAAACACAGTACAGGAGGTTTGATTCAGGGCTCTTCTTTATCTCTTTGCTTCTTAGATTTATCTTTCTTTGATATCTAGTGTTAGGGGGTGAAGGGATGAACTTAAAAGGAAGGGAATGTAGATTCTTTATTTCCTTTTAGACTAAAAAGTTGCTAAAGTCTCAAAGATTTTAAATTGGTATGGATCATTGTATATTGATAGAATGTAAGGTTATATTTGCTAAAACATATTGTATATATGTTTCAACTCTTGTTTAAGATATTGTACCTATGCAATTCATATAAAAATGTAAGTAAGATAAAGTTCTATTCCTATGAGAGCTACTATTACAAACTGTTTAGCATAATTAAGAAAGGCACGTTAGTAGTTAATCACTCATAATAATCAAATTATAGTCTTGTTAGGTACTAGTTTGGTTAATTACATAATTAAGCTTTATTTAGCCACTTGCATACCTTTTCAACATTAAGCAGATAATAAGTAGCTAGAAAAAATGTTTGACTATTCAGAAATATTTAGGTAAATAGTCTTCAAACTGTTCAGCCATCTATAGAATATGACATTTCAGATGTTTGACTAACAAAAGGCATTTACAGTGAGCCACATCAGCTCCTGGCAGTGCCCCATTCTACTTCAAAGAAGATGATGGACACAGAAGAACCTCCATCTGGAATTGGCTTCAAATGTGACAAAGCTAGCCACTGGGCAAAAAACTGCTCCTTACCTCTACAGATGACAGTAGGCTGTCCAAACTGTGGACACGCTGGACACTGGGAAGTGTACTGTCCGACTCTGCTGAGACAAGCTAGGCTAGTCCTCCATATTTCCTGCTTCACAAAAAGTCACTCAGATAATTTGGGCCAGTAGGCCAAAGATTTGATGCCCCATCAAGAGAGAAACCTTGGGTGACTGATCAGGCATGTAGCTGCCTCTATCATTTCTACAGTTTTGGAAGCTGCTTGCCCTGCACTTCCTGTTTACTCAGATAATATTTTTATCTGGTCAAGTCTCTGCTGGGATTGAAGATTGGACACTTGTAATCTCACATTAAGGCTGAGTTGCTTTGAATTGAAGAAAATGTTTTTAAATATAAGAAAATGTTATAGGTTGGTAATGCATGTTATGATAGAGATTGATTTAGGTACAAAACTCGGAACTCATCATGAGAGGATACATAGTGGGTACTTTATCCGTAGTTGCCAAGTACATAAGGACTAAACATTATAATGTAAATTTTACCTGATAGTTTTCATAATTGTTATTATTTTATATAGCTTATTATTGTGAGAGTAGGAGCCATTTTTTATTGGACTAAAGGAGGAATAGGTAGCCAAAATGTTATTGTGCACTCGTAAAGTTATTCTTGTATTATTCAAATGCTGATTTCTTTGCCCTTGTATCTGGTCGCAATCCAGATGTAGCATTGTGATGTTTATTCTGAGTATCTCCTGCCTGAATGTTATCCTGCTCTCCATTTATTCTGTGACTTGTCAATAAAAGATGAACTGCCAATGGCTGAACAGCAGAGAGAATAGGGCTGGACGCTGATATGAGCCAGGGGAAGGGTAGAGAAAGAAAGAGAGGATCCCCCATGAGGAAGGGGTCCGGGAGACACCATGGGACCACACCTGGAACAGAGAAAGCTAGATCAATACTAAATGGAGGTATTTTGGGGCTTTTGTTTGGGAGTTAGCCAGATTAGTTAGAATAGGATAGATTAATAACTGCTCAGCTATTGTGCCATAAAACTCGATTAAATAAATCCTATAGTCTCTGTCTCATTTATTTGGGAGCTAGCCAGGATAGGGAAAATTATCACTTTAAAAATTATACTAATGCTCCCAGAGCTCTGCCTGATGTTTGGCTTTGTGTCACTGCATCTGTTTCCATCAGCTGCTGGATGAAGCCTCTCAGTAGGCGTTATGCTAGGCTACTGTCTGTAATCATAGCAGAGTATCGTTAATAGCTTCAGGGGTTAACTCTCTTACATGCAATGGGTCTCAAGTTGGGCCAGTCATTAGTAGGTTATTCCCTGAAGGATTCTAACCTCATTCCTGCAGATCTTGTATTCTCAACCAACCCCACCTCTGCCCATGTTCCAGGCTCAGCCTTCCCCTTTCTGCTTGGTGCATAGACACCCTGAAGGGAAGTGCAGACAATGGACTCTTATGTCCAACTCCGAGTGGTTCCCCAGTGGAGTCTGGGTACACAGGAAACTGAGAACCACAGCAGAGTCAGTAGACATGACAGGAATCATCACAGAGTTTGGGGTTTCTCACCTGAGAAAACACGGACTGAGGATCCCCATTGCAGACTGTGTTCTGCCTCCCCTGAGCAACTTGCTGGCAGTGCTCTGGGCAACCCAGCAGTGAGGTAAATTTCCAGCCTGACAGGTCTTTATGTGAGTTTCCTAACAACTAGAGTGGAGTCTATCTCTGACTTTGTTGGCACCATTGAATTTCCTTCCCCTATCTGATCTGGTTGGGCCTTAGTGGGAGGGTATGCACTTTTCCCTGAGGCGACTAGATGTCCCAGAGTGGGATGGTATTCAGGGGGATCTTCCCCTTCTCAGAGAAGGGGAGGAAGTAGTGAGGGGAGGCACTTGTAAGGGTGGGAATAGGGGGAGATATGGAAGGGGGTCTTGATTGAGATGTAATGTGAATAAATAAATAAAGGGAAAATAATAAGAGTAATAATAAAAAACTCCACTAACATAGAGCCATGATATGATTGCCAGAAATGCATAATTCTGTGTTTCATATGGCTCCTTAGATGGCTTTGAAACCTAGTCATATAATTTTTAGTTTTTGGTATATATAGTAGTGAGCTTTGAAACGTGACTGTTTTGTGCTAATTTCACTTGAGCTTATAAGAAGTTTCAACCTTCTTGAATTAACATGGGCAGTCTAAGTGTCCTCATTGGGAATAAATATTTGTATGTGAGGCAACTTATATACTAACCAGATTAATTCAACTATCTTAAATATATGAATATTTTAAATATGCTGTATATTATACTCACATATATGACAATTAAAAATAATATGTGAGTGCATTAGCATTAAAAATTTAAAAAACAAAAGAAATAACTGAAAATACATAGACATAGATAAATATATTTGTATATGCATATAGGTACAAAAATACACTTATCCCTGTAAATATACATATATACAGTGTAAATATAAGTCAAATATAAATGTATTCTCATTTTGCACATTTTACTCAGACAAATAGTTTTATCAGGGCAGATACTCAGTCTTTATACCAATATTAGGTATTAAGACATTAAGACATTCCCCAAGCTATGACGTCCGAGATTCACCCTTCTATCTGCTCTCAAGGTTCCACCCTGCATATTGGTAGCCTCAACTTTCCATTGTGATCTATATGACTTCACAATGAAACTCCAAATAAAAGGATCATATCTGGTTCAGCAGGGGCCTTCAAGAAGCATACTCTAAGGCTGTGGATAAGTCAGTGAAAAATCATTTCACTGGCACACTCAAAGCCTAGGTTTGATATCTAGCACTAAACAAAACCAAAGCAAAGAAGCTAACACAATAATAATCCAACCTAAAACAAACAAAAGCCATACTCCAATGAATAGTAGGAATCTGCTTTTAGTGACAACGACATCTATATGTGAGGTGCTAAAATGCCAAATATTGCTTCGGAAGTTCATTTTCAGAAAAATACCATCTGCCTTTATCTTGTTAATAGCATCATTGTCCTTAAATGTAATGTGTATCATTATGTATTTAAAATTTCAATACTCATGTTGCCATGTTATTTGTATTGATCTGAGTCATTTGCTTTGACTTGTATGTGGCATTTTGTTCCCTTCTATTTAGTGGTTCAGTGATTATTCTGTGAATGAAAGCTGAAACTATTCTAAGATTTCATGACTGTATTTATTACGTATGTATTTCTGCATTTTAGACCAGGTTTTTTTTATGCAGCTTGGGCTAGCTTGGTACTTATTACATAGCCTAGGCTGGCCTATAAGTTCCATATGATTAGAATGACCATGCGTTATATACTTTCTCGCTTACTTATATCACAGTCTCTCTCTAGCAAGCTTGTGGGTTATTTTGTTTTATTTTGTTTTGTTTACTGCATATGCTTATGTATATGGAATGTACGAATGTCATTTGAATGTGTGAAGATTGTTTACATGTGTAAAAGAATACATTTACATGAAAGTCCAACTGCGTATGTGGATGCATAAACTGGAGGCCCAACCTTGATCTTCCTGTATCATTTTCACCCTACATATCGAGGCAGGTTGCTTGCTGAACCTATAACCCAGTTTCAGCTACTGGCTTGCCTTGCCGGTGTGTCCCAGGGATTGCTTGGTTCTGTCTCTCGTGTCCTTGGATTACAAGGGCCTGTTGTACCCTCTTGGCTTCTACACATCTGTTAGAACCACGATAAGCCATTTATCCAGCCACTCTAGCAAGTTCTTACAGGTGAAATGATCAGCATATCAGAAACAAATTCAATTTAGTTAGCAGAAAAAAGTAATACTTTATTAACTGATGATAATAAAAAAAAAAATCTAAATTGGGTAAAGTTTTTTTTTTTTTTTTTTTTTTGATACTTTATTTACATTTCCGATGATTTCCCCTTTTCTTTGGAAACCCCGTGTCCCCTCCCCCTCCCCGCCTCTGTGAGGGAATTCTTCCTCCCACCCACCCGCCCACCCATTCCCATATTCCCACCTTGACATTCCCTTTTACTGGGGCCACTAGCACCCTCAGGCCCAAAGTCCTCTCCTTTCTCCCTGGTGGCCATCGAGGTGATTCTTCTGCCTCATATGTAGTCCAAATCATGGGTCAATAGATGTGTATTTTTTGGTTAGTGGTCTGAACTAGAGGACAACCAGGGG